>RCWM02000263.1:597500-1132500 GCA_003667255.2 Euschistus heros
TCTTCGTGTTTGTATATATACTGGAAAACTTATTTTCATTTTAATTTATGTTTTTTACGCTTATTAGCCTCTTTTTTTATACATATTAATGTCATTATTTCAAATAAATGCAGCCAGGCAGTGCTACCAATTAATTTATGATATTGTATTATTTTTAAGAGATAATAATATGTCATAGAGACAGAGATGGGCAAAATTTGATTATAGCTATTGGAGATCTAATTTATAATTAGATTAAACACCTAATTTAATAATGATTAAATTAGGTAATTGATACCATGAAATTAGTTATCAAATAGATATGGTTTAATTTTAGCTAGATTAAATGTATGCCCAAACGTTGCCAGAATAAAGTTTATTTTTTATGTTAAAAATATTTGTCTCAATTTATATAATATTAATACTGCGGAAAAAATTGGAACAAGAAAACTGAAAATATAATTATAACAGTATAATAGTGATTTTAATCCAAATCTCCGTTGGTATTTCTTCTTATCATCCTTAAATGCCCTATTTTGCACGTGTGACAGGGACATGGTGGTTTAGTCTCTCTGGGGCACCACCGAGAGACTTGGAACCTGAACTAGTAACCGCTAATTACATCGTTAATGTATGCAAGGATCAGCCACCTGCAATTACTAAATTGGCCAATTTCACTTAATGGAGGGTGCACAATCATTTTGTCGTAATGGGTAAATTGAATATATATTTACATAAATATATATTCGTTTGTAGAAATTAAAAAAACTATCTGTAGGTATTGCAACTTTCAATTATAGAAATAGGGCATTTCAGTTGTGGAATCCAAGATTATTGCAGTTTACATTTCGGTAGTGGTGAGCTCAAAAAAGCCTTTAAATAGTTTACATAAGTTAATTAATAAAGTAATAGGATGAATTGAAAGATGGACAAGAGGTCTACACGGTCTAATATTAAGCAATCATTAATTGCTGCTGCCCAGAAAAAAACATACATGATTTGTGATAGGAGTAATTTTACGTTCCCCCTTACTATTTTCGGATTAATCTGCAAATCAAATTTTAAACTAGTTGTTTTCATTTTAAAATATCCAGTCTCTTTGAAGGGATGTTGGGCTGTCGATCAAATACCATGTTTATTTGTATATAGAATATAATTAATATTTTAAGCTGCTCAAAGTAAAAGTTTTACTTTGTGGTGCTCGTACAAAATAAATAAAACAGCCCTATCTGTAGAATCTGAATCAGTCTAGAACAAATGTAAAGCAAATCATTTGGTGATAAACTGTATCAAATATGAGGTTGAAGGTTTAACTTTTTATCAACTAAAAATAGTTTAATATAAAGATAGTATTAGTTTTTACAATATATTGAAATAATCAATTGTGGAATATTTTTGTTAATCAGGAAAAGAAGCTATCAATAATTATTATTTTCTTTGGAAAAAGTATTGCATTTTTATATAAAGAGGGGAAGTATTTAAGTAACTTTCCAGATCAATAATTTTGAAGACTTAATTTTAATACATCAATATTTTGAATAGGTTCTTGATTTAGGTGAAATACAATTGCTTAAAATTAATATACATAAAAATTAAAAAATTATAATAATAAGCAAATCATTAATCAGCTTGTAGCATTTCTTATCTACAAAAATTATATATTTAGTTTATAACCATTCAGGCAATATACAAAAAGATTCAGTTTTAAGGAGAACTAAATTTTCACACGTTTTGGGTCTAATCAATATCTCCAGAGTTCATACCTCGATATATTTATTAGAAATACCTATAATAAACATCCAAGAAAGTATTTAGGTTAAAAAAACATCCCAACCCATCCTACCACTGTCCTCACCACTTACGCTGATGAAACTTGTTATATATCAGTAAACAATGATCCCTTCATTGCCTTCAAGAATGGTGTCAAAAATGGAGAATCAAAATATATCCAAACAAAGCCCACCAAATAACGTTTACCCTACATCGTAAACCTATTACTTCCTGTCTTACAGTATCCTTTAATAATATTCCACTAATCCCTGTTGAACAGACCCGCTACCTTAGACTCCACTTGGACAAACGATTAACTTGGAATCCACATACAAGACTAAAACGACAAGAAACTGCCCGTCGTTTCAGACGACTTCAACATTTACTAGACAAACGTTCAAAGCCCCCAATTAATTACAATAGACTTATATACATGACTATGATTAGACCTATTTAGACGTAGGGAGTTGAGCTTTGGGGCTCTAATAAACCATCCAATTCATCTCGTATTCAATCCTTACAATCCAAAATCCTTCGTTAAGTCCTCAATGCTCCTTACTTTTTCACCAATAAACTTATCCATAAAGATCTTAATGTTCCATATTTTGCTGATTTAGCCCACACCAGATACCTATCCTTTCACAGTAAGCTCCATAATCACTCAAATCTGTTAGTTTCTTAACTTGCTTCCCACACCATTCCTGATAATCTTCCGAGGTGTTTGAAACGAAGATGGCCTAGAGACCTTCTAGTTTTAATACAGTGCTACTGATGAGTAGTTCTTTTCAAGTTTTAACATGTTATTATAATCGTAGTCAATACATTTACTTGATGTATATATTCTGTACAGTAGTAAATTTCAATAAATGTATATATAAAAAAAAAAAAGGTTAAAAAAAATAAGAAAAATCATTATTCTTCCATGGCTAAGTGGAAAACAATGTTCAGAATCACAAATATGGTTTTGATCAAACCTTGTTGTTATTGATATATATATAGTTTATTATGTATATATATTTGTTTTGAGTTTAAATTCGGAACACCCTGTGTATATATATATATATATATATATATATATATATATATATATATATATATATATATATATATATATATATATATATATATATACACAGGGTGTCCGAATTTAAATGGCAATACTTCAGGAACTTATAGGGGACCGAAAAACTAAAACAAAAAGTCTTTTAGAGGTTTGCTCGTTTTTGCTTAGTTTTAGAGAAAATCGCAAAAAAACTTCGTCAGGCTAGGCAGTGACAAATGTAAACACTTAATGTTATCCTTTACATTCTTTTATTTGTTTACATTTTGGCTTCCTTCTAGGATTATAACCTAAATCAGTCTTCATTCAGTTACTCAGATATTTTTGTGTGAATAGCATCAGCCACAATGCCGCATATCTATTCTAATGTTGAATATGCTAATATGATTTTTGTTTATGGTTTCTGTAACGGTAATGCTTTAGAAGCGGTGCGGGAGTATGCGCGCCGATTTCCAAATAGAAGAGTGCCTAATCGACGAGTCTTTTCGTTAACTTTTATATACTACGAAAGACTGGGTCATTCTTAATATGTAATGAAGGCGACCAATTCCAGGCAGCAATAAGAGCAGATTATCGGAGAAGAAATTGTGTCCAACGCCACTTCGATAACAATGCTGAGACTAGCATCCGAAGAGCATCTGCTGCATTAACAATATCGCGGCAAGCAATATGGCGAACGTTTAAAGGTGATAATCGCTACCCATACCATCTTCAAAAAGTTCAGAATTTATTACCTCAAGATTACATCAAGAGATTGAATTTTAGTAACTGGTTTCTTGACAAAATTCGCGATGATAATTTATTTCCATTAAAAATTATATGGACCGATGAAGCTACCTTTAGAAGAGGAGGAATTGTTAATCAAAGAAATTATCATGTATGGGCTCTTGAAAATCCTAGAGCTATTAGAGAGAATAGGTTTCAGCATGAATTTGATATTAACGTTTGGCTTGGAATTTGGAACGGATTACTGGTGGGGCCATATTTTTTACCTGGAAGATTGAATGGTATCACATTTACACATTTTTTGGAGAACGACTTTTCTAATTATTTAGATGACATTCCCTTACAGCAGCGGATTGAAATGTGGTTCCAAATCGATGGATGGATGTCTCATTATAGCAGAGTTGCTCGAGCTTGGCTGGATATAAATTATTCACAATGATGGATTGGACGTGGAGAAGTACCTTGGCCACCCAGATCACCTGATATGATTTCTTCGAATGGGGAATCTTGAAGCAGAAAGTTTATTCGGTGTCAATCAACTCAAGAGAGCAATTAAGTGACCGAATCATAGATGCAGTGCACCAAATATCATCAGAACAATGTTTAGCTGCAATTTATCAAGTGAGTGCTAGATGTAATGCTTGCATTGGTGCAAGAGGACAAACATTTTGAGCAATATTTACATTAAAACGAACATAACATAAATATAAATGTAAATAAATAAGTATAAAAATGAAAACTTGTTTTGTTTCTTTTTTTTTTTGCGATTTTCTCTAAAACTAAGCAAAAACGAGCAAATCTCTAAAGGACTTTTTGTCTTAGTTTTCCGGTTCCCTATAAGTTTCTGATGTTTTGCGATTTAAATTCGGGACACCCTGCATACATACATATACAGGGTACATATATATAGATACATTCTTATACATATATAGATACATTCTTACAATCTTTTACCAACTGTTCCCATTGTAGTATGCAAAATATTACTTGAGTTTTTCAAATTATCATTCATGATGTCTTTATGATTTAATTATTTTTATTAAAACTTTATCTACAATAATAAAACGATACACACGGCAAGGAAAAGCTATCTGTCTACTTTGTCCATTTGGTCCCTGTGATCTTTTCACTGGTAAGCGACATTGGGAAAACTCGTTTTCTTCTTTAAAAAGTTCTAGCTTTTTTTATTTGTTTAATTTTTTTTTTTTTTTTTTTTTTTTTTGCATAACCAACATTTTTGGAGCATTTCCTTCACTATAATTTCACAACAGGTTCTCTATACAATCAAGTTATTATCTCCTGTACTTTATATACTTTGATAAATCAGTTTACATATATATATATATATATATATATATATATATATATATATATATATATATATATATAAAGAACCTTACTTGACATATAATGGTAACAGTCTAGAAATTTATCCATATATACAGGGTGTTCGGAAGATCGTTGGCCAAAAAATTATCTCGGGTAGGGAGGTTCATTTTGAACCTATTTAAGGTCACTGACCTATATACAAAAACTTACAGGTTTTTTTTTATGATATTTTTTGTAAAAATTGCCAAATCCAAACATTTATGCCTTATAACTCCATTGTTTACTGATATATCAACGCCATTTTTTTTCCTGTAATTACTAATACATTGTCCATGTAAAATAAAAAAGATATGGTGCAAAAAACAAATACCAAAAAAACGGGAGATCGTTAAATCTTGTTAAAGGCAAAAAATAAAAATTATGAACTTCAAGTTTAGGTTCAAAAAAAAAAAAAAAAAGGAAGCGCAAAAGCCAAATCCAAATTGTTTTAAAAATCTTCTCTATTTAATACTATTTTCAAAAATACCATTTGCAGGCACGCAGCACATCTAGGTTTTTTATTTTTTATAAAGTAACAAAAGGGTGCCACCAGCGCACACTGACAATAATAATGAATCGAATCATATTTTTTATGCAAAACGTAACAAGCAGTTGTGTTTCTTTATAGCATAGGTTAAACTGCATATTTTCTCTTTCTTTCTCGGAATTTCGATTTTAACAGAGCAAACTTTATCTACATTTTTGTAAACAATAATCAGGGAACAAAATTAAACAAACTTTAAATTATTCATAAATTTAATTTGTAGAGTATCACAGGTATTGCTCAAAATGATCTCCACTATTTCTAATACAAGCACGATATCTTTTTCTTATTTCTGTGGTGGTTGTTCTTAAAACAAATTCTTCCTTCATTATGGTAAATGCGGCATTGATTTTTTAAATAAGTTGTTGTCTTGAAAACATTTCTTTATTATAAACCAATTCTTTGACACGGTCCCAGACGTAATAATCGAGCGGCTTGAGGTCTGGAGACCGTGCTGGCCACTCAATTGGACCGTCTTCCTATCCAGGATTGTGGGAAACAATTGTTTAAACATGCTCTTACAGGTAAGTTGTAGTGGGCTTTTTCAAAACAAGAACTTATTTAAAAAATCAATGCCGCGTTTACCATAATGAAGGAAGAATTTATTTTTAGAACAACTACCACAGAAATAAGAAAAAGTTATCGTGCTTGTATTAGAAATAGTGGAGATCATTTTGAGCAATACCTGTGATACTCTACAAATTAAATTTAAGAATAATTTAAAAATAGTTTAATTTTGTTCTCTGATTTTTGTTTTCAAAAATGCAGATAAAGTTTACTCTGATAAAATCGAAATTCCGAGAAAGAAAGAGAAAATATTCAGTTTAACCTATGCTTACGTTTTGCATAAAAAATATGATTCGATTCATTATTTTATTATCAGTGTGCGCTGGTGGCACCCTTTTGTTACTTTATAAAAAATAAAAAAAACTAGATGTGCTGCGTGCCTGCAAATGGTATTTTTTTTTAAGAGTATTAAATAGAGATGTTTTTAAAACGATTTGGATTTGGCTATTGCGCTTACTTTTTTTTTTATTGAACCTAAACTTGAAGTTCATCAATTTTATTTTTTTTCCTTTTACAAGATTTAACGATCTCCCGTTTTTTTTGGTATTTGTTTTTTGCACCATATCGTTTTTATTTTACACGGACAATGTATTAGTAATTACAGGAAAAAATATGTATCAGTAAACAACGGAGTTATAAGGCATAAATGTTTGGATTTGGCAATTTTTACAAAAAAATTCATAAAAAAAAAAAACTTAAGACTTTGTATATAGGTAAGTGACCTTAAATAGGTTCAAAATGAACCTCCCTAACCGAGATAATTTTTTGGCCAACGATCTTCCGAACACCCTGTGTATATATATATATATATATATATATTAATCTAAAATTTAGACGAATTGATATATCATCCTGTGTTGTTTTCCTGTTAGCTTGGAGAAAAGAAAGAGAGGCGGAGCTGGAGGCAATTCGTCTATGTCCTGGGGACCCTCATTAGACCCTTCCTCCGCTGCCTAAGCTTTGTTTCTTAGAGCCCGAAAACAGTCTCAATTTGCATCTTAAGATATCACCAAGATAGAACCTGTTAGTATTCTGGAATTACCCCTAATTGTTCATTTACTTATACTAGAAATATTATGTGCTTGTTATGAATTAACTGGGAGGGGTTAGGTACCACATTTTATTATTTATTATAATACTGTCCCACACCGTGAAAGCTGAAAATAAAATAAGTTAGCTTTGTGTATTTCTAAAATATTATCTCTGTTCAGTCAAATTTCTCTATTTTTTAAATAGTTGTAAAAAAAATGGGATTCAATAAAAAATGAGAAACCAGAGAAAATCAATCGTTGAGAGAATTCCTTCAAAGCCTATGTTTCTGTTTCGAATTAGGTTAACACTAGATTAAAAAAAAACTAGATTAAAAAAATTTCCAAAAATAAACCCACATTAATAATACCTGACTATGTAATGCCTATGTACCTTTATATAAAATACAACTTTGTTTGTATAGGCTAAAATATTTGTGGTAATTGTGAATAGCGTGTAAGTACAAAAATCATAAATTATAAAAAACACTATTGAAAATTTTAAATTATTTCCGTAATGATTCACAAAGGAATATTAATCTCTTTTATAACCACATAATTTATCCCATCAGACACAAAAAAAAAAATAAATAAAAAATAGTGTAACTATTTGAGATAACCGTTGTCAAAAAATTGCAATGTTCCGGCTGGGAGATTTCGACTAGGAAATTTTCCTAGTCAAATCTTCCAATGCCGAAATACACTTTCTTTCTACCCTCTTCTAACTGCAGTAGCTAGGGACAAACCATGGGTGAACCTTGATTTGATTTAGTTTCATTATATTTGTTAACTGTTTACTGAAAGAAGGGTTATTGAGTGCTATGTTCAGACACAATTCATTTAAAACTCACGCACTGGTTGGGATATTTTTGTAAACTGTATTGCAGCACCACTCTTATACTTTCACATTATTTCGAACACGTCACAATATTCTATTGATATATATTAAACCTATAGCCCATAAGTAAATAAGACAGGATATGTCTTATCCTAACTACGAGGATAAGCTCTTAGCCTAACAACGAATATTAATTATGCTAATGGATAGGGGAAAAGGGTCAATGCTGTGGTATCGGCCGGCAGATAAGATCTTCGATCCAATCATAAGAAATGAAGTACTAATAATATGCATTTAAACATATCGTGTAGGATCTTACCCTGTAAAGAGGACCTGCAGGTCCTAAAATGTTACTTCATAACTAATTCCTGTATGCCATTACTTATACATACTTGGATACAAGAATGGATTGGTAACTAGGTACGTTTGAGAGAGGAATTAAGATTATATTATATATATATATATATATATATATATATATATATATATATATATATATATATATATATATATATATATATATAGTTATGCGAACCCCAATGGTATTAAGGATAATAAACAAAGTATGATATCCCGTCTCAGACATACAAGGGTTAATCTTTTTATTTTTCAAATGTACAGATCCTAACTTAGTAAAGAGGAAACTCAAAGTCTAATCCTTTTGTTTTTATAAAAGTCACTAGAGTATCAAGAGACATACAAGGTCTAATCCCTTTATCTTTGTATAAGCTTAGAGTATAAGGTCCAATCCCTTTTGTTCATAGAATGTTATGACTTAGTGTAAAAGGTATTAAGAAATGTATAAGGTTCAAACCTTTTATTTTATTGTATAGAATCTAACCTATTTACACTAAGATATTTGTTCCATCGGAGACCTCGGAACTCTGGGGGGAGGAGTTATGCGAACCCCAATGGTATTAAGGATAATAAACAAAGTATGATATCCCCTCGTTATAAAATTGTGTTTGTATCTTGTATCAATGTATGTACTTCAGAATAAAGCCTCTTTTTAAAAACTCCAAACCGCGATCCTTTTATTTAGCTATATATATATATATATATATATATATATATATATATATATATATATATATATATATATATAAGATTAGACACCCTGCGTAGGTTCAAAAGATACTCACTACCCCAATCTTGGCCATAGATCTAAAATTCTTTTTAGTATTTAATACGACTCATACAAGATTTAGTGATTGCCTTTTATTTAAATCAGTTGGCTGCTATGTTGTTCTAAAGCTTAGGGTTTTATCTAAAACTCTACCATATCAATACCAGCTACAGCAACACAATAGCCTTACCTACTAACCTAAACCTACCTACATTTCACATAGACCTTCTTCCGCCACAACTAAGAGTTTAAAAATTTATGTAATTTAAGATGTTCAGATAAATATATATTTGTTAGTTCAATTTAGGATATGAATAAAAACTTATCTCAGTGTAAATTCTATTTGTATTTATAATTTCCCAAGTATGGAAAACCATTAATCACATATTTGAAAGTGAGGTGAGATGCCAGCCTGAATTTAATACCAGACTTATCTGGCTTCTTCGTAAATCGACTTCTAATCTCTGTCGGAAAAACCTGCTCATTAAAGTTGAAACAATTTTGATTATTTAGGATACATTTTTACCGTAAGTTAGAAATTAGTACAAATTTATCAGTTTCCTTCTTTGAGATTTTTGATCGAATATTTAATTTCGCTAAAACTAGTTGTGAAAATCGACCGATAGTGTTTATCACCTTTCCGCAATAGAGGTAACAATGGTATAACTACTGAACCTATCTGCACCCAATTTTAACTACACCATCTTCATAATTCTAGGAAGGTTTAGCAATAATAAAGTACAGAATAATAAAAATTTAAATGTAAAACGTTGAGTGGTAAAAACGAGGTTTGCTACAAGTCCATCCATATACCTTCAGGGTAAGAAATTAAAATCAAACCAGATGAAACCATTAAAATTATTTCTGACGAATTAAAATTAGATACAGCTGCTATACCAAAATGTTGATACTTTACTTTTTGATATTTCGTTTACAAATATGTATTTAGTTGTGAACACTGATAATTCAGTCCATTATCCGTCAGCCTTAGTCTATCTGGATATGGAACATCTCATACATATTAAAAATTGGATGTCAAATTATGTTTTCTCGTGAACTTCAACCACCTAATCTGTACAATGGTACCAGTTAAAATTACTGATATGCATGAAAATATCATTGAAGAAATAAGGCTCAATTGGACACTTCGGTAAGAGCTTTTTGTCGACTAACTAATAAAATTTCAATTATTAGTTAAAATTATCTGAGCTCTTTACTTATGAGAGCTGGCAAAGCCGCGTCTAGGGATGCTAGTGTTTAATAAAAATATTAAAATTAAAATAAAAAATCAAATTAATTGATACCATTTCCAAGAACTTCAGCTAAAAATTCGAATTAGGGTCATTTGACCTCTCATGGTCAGTTTAGTGGGTTTTTTTTCTTTTATTATATAGAAATTTACAACTGTATTAGAAAACACATCCAGTAAATATGCGGTATACATGAGATATAATGACATGAATAATTTGTAGAGGAACTACCCATTGGTACTACTCTAATGATATATTTATAAAAGAAGAAGATCCCGTGGCCATCTTCTTTTCAGGTGCCTCGGAGGATTGCCAGGAATGGAATGGGAAGCAAGTTGTGCAACAAGTGGATTTGGATGCGGAGTAAGTTTATTATGAAAGGAGAGGTATCTGGTTCGTGCCAAATCAGCGACATAAGGGATATTAAGGTCATTGTGGATCACTTCATTTGTGACAAAGTAAGGAACATTAAGGAGTTTTCGAAGGAATTTGGATTGGAGTGATTGGATGTGGGAAGAATTCGATGGTTTGGTGGATCCCCATAACTCTCTACCGTAAGTCCAAATAGGTCTAATAATTATCATATCGATGAGTTTTTTGTAGTGAATCGGAAGATTTGAACGTTTGTCAAGTAAGTTCTGTAACAGTCAAAATCGACGTGCAACTTCTTGTCTTTTTAATCATGTATGAGGATTCCAGGTAAGTCTCTTGTCCATAGGAAATCCAAGGTATCGTATTTGTTCCACATTATTTAGTGGTACACTATTAAAGGATACAGGACAGGATGAGGTAGGTTTTCAACAGAGAGTAAAGGCTATTTGCTGGGATTTGCTAGGATTTATCTTTACTCTCCAGCTTTGACACCATTCTTCAAGGGAAGAGATATGTGACTGGAGTGTCTGGGATGCAGCAAATGGATCTTCATTGACTGAAGATGGTATCGTCAGCATAGGATGTGAGAATAGTATTAGGATGAGTTAGGATATCAGCTGTATACACTGTATAAAGAATGGGACCCTGAATGCTACCTAGAGGAATACCAGCGGTCTGGGGAAAGATGGATGAGTATTTAGAATTGTGATTAACTTTAAATACTCTAGCAGAAAGGTGTGAACGGGGGATGTGGAAATATGTAGGTGGAAGAATTGGCGAAGTTTATAAAGCAGTCCTGAATGCCATCAGTTTAGTGTTAATGTCTGATTTATTTCATTTATTGGATTAATCTCATCCTATCGTGCTAACCGATTCTGCTTTATGTAACGGCAATCAGATAATTAATTATTTACTTATAGATTTTATTTAATGATTACTATCGATGATTTTACGATTGCTATACTCGCGTTCAGCACACAATTTACACCATATACTTATTACTTGCTATTGACATTATAGGGCACTTCTCTAAGGTGTTAGGGTCTCAGTTGGCACCACTAGATTCTTCTTCACCAGGTCATCCTCATTCATCATGGTCGGCTTCCTTCAGCCTCTTCCTCTCCATCCCAAAATTATATTCCAAAGCAATCTTAAATAGGTCCCTATCCCATCAATCTGACCATTATTGCATTTCTTCATTTGAATATTTTACTCCTTTGTTTGGAAAGAAAAAACGGTAAGGGATCTAAGGATCCTAGAAGAGAATCTTGCCGTAAGTCACCACCCAAAGCTGGCCCTCGCACTTATTCATTTACTGCTCATAATATAAATAGATCATAAGGTGCCGCTCCCCTTAACCGTTCCATCTTTACTAAGTATCATTGCTTGATATTTGGCTGTAACCAAATTAAAAATCAATGCTTAATAATATTATCCAGTTGCTAATCAATCGGACTATCATAAATTTGATTCTATATTAGATGATTTACTTTCCATCAACTTAACATTAACCATTTGCTAGAAATTGCTGAAATTCGATCTTTGTAAGAAATTAATTGTTTATTAAATATAATTTACGCTGTTAATTACGTTTTATTGATATTTAATTTAAGATAAAAGAAATAAACGTAAATTTTTTTTTAAAAATGTAGGTTTTCAATAGCACCATTAAGTACGCTATGACAGTAAGCACGGAACAATCAAACTCCTAAAGATACTTGTTGTTCCTAGCACAAGGATATAGTCCATTCTTCTCAGTTTAATAAGCTGCGATATCATGGCGGAATGAATGGGGTCGGTTTCTTATACAATAGAGCACAACTGTTCCATAAACCTAAATGTACTGCTACGCCAAACTTTTGAAGATGTTTCCTCTTTTGTATTCGTAGGCTACATTTATCTCATTTTCCAAATATATTTTAAAAATACATTTCTTAATCATAGTGTGTACAGCAAAAGATGCAATGGTTAGGTCACAAACACGTCTTTCTCTAGGCAATATCTTTCCAAACAAAAGCTGTTGTATACGTCTAATAATAGTAGAGTTTAATTATCAAATCTATAGTAGTCATTCCCAACTGCCATCATTTAATCAATAGACTTCAAGCTTTAATTTACTATTCTCTTCAAATTAAAAAACACTTTTTTTTTTCCTTTGTTTTAACACATTATAACCAAGTAAGTTTGAGGAAAATGATTACGATGATATGTCAATAACATGTAAAGAACTACTCACTAGTAGCACTTCAATAAAGGTTCTACATTAGAAGGTCTCTTGGTCATCTTCTTTTTATACTTCTCGGAGGATTATCGGGTATTGAGTGTGAGGCAAGTAGGGAGACTAGTAGGTTCGAGTAGGGATGGAGTTTACTATTAAAGGGTATGTATCTCATTAGGTCTAAAGCAGCAAACTATAAAACATCAAGATCTTTATGGATAAATTTATTTGTGATATAATATAAACATTGAGGATTTTTTTAAGAATTTTGAATAGTAAGAATTGGATACGAAAATATTTAGAAGGTTTAATGGAGTCCCAAAGCTCAACTCTGTATGTCCAAATGGGTCTAATTACTGACATAGAAATAAGTCTTTTTTAATTTATTGGGAGCTTTGAACGTTTGTTTAGTAAATATTGGAGTGGTCGGAAATGAAGAGCAGTTTCTTTTCTTTTAGGGCTGGTGTGAAACCACAAATTAATACATAAAATTAGGGTACCGCGGTTTCGTTGCTGTGATCGTAACGAAAATTTAAGGTATTTCGGGAACACAGGTAAATAAATATTGTGTAACGGTTTGATTAAGTTTCAACTCTGCTAACAACCAGTAACCTCCTTCACTATCTACAGTATCGACCCGCTAAGAAATCTTCAAAATGATAAATGAACAGAAGCAATCAATTTTGTTGACTCGAATATCTAATATAGAGGTAGGATAGCAATAAGTAAATCACGCTATTTTTTTTTTTTTTTAATTGTTCAATTCATTTAGTCTTTTCACATAGATAGTATCATAGTATTATCCTCAACAACAAACTGTTGTCGATATGTTTAAATGTGGGGGGAGGAGGGATTTTAAATGATTCTTCCTCGGAGGGAATGATGAGAGGGAGAAGGGCTGGGGGCGGTCATTGTCGTGGCACTAATGATAGTAAATATAAATTGTATTATGAGAAATTAGAAGTCTTTATATAAATAATCATAAAATTAAAAATGCATTTTAATTTTAATTGATATAGTTTAAACAGAATAAATTATCTTTTTAATTATTTAAGAATAACAGAATCCCACCAAAATATACTTAAGTTTGTTTCAAATATTTAACATTCCCTATTATATGTACTATTTAAAATATCGCACATGTATTTTAAAAGTGACATAACTCAAAAATCTGTATTTTTGCGTTATCATCATTGTTAAATTCAATAGTCTTATGTGGAGTTTCAAATATGTATCAAAATCCCACTTCATTTATCTCACTTGTGGTTGAGATTAAAATATAATTCAGGTACACTTTCGATAATGCACACAATATTGTACGATTTTAATTTTTTTTTTTTTTTTTTTCAATTTATTGAAATTTACAACTGTACAAATATATACATCAAGTGAATGAGCTGATAACGGTTACAATAACATGTCAAAACTTGAAAAGAACTACTCATCAGTAGTACTTCAATAAAAAGTCTACACTAGAAGATCTCTAGGCCATCATCTCTTCATACGTTTGTGAGGATTATCGGGAATGGAGTCGGAAGCAAGTAGAGAAACTAATGGATTTGAGTGATTATAGAGCTTACTATGGAAGGATAGGTATCTGGTTTGGGCTAACTCAGCATCATATGGAATATTAAGGTCTTTATGGATAAGTTTGTTGGTTACAAAGTAAGGGCATTCAGGATTTTACATTTTTTAATATAGATTTTTGAGTTGTGTCACTTTTATAATGCATGAGATATGAGATATATGTTTAACTCAAACTATAAATATTGACTTAAACATATTATGATCTATATGTATTGTAACGGCCCGTTCGGCTGTCAAGCTCTTCGTAAGCCTAGATTCGTAAGGCATTGGCCGCCGCTAGCGCTGTGGGGTGGCCCATCAAGGAAGAAGTTACTTCCGTACCGTCTTTGCTGCAGAACAAAGCAGTGTAGTGACAGAACACTTTATGTTTATTTAAATACTCAACCCAGCGTTGATGGTATTCCTCAAATGTTTACCGTTATGATTGCCTTCCTAGAATTAAATATATTGTAAATACATAATGAGAAGTTAAGTGGGAGATATTATTTCGTTTAAAAAAAAGTACCCTTGGACCCCAACACCTGTAAATTGGCTACAGTATTATTATAAAAAGTAAAAGGTTCTCTAAACGATGATTTAGTGAAGTACTTGGATCGCTTAATTCAGTCCTGACAATGACAGCCTGTGATTTTACTGACTTAACTTCTCAGAACAGTCCTAAAAGCAAGAGGTAGAACCGTCCCTAGCAGCCATCCATGGATTTTAATTTAGTTTGCATAAATTTGGTTTTCTAATCCAAGTACTTTTTGAGTTTTTTTTTATTATATTTTTTCTGTTCTGCGATGTAGTCATAGTAACTCCTTGTTGTCTTGGTATGTACGCTGGTGTCAATAATGCTTAAATAGATTGTATTAATTATCATAAGAGCCAGTTATATTTTGAAAGTCCATTTTTCGATATTGTGAGATATTTAAAGGTTTGCATTCAATGAATTTAAATATATATTGGTAAGTATTAGTAGATATATTTGTAATATTTTTTGGTACCAGATATTGTAAGTTTGAAATCCAATTGTGTTCAAAGTAATGAATAAAAAATAATTTCACTATAACTACCTAAATGGCCTCACTTTCAAAATTAATAAATAATTTCATTTAACTGGGATTTTTTTTCAGTTGCATCAGGCCATTTTAAAAATAATTACAACAAAATACTATTCAAATGTCTCTAAATATTTATTCATTTTATAAAATACGAAATAAAAAATTCTAGTAGAAAACATAATATAAAAAAAAAAAAAATCAGTTTAATAAAGAATTTCAATGACATTGTACATTTTCAGTTGTCCACTCTATAATTGAAAAACAAATATTAAAAAATCATTGAAATCAGGTCCAATCTACATTCCATCGCAATATGCCACATTAATTAGGACCGCAACGAAAAAAGGCAGCCCTTCCAAGCTCTGCGAAATGGGATATGATGACTTCTATGACATTAAAGATCTCAAGAGCCATACTTCTTCTAATTTTACAGTAAAATTAAATGAATGTTATCCAGGATTTAACATTTAAAAATATTCAATCTAAGATGGACTTAGATGGCATCACTTTCGAAATAAACGTATTTTAAATACTATTAACAGCTATAACTTCCTTCTCCCAAATACTAGAATCTGAATTTTTGTTTAATATAATTTTTTTTCGCATAAAAAGATCATAACAAGTTTTTATATTACTATCGTTATCTTTATTTATTTTTTTTTCAATAATGGACTTACCCTACATTCAAAATAATATATGAATGGTGTTTCAATATTAACGTTAAATACTGAATAAAATTAATAAGAATCAAATCTAACTTAAACTTTATTAAAAATAAAAAAGTTTTCTTTATCTATTCCTTACCACTTCGGCAATATGGGGTATTCTTGGCCAGGGTTTTAATGACCCATAGGAGAGGATGAAGTTGATGTCGAGGGATCCTAATACCACTTATCAAGGAATTCAATCTCAGAATCACTTGCTCACCAAGGGCGGGGGGAGAGCTTAGGGGGTGAAGCCCTCCCCCCAGATAACCGTAATTTTTTTTTTGTCGAGAACTATGATTTTCTTTTATATAGTTTCGAACGCGCCCCATTCCATGTCTTAGTTTAACTAGAACATAAAAATACATCTTCCTCTCTCTCTCTCTCTCTATATATATATATATATATATATATATAAACCCAGCCCCCCCTGTTAGTAATCCTGGTTACGCCACTATAGAATATTCAATTATATCCTGTTATAGAATAATAAAAACCATGGCGCCCCCCCTTGGCCTGTTCACGAATCCATTTGGTTACGCCACTGCTCAGAATATTCAATTAGTCCTGTTACTAGAATACTTGGAGAAAAAAGAGCTATCATTAGGTAATACCCCACTAGTTCAGGACCGTCCAAGGTTTTCAGCTAATTAAAACTAACCACCTATAGAAGCATCCTAATCTACCTCCGTGTAACCAAACCGTATTAATTCCTACCTTTGCCAATACTGAGAGGAGCGCTGGAAAACAGAGACCGTTACTGATGGTAGTTTGTAGCGCTTTGGGTAGGTGTATTGCGGTGTATTGTTATGAGCTCTGTGACGTGCGATCCTTTGACATCGGGAGGATGAGGGACCATAGGGATAGGGACAGCCTGCTACAAAGGCTCTGCCCTCGGCCACGACCTAATGAGCACACTATTTATATCTCTTCCAAATACTGCTGTGTAGGCTTCTATTATAACTTTTAGACTTTGTAACAAGTTATGGAGGAAAGGATTAACACTAAACATACCGAAATTTCATTTATACCTATTTCCACCACAACGGGTCAAATTTCCCGTGTTTGCAAAATTATATATTTAAAGATGCTTAGGAAAAAAATATTTGTTAGTTCAATGATATGAATAAAACCCTTTTATAAGTTAAAATAAAAGTTTCTTTTAGGGATCTGTTTGTTACAGAAATTGAATGGAATCACTACATATTCTTCGAGTTGAGCAGAACTCTGTTTTAATTAGTTGCCAAATATTTCTTTTTTTTTTCTTTTTTTCCATTTATTGATATTTACAACTGTACAAAATAATATACAACAAGTAAATGTGTTGACAGTGAATTCAATGGCATGCAAATAACTTGTGAAGAACTACTCACTAGTAGCAGTTCAATAAAATCTACACTAAAAGGTCTCTAGGCCATCTTCTTTTCAGACGCCTCGGAGGATTATCAGGGATGGAGGAGGAAGCAAGTTGGGAGACTAGTGGATTGGAGTGGTTATGAAGCTTACTATGGAAGGATAGGTATCTGGTTTGGGCTAAATCAGAAACATATGGAACATTAAGATCTTTATGGATAAGTTTATTGTCCACAAAGTAAGGAGCATTGAGGATTTTTCGAAGGATTTTGGATTGTAAGGATTGGATACGAGATGAATTGGATGGTTTAGTAGAGCCCCAAAGCTCAACTCCGTACGTCCAAATAGGTCTAATCACAGTCATGTAAATGAGTCTTTTGTAATTAATTGGGAGCTTTGAACGTTTGTCTAGTAAATGTTGAAGTAGTCTGTAACGAGGGCAGTTTCTTGTCGTTTTAGTATTGTATGTGGATTCCAAGTTAGTCGTTTGTCCTATTGGAGTCCTAGGTAGCGGATCTGTTCAACAGGAATTAGTGGAATATCATTAAAGGATACTGTAGGGCAGGATGTTGTGGGCTTACGACGAAGGGTAAATGTTATTTGATGGGATTTATTTGGATTTATTTTGATTCTCCATTTTTTACACCGTTCTTGAAGGTTTAGGATATGGGTTTGGAGTGTTTGAGAGGCAATAAAGGGATCATTGTTTACTGATAACACACATGTGTCATCGGCGTAAGTGGTGAGGACAGTGGTAGGATGAGTTGGGATGTCAGCTGTGTACACTGTGTAAAGGATAGGACCTAGAATACTACCTTGAGGCACTCCGGCAGATTGGGTAAAGAGGGGAGAATAGGAAAATTTATGGTTTACTTTGAAGGTTCGGTCACTGAAATAAGATCTAATAATGAGGAAATATGTAGAAAGTAGGAACTGACGGAGTTTATACTGCAGTCCCGGGTGCCAGACTCGGTCAAACGCTTGTTCTACATCAAGAAAGGCTCCCGTGCAGTACATTCCGCGCTCCAATGCAGAGGAGACAACGTCCACCCACACGATGGCATGCTGAATTGTGGAGTGTGATGTTCGGAATCCAAACTGGTGATCTGGGATTACATGATGGGACTCTAGGATAGGACACAAACGTTTTAAAATGAGTTTTTCTAGGATTTTACCCATGATTGGCAAGAGAGAAATAGGACGGTATGAGGATGGGAGCTCAGGTGGCTTTTTGGGTTTAGGTATCATTTTAACTATTGATAATTTCCAGGAATCAGGGAAATATGTGGTGCGGAGTATAGCATTATGTATGTATGTTAGGAATAGGATGGCTTTACGAGGAAGGAGTTTAAGGATATGGGATGTGATTAGGTCGTGTCCAGGGGCTTTGTTTGAAGGTAATCTATGAAGGATGTTTGATATTTCTGAAGCATGGAATGCTTTAGGGGGAGAGGACATTGGAAGTGGGATATTAAGTTCTGATTCAATATATTCTAAATGAGAAGGATTAAGGATATCAGGATGTGGTTTAAAAGTTTGGAAAAGGTGCTGGCCAAAAATGAGAGATTTTTCTTCATCAGATTTTGACCAGATTTTGGCTTCAGTAAGTAGGGGATGATTATAGTTTCTGTAGTTCAGTAGTTTTTTAGTGGTATTCCATAAAATTTGTCGGTTGTATTAAGTTTTTTTTGTGTAGTCATGTAATTTTTGAAGTTTGTATTTCTTAATTTCTGTCTTAAGTTTGTTTGTAAGTTTGCAGTAATTATATTTATCTGATTGATATCTGGTCCTGTGCCACTTCGTTCTTGCTTTACGCTTTTCTCTTAACAAGACACAAATATGTTGTGGTAAGTTAGTCTGAATTTTTTTTTTTTTCTGTGTGATGTGTTTTCGTTAATACTGCTGGATATTGAAATGGTGAGTTTATCTATGGCAGTGTCGATATCAAGTTTTGTTTTTAGTGGAATTTTTAAGTCTAATTTATTTTCTAAGTCATAACGAAATTTGTCCCAGTCTACTCGTCCTGTTATTAGTTTAGGAGTAGAGGGTTTAGGGACGGGGTATTTAGAAGTAGACAGGACTATGGTCTGATGAAAGGTCATCCAGGGATTTGACAGAGGTGTGAGAGGTGGAAATTTGGGAAGAAATAAATATATCGGGGATGTCTGGACGTTTTTTGAGGGATGTAGGCCAATAAGTTGCATCTAAGGGAGAAAGAACAGAATAACAGTTGGAGGAGGAAACACGGGATAAAATGCTGCTACGGGAGTTGGATGTTCTACAACCCCATCGCTGGTGTTTGGCGTTGTAGTCTCCTCCAGCAATAAAGCGCGGACCGAGGGATCGGAATAAGGAATGAAGATGGTTATAAGAGAGGGAATTACCAGGAGGACAGTATACAGCTGAAAACGTTACGTTAGAAGGACGAGTGGAGACGGATACTGAAGTGGATTGAATGGTGTCAGTTGGAGTAGAAGGGATAAGAGAATGAGGTATTGATTTATGAATTAGGATGCAAGAACCGGCATGGGCTGTGTTGTCTGGGTGGTCTGATCTGTAAGTGATGTAGTCAGGTATTTGAAAATAGGATCGTTTTGTAAAGTGTGTTTCCGTCAGGAGGGCTATGTCTATGTTATTGTCATGGAGAAATATGTCAAGTTCGTCTCGATGGTTATGAATGCCTTTTGCATTCCACAAAATGACAGCTAGGGGCTTTTTGCTCATTTTGGGGTGTTAAATGGGACTTTAGAAAGGACTCTAGTGAGAAGGGAAATGAGAGGTCTTATTGTTTCTCTCAGTTCTGTTAAGAATGATGAGAGGATAGTGTTTATATCAGGTGCATTATGGTTGATTTGGTTGGGGATAGAATGAGAAGGATTTGTGTGTCCGGGAGGGTTTGCTGGGGAGGGAGCCCACCTTGGGATGTTAGGAATTTTGAGGTTTAAGGGTAGTCTGGAAAGGAAGTTTGGGAAGGGACTGGATGTTGGATCTCAGGAGGTAGTTTTACCCGTAGGGGTAGTTGATGATAGGAATGGTACTGACTTGGAGGCTGACGGGAAGGTTGGGATTTAAAATCATAGACTGAGGTTGGGAGATTTGAGGCGTCTGATTACGAGGTTGTTGAGGTCGTTGCTGCTGCGGACCTGTGGTGGTGTTCGAGTACGAAGCGTGCTGTTCCCTGCGTGGAGTATCAGTGACTGGTGTAGTAGAGGGTTGATTTTCTAATATAGGATTTTGGGTTTCTTCAAAATGAATTTTCGTAAAGTCCTGTTGTCGACTTTCATGACTTACTCTCTTTTGAGGTTGATTTTTAAAGGCTGCATTAAGTAATCTTTGCTTTTGGGTGTTTTTGTAAACTACGCAGCCTTTGTAATTTGCAGGGTGGTCATAATTGCATAAAACACATTTTCAGGAGTATCACGAGTCTTTAGACACGTTTCTGTGGCATGTGGACCTGCACATTTCACGCACCTTGGCGGATGATAACAATAAGCCTTAGTGTGACCAAGATTTTGACATTTAGTACACTGTACGATTGTTGGTCTCTGTCTGGGTTGTTCAAATCTGACGACTGAATAGACCAGCCTGGTGATTTCAAATATTTCAATGTTATTCTTGGCTGGCACCAAATCAACGAAAAGTAACGGAAGTGGATATTTCTCTGTGGGATGGAGAACATTGAAATATTTCTTACGGTGTGGCCGATTTCTTCTATATCCCTCTTTATTGCCTTGGTCGAGGTGCTGCTATGGAGGCCTCTCAATACGACGCGGTTGCCTTTCTTCCCTCTGTTGATAGCAGTGAAATTCGTAATTATTGGCCGATAAATGATTAATTAGCTTTTTATAGTATTCTTTTGTTGTGGTGTTTATTTTTATATCTTTCACCCTTGAAAAGCATTTAAAATTGGTTTGTCCAATCAAGTTGGCAATTTCTTGACGAACGACATAAAATCTTTGATATTTGAAACAAATATTGGTGGTGGAACAGGGTCCTGAAATGATTAATTTTGTTGTGGCTCTGAGGTGTTATTGTTCAGGGCGGAAAATCTATTGTTGGTAGGTATGTTTACTACTGGTACTTCTGTTTTATTGGCTGCAGTTGATTTACTGCGAGTTATAGGTGGTGATGTTGGTTTTTTATTTTTTTGTTTTTTTTTATTTGGTGAGGTTCCAGCGGAACCTGGATTAGCATTTCGCTGACGTTTTTGTAGTTGTCTGCGCTTTAAATACTGTGAGTCAGTCTCACTTATTTCAGACATTGGAGTCTCATCCTCTGATTCAGTTCCTGATGTATTATCTAGATCCATTTTAAAATAAGAAAATCTAAAATACAAATTTTAATCTAAAGGTAATTAGTTGCCAAATATGAAAATCCATTTACAACATGTTTGGGGGAGACATCAGACGCCAGCCACAATTTTATACCAAACATATCTGGCTTGTTAGGCATATCGTAAATCGACATCTAACCTTTGTTGGAAAAAGCTCTTCATAGATAGTTAGATACTCACTAAAGTTGAAATAATTGTTGGATAAATTTGCACCACACATCAAAAACAAGAGCAAAATCATCAGGTTGCTACGTTAAGATTTTTATCGAATATAATAAACCAATTTCATTATATAAGATTTCACTAAAACTATTTCTACTCATGGTTCCTGCAAAAAAAATCTTGGATAAGAATTATCAGTGAAATTTAAAAAAAAAAATAATCTGTTGGCTAATAAAATAAACACTGTATTTGCAATATTAAAACAAAAAAATATATGAGATTTAATTCATGAACCTACATTGATATGTTTTTTTATAACTAATCCAGTCTCTATATAGTATCATATCCATTGATAATCCATATCTATTTATATATGTATAGGTAAAATATATTATTATTATTATTAAGGGGTCAAATGATATATATATATACAAAATTACATATACGTTTCGATAAAAAAAATAAATAAATAATAAGAGAGGAATGGATATTAAACAAAATTTTTGCTATATGCTTTAATAAAAGTATTAAAGTCAAAAAGCAAATTAATATTTATTATTTCCAAGAACTTCTGCCAAAAAAGGTTATTTGAGTTCAGTAGTGTATTTATATGTTTAATTCCAAAAATCTTTTTATTTATTAAGAACAGTAGCATTCATATTTCTGTATGTTTATTAGTATGTAACCAGGCTTCTTATGAATCCTAAAAACAACCGACCTCATAACGCTTTCATCAAAAAATATTATTAAAGAATGATAGGATCCATTAAGTCATCCATATTACTTATTGCGCACATTGAGGCAGATTGTAATACTTTCTTTAAATAAACGTTATAAAAAAAAAAAAAAAGAATGATGAGACATTTGGTGCCTTGGTGGTCGGGGTTCGGGGCGGGATTAAGAGGTGGTCCCTGCATTACGCCCCAAAATCACTGAAGGATACTGGTTTCAGATGTTTAAATTTTTCTCAACTCTTATTTCCAAATCCTTTTAAAAATGTGAGATAATAATCATTCTAATGTTTATCAGAAACACTTCTATACATACTAGTGAAGGATATTTCTACCAATGAATTCCTGGTCAAGAATTATAAAAGGACTGTAAATAATAAGAGATAATATCATTAATCTATACGGAGCAGAAATCTATGCGGACGGTAGTAAGGACAACGAGAATGTTGGATGTGCATGGTTATTGAAAGCTCAAGATGGCAGAACAATAGAACAACAGTATAAACTAAAATCGTACAGTTCCAATAACCAAACCGAGAAATTTGCTGTTTTGAATGTTACGGAATTCATAATTAACGAACCTCAAAAGACCAACTCACATATTATAATACATACGGACAGTAAAATTTTAATAGACTCGATTAGTAATACAGACATTCATTACTATTTGACTGACCTAATCAGACGAGATATAATAATCATTAAAAACAAAGGTAAAATGATCTCTATAAAGTTGGTTAAGGCACATTCTGGCATTGGGGATAACGAAAGGGCCGATTACCTAGCCAAAGAAGTGGCTAAAAGTGATTTGTTACGTTTGTATAACAAATTACTCTTATCTTATACGTAAGATACATACTTAAGTTCAGATATGGTTGAAAAATAGGACCAATTGTGGGTGACCTCATCTAACAAGGGGACGTTTGCAGTTGTAACTCACAGATTTGAATGCCGATTTTTGTGTGGGTATTAGGGACCTATAATAGTGCAAAACTAGAGTTATAGCCACCAATGAGCATTAGGAGCCGAGAAAAAAAAATATGAAAATCACGTTTTATTTTTTTTTTTCAGCTCTCAGTCAAGGTAGAGAAATGATTCTTACACGTTTAATTGCAGTTATCTATGCTATTAGATATAAAAATACTTTTGTTATGCTCAAGACACTATCCGGCTTTAGGGTGCTCAGAAAGGTCAATAAAATGACAAAATTCCAAGTGAATCCGCTGTAAATCAGTGGAAACTTTTTTTCATGAACAACTGACCTCAAATCTCGATTTAACGCACCATGAAACTCTTATATGTGAAATATTAACAAAATCAAAAAATATTGATTTTTTACCCCTTTCGAGGAGGTTAAAATTTTGAAGTTGAGATTTCATCAACATTTTCTACCAGCCATAACAACTGCTGTGCTTAACCGATTACAACAATAATAGCATCGCTAGAATCAGCATACATTCTGCTTTTTATCCATGCGTAACACATCGGATTTACTCCAGATTTTAGTGGACAAAAACCGATGTGAATGAAAAAATCCGAGGTCAGCTATTACTTGAGATATCCGGATTTCCTTGAACTTTTGTCATTTTATTGACCTTTCTGAGCACCCTAAATCCGGAGTGTCTTGAGCATAACAAAAGTATTTTTATATCTAATAGCATACATAACTGCAATTGAACGTGAAAGAATCATTTCTCTATCTTGACTGAGAGCTGAGAAAAAAAATAAAACGTGATTTTCATATTTTTTTTCTCAGTTCCTAATGCTCATTGGTGGCTATAACTCTAGTTTTGCACTATTATAGGTCCCTAATCTCCACACAAAAATCGGCATTCAAATCTGTGAGTTACAACTGCAAACGTCCCCTTGTAAGTATAAGCTGTGTATATAACACAACACACAACAATTACAAACACATACAAAGTAACAACTACAAACCAACACAACTAATGACAGAATACGGTAAGTCAAAACAATATCTTAAACGATTTAACATAATAGGATCTGACATGTGTAATGAAGACGGAGAGATTCAACATTTTAGACACGTAATTTACGAATGTATATAATTTGAAAGACTAATATTTGATCTAATAAAAAGTATTATTTTCAAACATGGAACATGGCCAGAGACAGAATAAAATTTGTTTTCTTAATTTACGACTAACTTACATACATTTAAACGAAAGATCGACTTTGACAAACTGAGTAGTGATGGGCAGCGGAGGAAGTTTCTTGTTGGCTAGATAATGTTTGTTTTTCTTTTCTTTTTTTCTATATTTTTCTTACTTTTGTTTAAATATGTTTTATTATCTTATCACCTTTTGTTTCAGTAGCTAATGCTGATAAATTTTATATTCATAAATGTAGTATGCCTTATAAGCATACTACATATACGAATATACAAATAAACATTTCTTATATCGGGGAACCATATAAGAAAATTTAAAAAAAATGTCATTAATAACAACAGTAATTAGAATTAATTTATTATTGAGTGATAAAAGCCCTAGCCAGCAGTAGTTGAAGGAGATGCAGAGCTTAATTGAGTATCCAAGTGCTATTGAGCCCCTGAGGGCGTTGACGCAACCGAGGGCTGCAATAGCTGCTACCCGATACCTACCAACTAGTGCCAGGTGACACCGTAACCATCCTGTCATAAAGGCTTCTGTGTCAGTGTCAATGAGACTATGGAGTTCCATACTGAGCGGTCTAGTTCAAAGCATTACAATTTTTAAATGTATTGCTATATAATTAGCTCAAACAAAATTCATTAAAATAAAAAAAAAAAAATACTTGAACATTATTTTATCTAAAAGTTACGTTAGTACTGCATATTATTTTATAACCATAGCTAAACTTGATACACATGTCCCTTATTGATCCATTTCGTTACTACTACAATAATCTTTCCCAATTCCATTCTGGGAAGTAATCATTCTAAATTTTAGAGGAAGGCTTCAATAATACTTTACTTGTAAGCTTCATGTCCTAAATAAACACTCTCTATAGGTTTCCAATGTTGACCAACTCGGGAGTAGTGTTGGCCTTTATGGAAGCGGATGAAGTAACTATTATAAAATATTTGAGCGGCTAAGATTTCTCATTCTAGTTCAGGTTCGAGACTGGCTGGAGGATGTAATTATTTATTCGGTATTATTAGCCGTAGGTGGGGCCGGGGTAGCCGAGAGGACTAAGGGCATGTGCAGAAGTTATTAAAAGTTAAGGACTGTCGAGCGTGTTCAGCACTTGGATGGGTGAACGCCCTACATGTAAGACCTCAGAATCCAGATACTCAGGTTTATACGGCACACAGTGGAGCAAACGTGGAAAAAAACTTTGAAAATGTTTGTATGTAATATTTTTGTCGTGTTTGATGGGTTATTGTGTTCATTAATAGTTAGAGAAAATATTTCCAATTTTTTCACTTTTATTTGTGACTGATAATTTCTAAAGTTTGACAATATTAATCCTTCCGAAAATGGCCTATTTTTATCGAGCTACAATTTGGCTCACTGTGGATTTATTTGTATAGATAACACTACGAAACTTGACAGATTTATAGTTTAAGTATTAAAGAAAAGGAGGGAAAAATAGACAGGTATGAAGTATTATATATGATATCGAAAAATATAACTGAGCAAAAAGAAAAAAGTTATCGGAGCTAATGAACTTTTATTTTACTTCATCTCCCTTATCCTTAACATTTTATCTAACCACCCATAGGTCCCATCTGCTGATTATCAAAAGAATGATCCAGAAATCAATGTAGAAATGAACATGTAATTGTAAAATTTATATCGTGTTAGTATAGAACTGTCAAACATTTTTCATCTCAGTTCCTGAAGATATTATTATTACCACCCTTCATGTTATAATCCGGAAACCACTATAGATGTGAAGAGCAATATATTTTTTCATGCTAGGATTTGTATCTGAATCACTGCCTATCATCTGTATCCTCAGCCCGGGGCAAAGCTCCGGCATCTGACAGCTGCCATTGGTCCACAAATCATTCCATTTCCTTCAATCGACTCATCTAAAGTTTAGTTATGATGAAATTTAAAAATGATGGGTAGACTAACTATAAATTGAAAATAGCCCTCTTAAAATCAAATGTTATTTTCATTTTTTCTACTTTAGGTGATGATTTTTTATTTCAAAACAACTGATCTGGAATCATAAAAAAAAATAAATAAAAATAAAATATATAAAAAAAATAAAAACGAAATACTGTCTTGGATAATAAAATGAAAATAATGAATTCCAAGAAACAAAAATCCTAATAAATAAATCCTGACAAAAATACTAAAATGTTTGATAATTTCATTTTTTGACGTGAAAACGTCTTTAAATTTGTTACCATATGGGGGCAGTCCAAAAAACCTATTGATAACCAAATCGGGGGATACAGTTTGGCGTTGTAGTTTCGAATTTACCCTCTACATCCAAAATTAAATTATACAATTGGATAGCAAAGGGATCAAAGAATTCATTACGATAAGCGAGAACAGTGACGCATAGCGCGCCGTGGAGGGAGAAGCCCCGCAATTTTGAGGTTATTTTGCTTTGTTTAGAAATTTGAAATTAGTATAACTTTTGAGTCGGAGAAGCTAAGATATTCGTTTAAGTTTTATTCGGCAGCTGTCGTCAAAATCTTCTGATTGTATATAAAACATTAGTTTATAGTAGGGACAGTGAATATAAAAAGGTGTTAGAATAAAAAAATATTATTCAAAAATTTTCTTATAGTGTTCCTGATCAGCAATTGTTTTATCCTTATTACCGCAATTAATGCACAAAGCTTGGTCGAGCACTCAGAAGACATCTCTACTGATACAATCATCAACCGATCTGATTATTTGGCAATCAGCAAAACTTGGATGGAAATTCCATGCCAGTGAATATCCCTTGCTTTGAACTGAGATTATATTGTAATAACGCTAAGAACAGACAAATTGCAACTACACCATCGGTAGGGGTATCATCATCAGCAAGTCGCAGAGCCGGTGGAGTCGCCATATATCGCAACATCAATAGCTTTACTGATTGTTATAGAGTTAACATTGACTTTTCGTAATTTTTTTTTTTTGGAAATGAAAGACGCAACACCTAGTGATGTCTCTCTAGTAAACGTAACGGCCAACAGCATCTTCCAATTCGTACTTGGATGTGAGTATATTCACCCAGGCACAACGTTAGCAGAAATTACACTTTATGTTATGGTCGCTGTTTGAATATTCCAAAAACATCGCTAAAATTATAACCGATTACGAGCATGATCTTACTACACCAGCTATGGTAGTTGGAGACTTAATGTTCATAGCCATATTTCATGCTCAGCAAGTTCAAATTGTCTTATATTGAAACTTCTCATATTAGACAAGCAAAATGCCTAAAAACATTTAAAATCCTCTATTTTCTGTACCTTGTGATTATTCAAGGTGTCGCTTGTTAACAATCTTTCTTCTGAAATAAATTCAGAATATTAATCAAGCTTGATATCAATAAAACTCTTTCAATAACTATTTGCACAATTTAGATACCACTCAGTGTAATATTTTCTCAACCTAAAAATAACACTTAGGTAATTGTATATCATACACTAACCATTGTACCAAAAGAATTTGTTTATCGTTTCATTTGTAGAATGTTCACTTATTTTCCTTTCTATATATTTAATTAGTATCTATGTATATTATATTATTGTTATATTATTATTGTATAGAAAAAGAATGTTAATGTCCGATGAGACAAATTCGCCTCGGCCTCTAGAAAATGGACTGTATGGGAAAATATGAAATCGAGGTTTTGCACTCTTGGAGAGATATTACTGAGAAGGTAGCATAAACAAATAATACAGAAGAAATCTCTTACCTTATTACTGCCGCCGACGGTCTGTCCAGGGGCCCCTGGAATCCTTACGGCCTGGTAAATGCTTCTCCTAAGCTGCAATACTTGTCCAAGCTCGCCTCCTCTTAGGTCACCACTCATTAGGGGGAGAACGGTGTTAAAAAACCAATGGAAGACCATGAGGTCCTGGGCAATTTTGTAGGAGGTGCGTACTCGAGCACAGATGAAAGAAGAAAAAGGGATATTCATGTGGGGATTAGCGCAGATAAGGGCAAGTTGCACCGGAAATTCATAGAGTGAGTCAATACACGGTATATTAAAGTTTTTCTCTTTTCCCCCCCTCACAAAAGCGCCGATTGGCGCGAACACACCGCCCACCAAAATTGGGATGTTGCCCAATTTTATTCCAAAAGTTATACAATGAAAATGGTGGGCAGGCAGCAAAGAATTTATACAATAAAATAAAGAAATGAAAGCTCAACTTGAGTAAAGAGGAAGACAAAGACAAAAAAAAAATGAAATGAAAATATTGTACCATGAATGGGAGCACAATTATACAATGTAAAGAAAAGGAAACAGCCCAACTGGGCAACAATTATATAATGTAAAGAAAATAAAACAGCCTAACTGGGCAACAATTATACAAAATAAAGAACATGCACTAGCATAACTGAAAACGATTATACAAGGCAAAGAGAAGTCATTCCGGAAGCGGAATTAGCTTGTTCACAGATCTAGTGAGAGTGCTGGTAGAAGTCTCAAAGGTGGCTGCTCGTGAAACACCATCAGGCTTGAGCTCGGAAATAAGAGCTAAAGGCCGGGAGAGTGAGGAGCTGTTCAGTCCCTTACTCACAACAACGTCACCCCGTTTCTTGGTTCCACAAGGGCGCTTGGAATTTGAAGTCCACTTGTAACGTTGTGAATTATAATTTGGAACGGCGTTGTCAAGTATGCCGCCCACCCTGAGGAACCCCAGGCTATCGAGGAAAGGAGTACGGCAACAAGGCAGCTAGGCCGGCTTATCGGCACGGATATTTAGAAGAGGCCCAGAAAAATGCTTAAAGGTATGGTCAGGTTCATTTGCGATGAGCGCAATGGGAGTAGACTTAAGATCCGGTAGTGGCTTGGTGCTTAAGTCGGTGTCATGATAAGGAGGAGGCCAATGCTCCTGGCAATTGGTCAGAGAGGAGGGATCTTGAGTCCCTAAACAGAAATTGTTGGTCTGCGCGTAATGAGTACGGGTAAGACCCCTAGTGTCAATATGGGCATGATTAGCGAAAGAAGAAACATAAGCAAACCCTACTGGAAAGAATTTGTCGAATATTGAAATTCTGGAGCGTACAGACCCTTTGATATCTAAAACTGGTGGTTTTAAAAAAGTAGGTTCAATAGGATTCGAGACCGGAATTTTACTTGTAAAGCCGGCTCCACACATTCGTGTTATGTGATAACACGCAACACGAAACAGACATACTCGTCAAAGATTGGCGAATGTGTGGATGGGCACTCGGCTCGTGTTATGTGTTATAATATTGTTTTAGATCCTGCTATAGCCACATAGCCAGCTCCACACATTCGTGTTATGTCATAACACGCAACACGAAACAGACATGCTCGTTGAAGATGCCGAATGTGTGGATGGGCACTCGGCTCGTGTTATGTGTTATCAAGTTGTTTCTGCTCGTGTTATGGGTGTATCGCTATTGGAGGCGGTTTTTAACACACATCAAAGGAAATTTGTTTTGCCATAACACAAGCCGAAACAGAGACAATCGATTATTCACAAATTTGCTTAGCAACAGTGAATAATCGTGAAGACCAGTAAATCATTGTTTTCAATAAAACTGTTTAAAAATGAAAAACTACTAAATTTGATGATAAATAACGTTAAGTAAGCACTTAGCGATTTAAATTTTTTAAAATTTAAATCGGTAACTAATTTCATACATTTTGAATTGAACTGGACTATGTTAGGTATATTTTTTTTACGGTAGCATTGTAATGGGAAACTAAGTTGTTGACAGAGTTTTTTTCGTCTATTCAATTAGTCAAGAAGAGATTTTCGTAGCTTATCTTCATTTTCGCTATTAGTTCAGTCTGAAAGTAAATAGATCATGGCGTAAATAAAGCTTATGCAAACTTTATTAACTTTATTAGAGCTGATTCTCAGGAGACGTAATAGACATAAGTAGCCTCGCATTAAAAAAATGGTATTTGAGAGACTAAAGAGTCCTGAAACAATGGCAAAATAAAATATAAGATTTAAGAAAGGGGGAGACCGAAAGATAAAACTCAATTTCTCTTAAACAGGGAAAAACAATAGATCATAGCCCAGACGATTTATACATCGAAGGATACCAGACTAAAATACATGTTTTTAAATACAGCAATAGATACTTGTACATGTTTTTAAATTGAAAAAGAAACAGGTAGATTCCTGCCAATTCTCTCACTCACTTTTAAAACCTAGCAATGCAATTGTTTTCCTCTAATCCGATTTTGTAATCTTTTCCCGTTTCTAAAAAAAGTTTGTCTACAGGTACAGTTTAGATATGAAATTAAAGCTAATTAAATTTCCTTTAAATTCTTTCTTGAAGAAATTATTTTGAAACCAGTACTTTTGTTAGAATGCGGCTGAGAACTTGACTCAACGGAAAATTTATGAATATTGTGTAAAATCACTATTTTTTGGAGAACTGTATTTCCGCAACCAATTAATCTACATAGCTGCTGTTAGAATTAAATTGTCACACATTTAGTACTCTTTAATAAAGTAAATGCTGTGTCAAGCAAATTTTTATATTTTAGAGATATAAATGAAAAATGAAAATAGTGCTACAATTCCGAGGATTATTGAGTACTACGAACAACCCACCTAATTTTGAGGTTTGAAAACTTGGATTTTAACTATCCTCATGGGTCCTAACAACATATTAAAAAATAGTAGATACATGCATTTTGACGAACTTGGCTTATTTTAGTAGGTGTTGATATATTGTCATGACAACAGAGAACTGTTTCGTTATTGTTTCGTGTTATGTGTTATGCCATAACAGAGAACAGTTTGGGCTTGTTTCGTGTTATGTGTTATGTGTTAAGCCATAACAGAGAACTATTTCTTCATTGTTTCGTGTTATGTGTTATGCGTTATCACATAACACGAAACAGATTCGGCGAAGCTGTTTTGTGTTGCGTGTTATGACATAACACGAATGTGTGGAGCCGGCTTTACTCTATCTTGGTTACTATGTGTGTATACTGGTTTTTTATTATTGTTATTTTCAACAGGAAGGAATTTTGGACAATCTTGATTGGCTAAAGAATAGTGACTGTTTGAGGATGAGATGTAGTTATTCTCATCTGTAAGAGAAACAAAAAACTTTTCATCAGATGAATCACTGACAATTGTATCAGCACCACCTATTTTATCGATGTGATTAAATTTTGAAACTTGATTTAAGTTTAAAAAATCACCCTGATTATTCATTTGTATTTCCTGGGGAACGTTAAAATTATTTAATCTGTGATTACATGCATGGGTGTTAATAGAAGGGTCAATGTTTTCTGGAATGTCAGAAACATTTGAGTCTTTGTGGTCTGTACTCAGGGGTTGTTCAAATGGAATCTTTTCAATATTCTCGACTTCGGAAGACTTATGGATATCTCGGGAAGTTTGACAAACAGAAATTAACGAAGTGACTGATTGATTTTGCGATAGGGTCTGGATAGGGCCTATGATTGCCCAACCAAAAATAGTACTGATAGCAATTGGACCGATAGAGCTAGGAATAAACGGATAAGGCAATAATAATTGCGGGTATACGTCTGCACCTAAGAGAAGGTCAATCTTGTCTGATTGATGAAAGTCAGGATCGGCCAAAGGCGCGAGCAATTTCTGCAGTAAGGTTCTTGGGAGGCAAATGGCTAGCGATGTGAGGTACCACGGACGGGTTTATAAGAATGTGCCTCTGAGAAAATGTGGAGAAGATGTGGCACGAAACTGTGCCAAGAGAATTCGAAACACGCCCACCTATACCTGAAACGGTAATGGGCATATCCTGGATTTTTTGACCTAATTGGTCAAAGAGGCGCTTGGAAATAAATGACAGCTGCGACCCCGGATCGATGACCCCACGGACCGGAACGTAACCTAAGTGAGAATTAAAGATTCGTGCACGAAAGGTTCCTAGGAGTGAAGTCACGTGACTTCCGGTGGTACTACAACTCAGAGATAAGGAGGCGTCAACTGGTGCTTGACCAGTGGAAGCGGATGCTGGTTCACTTGTAATGTGATCAGCATGAGCTGAAGCGCGACTAGGCGCGGAATTCAAATGGAGATTTGAATTTACTGCTTTGACGGGATGCAAAAGTGTGTGATGCTCTGGCGAATTACACTTACGACATGTAAATTTGGAATTGCAATTACCCTTAGGCCTTGTTCGCATTAGGCTAGTATTTTAGTCGAGTAGCAAGTAATTTAGTAGCTAAAAGTGTCTGAACACAAAAATTTAGTCGAGTAGTTTAGTCGAGTAGTATAGTTTAGTCGATCCATTTTACTGTATTTTTCTTGGGCGAGTAGCGAGTAGCACCCCCCACCACGTCTATCTCACTGGCTCACCGGCTAAACAAGTTCGAACTATTGCGTTTTGTCAAGTTCATTAGTTGTAAACATGTCGTTTCGCTGGAGTGAAGAAACAACTTTAAAATTTGTTTCCCAATACCTTCAACATGAATGCTTGTGGAATATTAAGTCCCCACATTATAAAAACAAACAAGTAAAACAATCCTCATACTCTGATTTATAAAATACTATGAATATACCTGGATTTGGTGAAAAGTAAATTAAATTGAAAATAAAAAACATCAGTTTAGTGTATAATTTTAACAGAGAATTTTGAGAGTGTATTTTCATTAACAGAAAATTTACGCAACTTACAAACATTCTCAAAACTATCAAGTATTCTTTGGGATCTTTCAATGCTAATTCCTTGAGAAGACAATTAGTAGCTCCTAGTGTTTCTCTTCTATCGATCTATTTCGTATCCATAGCTTCTTTTTACAAATCACACAAATTTCCTTATCTACCTCTTTCTAAAATCGCTGTTAAGATTAACTTAATCAGTTGATTTTACTTTATTGCGCTGTAGGCTGTTCATATTAAAAAAACACCACTCACTTGTGAACTGTACTGGAACTAAACTAAACACTAAAGTGGAAGTGCGAACGATTTTGGGACAGTAGCAAGTAATTTAGCTACTAAATTACTTGCTACTCGACTAAAATACTAGCCTAATGCGAACAAACCTTAAGGTGCGGACCCAAACAATTAAAGCACCGTTTATGCCTTTTGAGGAAATCAATTTTTTGATCTCGAGTGAGATGAGAAAATTCGAAACAGGAAGATAAGGAATGCGGCTTACGACGGAGAATGCATTTGAGGTTAAAAGAATTAGAAGGTGCGGCCCGAGTTCTATCTGATGGTGAGGTATCAGGACTAGTGCTAGCAATTAGCGAATTAACTTTAGTGTTTTTATGTAGATTGATGGGGGGAGAAATAATCTCCAGGGTTTTAATTTGCCTGATAATAAAATTTAGTAAGTCATCGAAAAGCGGAACTGATTTAGCAGAATTTTGATCCTCGAAAGCCTTAGATGTACGGGGGTCTAGATTATTTAATGCGAGGGTTAACAAAATAAAAATTGCTAAATCGTCGATTGGTAGCGCCTTGATAGCCTGCACCGAATTTTGATGTACCTCGAGAAAAGTTTTTAAGTTATTTAATGAATTTGAACTGACGGGCTTAAAGTGTAAGATTTGGTTCAGATATGCCTGGGCTATCCTCCTGGGGTTTTGGAACCTGTGTATCAGAGCTGAAAAAGCAAGGTCGTAATTTTCAGCTGTGAGTTGAAAGTTAGAAATTGCGGAAAGAGCACTCTCCTTTTAAAATTGGATCTTAAATAATGAAAGCGCTGTATGGGGGTTAGAGAAGGGTTGTCGTGAAACAAGGGCGGTGAACAATGAGAAAAATTCAGGCCACTGCTGTATGTCGCCTGAAAAGGTTGGTAAATTGATAGGTGGTAAGGAGGAAAGCACTTTGAGCCAAATGAACAGGGCTGGCAACCGTTGTAGAAGTTGCAATAGGTTCTTCTTTTTTCAATTGTAAATATTTGGATTTAATTTTGGTTAACACACTATTGAAAGCAATTGCAGGGGCTTGAGTATCCACATGATTTTGTTTGGATAAGAGAGCATTAAGGTCACTTAATTTTTCATTCACCCCCTCAAATTTGACTTGAAGGGAGGGTAAATCCTCGTAATGCACTTGGACAGTAAAAATATCCGAAAGAGTGGAACCCTTAATTTCATCGTATCTACTAGTTATATCAGCAAATATCGTTTCCCTCTTTGCCAATAGTTGTGCTTGAATAATGATATTTTGTCTTCTGTAGGCATTGTGAAAAATAGAGAATAAAAAAATAAATACAGCAATAAAAGGAAATTATAATATATGAGGCAGAGAAAAGGAAAGGAGAAAAAGTTGCAAAATTGATTTCACTAATTATTACGTAATTGTAACTGACGTTATAATAAGACAATATGGCGGGAACTGTTACGAGACGCAATAAACGAGTACGTTACTAGAGGAGTGGGAGTTGGTGACGTCAGATTACAGCTGACGATAAGCATCTTAGAAAATGGCCGACTTATTACTTTGCTTTTATATGTGTAATTATTGGAAGTTATAAAAACTTGGACAAAAAATAGGCCAAACCTTGCAATTTATACAAGTTTTAACGTAAAAATTTTTAATATTAAATGAAGCACAGAAATGAGTGGGTGATTACTCGCCCCAAAACTGCAAAATTACTCGTTTCAAGTTGAACAATGATATATACGGCCCGGATCGGACCAAAATGTATAGGAAAAGAATGTTAATGTCCGATGCAAGAAATTCGCCTCGGCCTCTAGAAAATGGACTGTATGGAAAATATGAAATCGAGGTTTTGCACTCTTGGGGAGATATTATTGAGAAGGTAGCATAAACAAATAATACAGAAGAAATCTCTTACCTTATTACTGCCGCCGACGGTCTGTCCAGGGACCCCTGGAATCCTTACGGCCTGGTAAAATGCTTCTCCTAAGCTGCAATACTTGTCCAAGCTCGCCTCCTCTTAGGTCACCACTCATAGGGGATTAGGGGGAGAACGGTGTTAAAAAACCAATGGAAGACCATGAGGTCCTGGGCAATTTTGTAGGAGGTGCGTACTCGAGCACAGATGAAAGAAGAAAAAGGGATATTCATGTGGGGATTAGCGCAGATAAGGGCTAGTTGCACCGGAAATTCATAGAGTGCGTCAATACACGGTATATTAAAGTTTTTCTCTTTTCCCCCCTTTCCATTTTATTAAGTCTCTGACCTGATGTACTGATTCTATTTTTTTCTGTACTTATATTTTATTCTTAAGGGACTTGGTCCCAAAATAAAATTATTTTTCTTTTCTATTCTATTCTGTTCTATATTTTTGTATTTTAATTTATATTTGATCTATGAAAGTTTGTAAAAACTATGGTATCTTGAATAATAATTAATTATTCTATGTCTCGAGGAATATTGGTTCTCTCTACGGTTTGTTCAGAACTTCTCAGACTAATTGTGCTTATTATATATTAAGGCCAGTATTTATTATGCTTATATTATTCTATTTTTTTTTCTCTTTCATATTTCGATTCACACCTGTTATTAGGGTAACAATCAGTGAATGTGATGAAATTGAATACTACAGGCCTTGTATGCTTGTGGGAGCCTAGTACTCAATAGTACCTCCTCCTGGCATGGATTAGAGATTTATTTGAGCAAATCTCTCATCCAGCTTTTTTTAAGCCATCTGAGAGTATTTCCAGGTATGTCAGTCGCGGCCATGTCAATAATGAGTATGTTGTTATGTCCATGAAGTCTGTCGTGAAATCGTCTATAAAGGTCATATATATGTTCCTTTACTGTGGGTATTTCTAAATCAGTGTAAAGTGTGCGGTTTGAAATGTACCAAGGTGATTTCGTGATTAGTCTAATCTAGTAATTTTAATTGGAATATTTGTATTTTTTTAAAGGTGTGTATTTTTTGCAGTCCCGTATATTTGTGTGGCGTATGTCCATATGGGTTTAAAGTAAGTAAGTGTATGTATTCAGTCGTTGTCGGAGTTTTAATTTCGACCGTTTATGAAACATTGGATACAGAAGTTTTAATCTCTTGGTTAGACTGAGACGTTTTTGTTTTACATGTGGGCCCCAGGTCATTCTTCTATCAAATGTAGGTCCTAAGTAATAAATTCCGTTTGTTTGTGGTATGGGTTGATTGTCGATGAAGACAGGTGGACAAGAGTCTTGTCTGAGTGTAAAGGTTATGTGCTGTGATTTGGTGTAATTTAGTTTTATTTTCCATTGTTTGAACCAGTCTTGTAGTATTGTTAAGTGGTGTTGAAGAGTTAATGATGCAATTGTGGGGTCTTTATGTCTAGTTAATATTGCTGTATCATCAGCGAATGTTGCTGTCAATGTTTGAGCGCTAAGTGGCATATCGTGAGTGTAAAGAATATATAACAGGGGAGCTAGTATTGAGCCCTGTGGTACTCCGGCTTTTACTGGATAAATAGAGGAGATATCTGAACCTTGTCGAACAGAAAAAAATCTATCAGAGAGAAAAGATTGAAGGATCAGATAATAGGTAAAAGGAACAAGATTTTTAAATTTAAAAAGAATTCCGCCATGCCAAACTCTGTCAAATGCTTGGGCCACATCTAGAAATGCCCCAGTAGAATATAGTCTTTTCTCAACTGAGATTGAGATGAAATCCGTTACACTGTGTAGTTGATGAACTGTTGAGTGAAATGAACGGAATCCAAATTGATGTGTAGGCAGTACTTGTTTATCTATCAGTATGTCTAGTATTCGTCGGTAAAATAATTTTTCAAAAACTTTAGAACACAAAAGAAGTAGGCTAATTGGTCGGTAGGATGAAGGTGAATCGGTGTTTTGTTTGGTTTATGTATCATGGTAATATAAGAATATTTCCATTGAACTGGGAATTTTGCAGTCCTGAGAATTGCGTTGTAAAGGGAAGTTCGAAAGACTATAGCTTTTTTGGGCATTTTCCAGAGAAGGTCAGCAGTGATTAAGTCAAATCCTGGAGCTTTTTTTGGTGATAGCTTTCTGATTACTTGTAATACATCAGAAGGAGTGAAAGACAGTGGTGGTAATGTCAATTGAAGGGGAGCTTCTAGAGTTTCTTGTAGGTAATTTTCATGTTCATTGTCTTGGTAGTCTGTATGTGGTGTAAAAACAGTCGACAAATGTTCAGCAAAGAGTTCAGACTTTTCTTTGTCCGACACCACCCAGGACCCATCTTCTTTTCTGAGAGGCGCTATCACCTCGTGATGCTTTAAAAGTTTTTTAGTGTGCCTCTATACGCTTCCGTCGTCTGTCGTGATATTGGATAAGTAATAATCGTATTTGGTCTGTTTGATTTTCATAATTTGTCTCTTCAGTTCGTTATTCAATTTATTAAATGTTTGTCTGTCTGAAGGAAGTCTGTTTATTTGCCATAACTTTCGCGCTCTTCTCTTTGCTGTGATCAGGTCCCTGATATACTGTCGGTAACTCGGTAGAGAACTTCTTTTGTTCATTCTAGGAAGGGATGAGGCCCAAGCAGATTCCTGTACAGCTTTGGTAAATACATTAACTGCTCCTTCAATTTCTTCTTCGGTTTTTAGTTGCATTGGTATGAGGAGTTTCGAATTTAACTTGGATTGATAGCTATCCCAATCCATAACGCCTTGGTTTAGGAATAATATTTTCTCTTTTTTTACAGGTTCATCAAAAAGTGTCAAATGAACCAGGGAATGATCAGAGCAGAGATCGGCACTGCTACTTATTGTGTAAGGTAAAGTCCTTTAGTGATGAAAAAATCAAGTAAGTCAGGGGTTTTCTGTCTCGATGTGGGCCAGTAAGTTGGAGAATTTGGGGATATAGTGTCTAACGAATGTTTATGGAGAACAGATCTTAAGTTTCGACCTCTCGGAGTACACAAACGGGAGCCCCAAGCTTGGTGTTTGGCATTATAGTCTCCACCAGTGACAAAACATTTTCCTAGTTTCTCGAAAAAATTATTGAACATGTGAGATGAAATGGCAAACCTGGGAGGACAATACACAGCTGCCAGTGTTATGTTTTGTGTAAAGTGTGATTGCAGTGGCCTGTGTGGGGGGTGTATGTGGTGTATGTATTGAATTGTGTCGAAGTGAAGATTTGATGACGATGGCTGTGCCTCCGTGAGCAGTGTTATCTGGATGGTCCGTTCGGTAAATAGTGTAGCCAGGAATGTGAATTTTATGTCGGGAAGTAAGGTGAGTTTCGGTTATCAGGGCAACGTCCGTTCGTTTCTCAGGTATATGTCAAGTCAAATTTAAATGTAATTCTGTAATATTTTCGTTATTCTATTGTAAGTCTTTCCTATATTTTAATATTCTATTGTTTATAGATATTGTATAAATAAGTCCATTGTCATTCCTACAGAAATAATACAAGATACTTAGAATAAAGTTATATCATAGTTTCTTTCCTAGTTAATATGACTAAATCTTTTCAAAATCTATAAATAATCAGAATGGATGGGGTCAATTTGCTTAGAACGACTCTATGAATGAATTCTCACCTCAAATACTGTTTTAATCATGGTTAGGATACCACAATAGACCTGTTGGCAACCATGTGTAACTACTGGGTCAATTAAACATAAACTATTTACTGCGAATCTATATACGTATATATTAACCCTTTTCAGGACTCAGTGGTCAATAGTACACCATAACTTGATAGATTGTTGGAGAGGCCCTATCATTCAAAAACATTAATTTTGGTTAATTTTCTTTTTAATTATATTATATTTCTTTTAAAGATGTATTCAATTTAAAAAAGCAAATACCAATAGTTAATTTAAATATATATATGCTTTCCCCGAAAACTGTTAATTAAACATTATTGTCAATACATTGTCTATATATTATAGTCCTTTGTGAATTTCTCAACACTATACTTTCTACTGCATCATATTGCTACTATAAGCAATACTTATTAAAACTTAGTCCTAAAATGAATCCATTAATGCTTTCAAAACCGTTAATAAATAATGAATTTGAAGAATTTAATAAGCATCAAGTAAGTAAGCATTGTCTATATTAACATGACCAATGAACATTTTTTTAAATAATTCTATCTTTAAATATTTCACTGATCTACTTTACCTGATCTGAAAGTTGGCGTTCCTTCAGGAAACAAGGTTAAGAAGTTGGTAAAGATTTGTATACATAAACCATGAGCATGTCAAAAAAGACAGTAATGCCAACACAAGGTTACTGTCTACAGCCTCCATGAATTCCATTTTCATCAAGCCATCCATCAAACCTCTACACTTTTCTAATTTACAATCCCAACAAGTTCAAACTGATGGAATTGAATCGTTACTATCTAGATCTAGTGACTTCATCCAAAACGTTACTATAAATACTTTTTTAACCCTTTAACAAGCGATATATCCTGGAGGATAGTTATATTTAATAGCTTTTGCTCAATAAATGACGTCGTGCCCGACGCATTTTCCTACTGATTATCGTCCAATATCCTTTATTCGACGTTGAGTTTCATGATACATGAGTGGGGCTTAGCGTGGCTATAGCCATTCGAAAGAAAAAAAAAAAAGAAGAAATGTATTCAAAAATTCCCGGCTCGCCCGTTAAAGGGTTAAGTAAATCAAAACTAAGTTAAGGCTTATTATACTTACGTAATTTTAGTTATAATTTGTTTAAAGTTAGTAAAATTTTCAGATTATTTCAAATTAAACTTAAAATTTAGAGAATATGTAGAATGACAAATATACAACACTATTTCACCAAAATTGTAATTTTAGCTATACGATCAGCTTTCAATAGTTCAATTTTTATTTCTGTTCCCTTAAAAAACATTTTAAAAATAAATGTGGTCCTCGCGTGGATCTCAATATCGCGTAGAGGACAGTTCTACAAGTGGCGGATGTGGGAATGCTTTCTGAAGGGTGTGGTGTATGGGTGGTGTGGTGGGTCGGTGTTTGAACACCCAACTCACATATTCTATTGGAAATGGAACCCGACTTATTAACTTTGCAATGAAATCGATCATGTTATAGTACAACGAAAATGGTTTAACGTAAGAAAATATTGTGGGGTCAAATGTGGTTCATATCATGAACTGGTAATCGCGAAAGTACGTAAAAAGTTTATAATGACAACAATAACAGTAACAATAACAGTAATCCATTTCGCAACAATGGATTACTCTAAAACCATAATCATATCTGGAGATGCCGAGAAAGTAATTTCAGAGATGAAATGATTCCCAATATCCAAGCTGGACTATAGTCAATCCTAGACAAAACCAAGACGGACAATTTGATTAAGCCGAAGCAATCTAGAACTTTCATAAAATGATGATCTAATAATACCTTCAATACAGAAGGAGCAATTTATATGTTGGAAGGGTGGAGCTGCAATAGCGGCTGTAATTAAAACTTCAGAAAATAACATAATCTTAAAATATTATCCACATTGCATATAAAAACTTCTTTTATTGTTCCTTAAATGAAGGTGTATTACTCTTAGAGTTTCTTTTTTCAAAACTCTGAATTATAATAATTCAGTTTTGATGAAATAATATCTTGCGAAATTCTCCTGTAATGGAATTCATCGTTGTTTTGTACAAATTTTATTATCAGTTTCAAAATATCTTTAACATTTGTTAAAACCTCGAAAAAATGTTTCTGCTTCTTAGTAATTGATATAAAGATAATCTTGATTTTCAACAATATTTTTTTTATTTTTTTTATTAAATTCCGCATCTACTCACATGAGTCATTAGCGGCTCAATATACATATTAGATTTTGTCGAACAGTTTACAAAATTTTAAAAATTCAAAAATGTTTTTGATTTTTTCCTGTGTGTCTTCCATTGCTTTATCTATATCTGAGGGTAAATTGTAATTTGTTCTGGCGTCAGAGTATAGTGTACATGTTGTTACAATGTGTTTCGATGTCAGTGTTGTCATGCATGTTGTACAAATCGGTGGTTCTAGGCTTTTCATCAGGTAACCGTGGGTGAAAGCTGAATGTCCTATTCTTAGTCTCGTCAAGATTATTTCCTCTATTCTTGATTTTCTACAAGATGTTGTCCAGGGTCGGGTGTCTTGTTTAATTTCTTGAAGTTTGCTGCGTATTTGGTTTCATTTTGTTTTCCAGTGATGGAGCAATTTTTTTCTACATGATGTTTTTAAGTCAGAAGTTGTTGTAATGTATGTAATAATGGTTCCTGTTTGGTTCAGTCTCGCGAGATTTGCTGCACTGTCTGCAGCCTCATTTCCGGAGATGCCACAATGTGAGGGTACCCACATTAGCACAGTCCCTCCACCCATCGACTCGTGCATCTCCCACAGGCAGTTATTAATCTTCCGTACTAGGGCATTTTCAGAGTTGTCTTCAGCTATTGCCAATATTGAACTTAGAGAGTCTGTTACCAAAAGAGCATGTTTTGTATTTGTAGATTGTATTAATAGATGACCTTGGTAGGTTGTAAATAGTTCTCCTGTAAAAACACTATTTAGTGACGGTAGGTTAAATTTTAGTACGCTATTGTTAAAAACCACTGCACAACCGACTTCTCCATCAGTTTTCGATGCATCAGTAAAAATTGTTTCGTGGTTTGGATACTTTTGCCTTAATTCTGCGAAAAAAAGTCTCTTTTTAATGATGGGGTTGTCGTCTTCAATCTTTTCCTTAAGGGATGTGTCAACCTTTATGTAAGTATTGTCCCATCGAAAAAACAATGGATCATCTATGGTTAGTACTGTATTCGGTTTTATGTCTAAAAGTTGGAGGAGATTTTGGGTTCTACTTGCAATGCCCACCAGATTGTTTCCTTGGTTACTATTAAGGTTATGAAAAATGTTATGATTTGGATGATCTGGTTTGGAAATCCGAGTTGAGTAGTAAGATAGTGTAAGGTAGGATCTTCTTAAAGTTAGGCTCGGTTCTCCGCATTCTACATATAGGCTTTCAACTGGTGAAGATCTGAACGCACCAGTACATATTCTGATTGCTGTGTTATGGATTGTATCGATTATTTTGAGAGTTGTTTCTGAAGCGGAATTATATACTATACTACCATAGTCTATCTTGCTTCTAATTAGAGTTCGATAGAGAATTAGGAGTGTTTTTCTATCGGCTCCCCAACTCATTCCAGATACAACTTCAAGAATGTTTAATAATTTTAGGCAATCCGTTCTTAGCATTTGTAAATGGACAGTCCACCTCAATCGTTTGTCTACCCACATCCCGAGAAATCGTATATTTTCTACAAATGTTAAGTTATTTCCATTAAAAACCATTGTTGTATTTTCAGAGCACATTCTTTTCCTGCAGAAATGGATACATTTAGTTTTGGAGGTAGAAAAAGTAAAGCCCATGGTAAAAGCCCACAGTTCTAGTTTGTTTAAGATATTTTGTGCTTTCCATTGTATAAATTTAGTGGATTTGGTTTTTATTAAAATTGTGAAATCGTCGGCAAATAGCATGCAAGTTGCTGGCTCTTCAACCGACTTTATAATATCATAATATTAAATTTACTAGTTCAGAGATAATTACTTATTTAATGTATTGTTGAGTTTAATTAATTAAAATCTGTGAAGCTAAATAACTGTAGTGGGTTGATCTATGATTATCATTTTACTGTTAGAAACTACTTAAGACAATGTTTGAAAATTAACCAACATATTTTGTTTTATTTCCCAACATTTCTGCCAAATTATTGAAGTTCATCATCAGGGCAAAGGGAAAAGTGGAAAAAAAAAAAAAATCTAAAGATATTGAATTAACATAATTACACTCTCATTCAATTCATTTTTTTTTAATACTGAAGTTCTTACATTCTGCTTATACTTCATATTATTAGATTCAGAGGTAAATATCGAAACATAAGCAACAACATGCTATTAGTTTTGTTTTTGGCAAAAATCAATTAAACCTTATCCTTAAACTTCGCACTGAATCCATATCCGAAGCAAAGAAAAAAAAGCTAATAACAACAAAGTAACAAGTAACACTGCTACAGCTAGTTTTGTTAACAGCCAAAAATGGTATCCTTTATCAACATGCTACAGCTTATCTATTTTCCAAGTGATACATCGGTGAAATGGAGACACTTGTAAGTTTCTCATTATTTATAATATATATATATATATATATATATATATATATATATATATATATATATACATTAACATTAACTTTCCTAATATCCATGGGAAAATCTTAATAAGGAAAAGAAATATTAAAAGGAAAAGAATATATGAAAGGTAACCTCGCCCAATTCACAGCCGCATTAAATCAATATGATACAATGAAAAATCTTTAAGACCAGCGAAACATTAAAACGGGAATTGAAATCTAGATCCCAACATTAGCAACAATCGCTGCCTTTAAACTGCTATCAAGATATCCTTCCTTTCTTTTAGAAATCCTAATTCACAAAGTCAGCCCTAACACAAAATCATCTAAGTATTTCTAATTTCTACATGGGTGTTACGAGATAAGCTGAAAATAAATAATTATCAATTCAGCATACCTACTGTTGATTATGTTGCTACATTAGAACATGAAACTTAAATTAAAATGTTCAGATAACTAATGATGATGGCTAAATACCAACGATATTTTCCAATATGTAGAATGAAGCATGTGATAAAATATGTTCGAACTGTGACATGAGGTACTCGACCTATCCTCTCGTCATCAATTAAAAGTTAAGAAACCACTGGCAAACAAAACCAAGAGCTTACTGAAGATATGCCACTAATACTCAGGTTACAAGGAAAGAGAAAGAGATAAAGTTTTAAATAGAAATTATTGTCAGGTAAAAGATGCAGAAATTATAGTACCAATAGTAGTAACTAAAAATATTGTTCTTTGAATTTAAATAAGTAAAGTGGATAACTTGGCTAGGAACTGGTGGGAGGGGGAGGGGGTCTGTTGTGGGCAATGAGGATCCACTTTATTCTCTTTGTTGGAATTTAGATTTGGATTAGATTAATTGTTGTTTTTTTTTATTGGAACCGAAGATAAAATTCAAGTGTGCTAGGTGTGCTTTGAATATTTTATTCATTTAATTGATATTTATTTAAATTTATAAATACTATTAACATATAGAATTAAATTTAAAATCATTAATATCATTATCTTTCTATTAATATGCACGTTGTAGTTCATATCTTTCGTGAAATAACTAAAATTTTGTTTCAAATTTCAGAGATGATAGTTAATAGAGCATTAAAAAAAAGCACAAAGACATAAGTGTATTGTGCAAGAATTTTTACAGACATTACATACAGACAAGCAGCCTAAACCGTTTTTTTTTTTTTTTTCACCTTATTTAGTTTGTATTTTTGTTACATACAGCCAAACATTTTTATTTTCTTTGAAGAAGGAAAACTGTTTTGATTGAATAAACATAACGATCTCCTTCAGAAAAGTGCATGTTGAATTCATTCAAACAGTATACACTAGAAGTAAATGAATAATCTCTAAATACACTAAGAGTGAAATAAAAACAAATCAATAATAATAATATGAATAAAATTTAATAATAATTTAAATACAATCAAACTAAATACAATATTTGTAGTTACACAGCTTGGTGAAATCCGAACCAATCCTGTCCTAATTTTCTATGTCAAAAGGAGGATTTCAGGAGATCAGAGTTTCTGTTTCAGCAGCGAACTTATTAATAACCTGGTGGAGTATGTTTAGACGAAATATCCAATAGTGTACCCAGTTCGGAGGTTTACGCAAGTAAATAAAGTACTGGAAAAACTGGCCATCTCGTAATGGTTGAGGACTACCGATACATACCGCATACATACAGCGGGTCATGGATCAGTTCTATAGTTGTTCCAAGACCTAAAGTAGCGAGGAAAAAAAAATCAAAACGTTTATATAGCTTTATCGTTTTTTTTTGTGTTTTTTTTTTTTTTTTTTTTTTTTTTGTGAAAAACACGCTCGGCTGGAAAATACAAAAAATATTATATGGCCCGTTCTTACCCTGTACTCTTCATATTAATTTATTGTTTCCAGCTTGAGGATGGCAACACGCCGAATTTTGATAAATGATCCGTAAACTTTATATTTATTAAGATATATAATGATTTATTGTCAATTGGTAACATTAAAAAATTTCGCTGCTTGTTAGCGTTTAAGATTTCCGTGTTTGTGCAAAACTGTTGCCACGGGTTAAACATTATAGTAATAATTGTCAATAAAAAACATTTGCAAAGAATATCTGAATGCTAAAATATATATACAGTTAAGAAAACAGTTTAAATCATTATTTCAGTAATGGTGGAGTTCTGTCTCTTGACGTAACGATTCAGATGCCTCTAAGTGGGGACCATTGCTAGAAGGATCTTCAGAATATAAATCAAATCATTTCTCCCCTGTTTTTAATAAAAATGTTATACAATATTATGTAGAAGTGATGTACTTAAAAATTAAAAGCATTTCCTTTATTTATATCATATCCCTTGGCAATGTGCCAATTTCATTCACGGATAGGAATAATAATGAAGTTTATAAAAACCGTACTTTTATTTTTATAAATATAGCCTTAAACAAATTTTAATATTTAATTGATTTATTTTTATTAGTTTAATTTTCGCATAAATAATGCTGATGGAATATGGCAAGGGAGAAGGTACACTTGTAAGGTATAAATCTGAAGTTCAAGATGACCTCAATTGTTTAGTGGATGATGGAGTCTGAAATGGAATACCCAATCAGAACTATAAATCGTATAAGTTCTAAATCTATAGGACAGATTTGCTCGGGTGTGCTGAGAATGGAAGTGGAAGTGATTGTTTTTTTTAATATAACTTCCTGATAACAGTTTTGATATAAACAATAAATTGTCTTCTAGACAGTATTAGATGCAACTTCACAATAAGGGCGCTATAAATGTTCATTCCTAAGTACTCTATAAAGTAGTATCATATTTATTTTATCAGGCTAATAACTTATAAAATAGAATTTAGCTGCAAGTTAAATAAACATTATTACCATTTTATAACTAAATAATCATTCCCTATCTAACGATATAATCATTAATTAATTATTTATAAGTAATTAATTATTACTTACTCTACGAAATATCCTACTAATTTAAAAATATCTGACAAAAAGTCAGTCGAATTTTTACGATCATAAATGTATGTCTGTGAATTTCCAACTCAAACATAATTAAACGTTGACACAGTTCCTAGTATCCCAAGACACGTCCAAATCCCAGCTAACAGCCCTAGGCACAATCCTTCATCCCAGCTTCCCTAATCAAATCTTGTTCGAAATCCATCAAACTTTAATAACAACCTATCGTCCTTCTTACTTGAACTAAATAAAACGACCACACCGCTCATTTCCCTCTTCACCAGTTTCTTGTTCCAAGTCTTATTCAATATTCCACTTTGAGCACAAAGCCTCTAACTATCATTTTGTGGAATGCGAATTGTTTACATAACCACCAAGACGAATTTGACATATATCTTCATGACAATAATACTGATATAACCCTACTGACGGAAACCCACTTCAGAAATCGACCACAATTACACACACGTGACTATATAACTTAGCGATCAGACCATCCAGACAAGACAACCCATACTGGTTCTTGTATCCTTATCAACAAGTCCTTACAATTCAACTTCCTCAGCTGTATATTGCCCTCCAAACATTCCCCTTTCCTATAATCGCCTTAATTCCTTATTCCGATCCCTAGGACCGATTCATAGCAGAGGTAGACTACAACGCCAAACACCAGGTTGTCGATCATCCAACTCCTGTGGCAGCATCCTATCCCGAATCTGTACATCCAGTAGCTATTCCATCATTTCACCTATGAACTCTACCTATTGGCCAAGAGCCCTTAAAAAACAAACAATCGTTGATTCATAACTTATCAGATATCATCATCCCAGCTCATAATAAAATTCCTAATTGAACTTTCATCCGATCATAGTCCTTTAATGCTTCCCCTGCATTCAATCTCTGCTCCTAAACCCACCCATCCTTCGTTGATTACATGCCGAGTTGACTGAGACTCAGTTTTTGGTATGATTCGAAAAATATAATAGATTTAAAAATTCCACTTAAAACAAAACAAGACATTCATAGAAATACTAACTACATCAATTGTATTAGTGAAAACATCATAAAACATAAAACCTATAACACTCTTCACAGTAATTTGCCACATCGCATCCTATTGTGATAAAAGCGGAGAGCAAGAACAAGGTAGCACAGGACTAGATACCCTTTAGACTAAACTAACTATAATATTTCAAACATTTAAAAACCAAAAAAACCCACATATATCCATGACCTCCTTACTCTGCGCTCCTCCATTCACCTCTTAAATACTAGAACCCAACACATCAACCTATACACTCCGGCGCATCGAACTGCATCCTTCGATAAATCCTTTATTATCCGTGCTTCCTCGTTATGGAATTCATTGCCCATCACTATTCGAAAAAGATCCACTCTTACTTCGTTTAAACATCATTTATTCCTTTACCTCCTTCATTTTCAATCTTCCGAGCTAATGTAAAACATGAATATTTTATATAATATACATTATAATAGTATACATAAGATGTATCCTCTTACAAGATGTCTCAGTTATTTTTGTGACACATAATTTTATTATTTATCAATTTTTATTATTATCTATTGTTATTATTTATTATAATTAATTACCAAAGCCAGATGATTGTCCTATGTGCTGTAATCATATGTTATTCTTAGGGGACAAGTAGTCCCATAATAAAGTTCATTTTCTTCTTCTTCTATAATAAATTAACAAACTAAATTTCAAAGAAATCTAAAATACTCAAAATTCTAAGTTTATATAACTATACTGAAAACCTCAATACGACTAACAAATCGTTATGAATGACCACCAAACACCTTCTGGACTACAAAAACTGTAATCATCCTTTTTTAACTGAATCCCAAACCTGGTCAAGATCGGAGGAAGCAAAGTCTTAAATTTTCGGTCAGCATCTTTTCCATACTTTTATACCCTATCCTGACATCCTTAACCCAAATCACCTTGAAAGTATTGAAACAGTATCAAATATTCCACTACAAATGTCCCCTTCTTCTAAAGCATTCCATCCTTCAGAAATATCATATATCATTCACACATAGCCCTCCAAAAAAGTCCCGGGACATTACCTAATTACATCCTATATTCTAAAACTCCTTCCTCGAAAAGCCATCCTATTCCTAACAATTATATATAACGCTGTCCTTTGAACCACTTATTTTTCTGATCCTTGAAAATCATATACAGTCTAGATGATATACAAGCCAAAAAAAGCCATCGGAACACCCTTCCTCATACCGTACTATTTCCCTATTGGCAATTATGGGTAAAATCCTAATTTAATGATGTATTCAATGGCCATGATAATTGACTTGTACAAAATATTCCTCCTGACCAACTACATCTTCATTATGGGCACAGTCAATAAATACCTCTTCTATAAGGAAAAGTACATTTTTAATGAAAATGTCTGCAATCAACGTCAGTTTTGTTAGAAAAAGGTTTAAATATATTGTCTAGCACTAAACCTACCGACATTTCATGTAAATATATTTCTACTAGGCTTTCTCGGTAAAAAATAAAAAAATAATAAAAGAGGAATGAATATTGAACAGAACATTTTTAATATATTTTTTAATAAAAGTATTAAAGTCAAAAAGTTATGAATGTTGTTTCCAAGAACTGCCAATAAGTTCGCCGAAAAGGGTCATCTGGCCTGTCATTGTAGCTTTAGTGCTGATAGAGTTTTTTACCATCATACTTACTATTTATAGGACAAACTTTCTGCAGAAGAAGCATTTTTATCTTATTAGGACTTCTTTTGTTATAGCTATATCGATTCGCTGAAAGTATTTTTAACAATCATAATTGCCAAATAATTAAAATGGAGAGACTGAACCATTTTTAACCGCCTCAAACTATGTTTAAGAAGTATTTCGCTCAGCAGTATGACGCTCAAACAACACAGGGAAAGCAATATAAAATTACTTACGATCTCATCTTCTGAAGTACAGATCGTTATTGCATTCAAATAGCACCAGACCTGTCTGTAACGCAATAATGAAACCTTCCTGGGAATATAGAGCAAAACTTTTTGATTCGTAAAACATTACTCTTTTCATTCACAAGAATTATTTACAATTTTATAACCTATTCAATGGGCATGATAATCGACTTACAAAATAAGGTGAAAATGATTCAATCATACAAATGTAAATGGGTTTTACTTTTATTATTTTAAGATAATGATAAAGATAAAATTCGCTAAAGTCACAGAGTAAATTCTAAAACTTTAAAGATCCATAATTCAAATTACAGGACTCTTTTTCTGCAGATGAATGCTCCAACGCTATATTATATTTTATCGGTAAGATTTTTTTGCGAAATGAAACGAGTGTATTATTGTAACTTTGTCGGATAAATCTCTGATTACTCCCTCCCCACTATCCTCTGAAAGATTAAAGCAAACAGGACATGAAGGCACCTGGGAATGTGCCCCCTAAGAATAACAAAATGAACAGAAAATATAAACAATGAGTCAAGTAATCAAAAGATATTCACAATTAACGATTTCATTAACAATTTACAATTCTACAAACAAAAAAATATAAAAATAAAAAAACCGATAAAATAAAGATTATTTAAGAATTTCAAAAAAAAAATTATAGGAAGAAATACAAAACTATATACATCTACTGCATCCACTAATGGAATAAATAAAATTTAGTAATAGAATACTTTTTTTATACTTATATTATAAGAATAAAAAATTTATTCTTAATACGAAGTTCTGAATATACAGGTAGTACTATCAAAGTAAAGGTAATCGAAATTCTCTCTGTGAAATAGCTTTCATAGTACTAAAACCTAAACGAATCACAAGGCGATTCAACTACTGTTCTGAATCACAGTTCAAAGAGAAATATCAGTTACCACTTTTGCGCTTGTTGCAACAATGACAGCGAAAGCTGTAAGCTACTGGAACAAAGGCCAAACATTCCTAATTGTCATAAATTCCAAAAAATTTAATTTCATTAATCTTCAACGCAACCAGGTATTTTCTTTGTTGCATAATTTTTGTTTTAATTTATTACTCTATCTCTTACCTTCACGTTCATTATTTATTTTTTGAGTGCCTTATTCCCACTAATTTCTCAACTTAACTACCACTTGATTGTCGATAGTGGTAGATGTATGAAAATGATATGGCCTTTGACCTTATATAAATCTTTTAATTAAGTGCTTCCTTTTCTTAAAAGCTTTGCAAGACATTAATATTTAATTTATGTAACCCCTCATCTCAACAGATTTATATAATGTAACAAATTTATGTAACAACTAACATCTCATACAATGGAGGATGTGAAAAAAAAAATAAAAATAAAAAATACAATTTTAAATTACAATAAATTAAAAAAAATATATAGCATTAATATATAGTTAACACTACAATATTTTTCTCTTTTTCTTTTCAATATAAAACTTTTTATTTTCGTTCCCTGTTGGCTCTCCGGACCTTGCAGATCGTTTGCCGCCTTAACAAGGCTCTTCCACTTATTTCTATTTGTTTATTCTATCTGTCCATCTGCGGTGTGTTTTCCTTCACGGTCTCTTGCCAGCAGCCGTGGCAATAATGTTGACATAGGGAGATGCAGGAATATTGCTTTAAAATATATGTCATCTCACACTTATATTGCGTACTAGAAAAAAAGTACTCATAGCACTGAAATTGATTCATTTTAGTTTAAATTAAAAATTTAAATAAATGATTTGTTATGACAGCTACAACTTATTACAATCACCGATAATTATAGCCTCCAATCAAATAATAATTGTTTTAATATCGGAACACTATGCAATATTTAAAATTTATCGCTAATATTTTTTTCTTTTTCCAGCGTTGTCTGTCATTGTGGCGATTTGAGATATTTTCAAAAAATATCAAAAGCAATGAAAAAGTTTATCACTGAATGTGATTTAGAACTCATCAAAGAAGTGAAGAAGACGACCAACGACGTGGAGTCAAACTCATTGATGTTTTTAGTGTAGTTTTTATTTTATGTTTATTCGCTTACATTTTGTGTTAGTCAGTTATGAAATTTTCACTTATTTTAGTTTTGTTTCTTTTTTGCATTGTTTATTGTACCTATTCAAAATTCATCATAAATACTTAAATGTAAATAATTTCTAAATTTCACAAATTTTATAAGATACTAAACATTTTAGATACATGTAATATGCTAAGATGTTTAAATATACTCCCCTCTTACAGGGTTACTGTAAGAAGGAAACCAAGAAAGAAAAAAAAAAAAAAAGCTTTTTTCTTACAGTTTCGAAACAATGAACAGTTTCATATATGACCTGTTCCAATCTCAATATCAATTAAAATGACGAGACAACAAATCTACTAGTCGTATAATCAATTCCATAAGGTCTTTCAGTTATTACTAGTATGGATAAAAAAAGTATTTTCACTAACCTATGATTCCTTAAATAATTGTTGAAAGTAAAAAATTTGTATAAAATACGATCAAAATAAAGGATTTTAAAAATACTTTCTTAATACAATACTGTTATATTAAACATCGAAATATTCAAGCACACGTTCAATACAAGTAACATTTTTGTTTAAGATAAGCGAATTTGTAATTATGAAGAATAAAACATTTCCTTTATGTGTGCACTAACAAGAAACATAAACAGTTCTTAAAAAGAAATTATTTTAATTAGTATTGTATACAGTATTCATCAATAAGAGTGGGTGCATAAACATCCAAATCTGAAAATAACCTTTCATTAACACTAAACATTTAGATAAAGAGTGATATTCCAATGAAATTTAACAAATTACGGCTTTGCAACTTGTTTAAAATTTATTATATTTTAGAAATAATTAACTTATATAGGAACTATTTGTTTCATCAAATTTTAAACTAAACTAATAATTTTATGAATTCCTAATTAATTAAATATATTCTAGTAGTATATGCCAAGTACATCTGTGTACGTATCGTCTTAGGATTGTTTTTTATAACTGCCTATTGTTTGCGTAAAGGGATTTCCTAAGTTTTTGTTGAATTAAAAAAGTTCTAGGTATAAGTGTGAATAAACTATTTAATTGGTTGGAAATCTAAATTAAGTTACATATCTGTTATTTTCAGTCATTTATGACTGTCATACATAGGTTTTGTATCCATTTATAGTTGGAGTCACAAATGAAGCTCCATTTATATAAAATTATTTTATGTTTAATAAACACCGGATTATATCTCCCGAAGTATGGAGCCATTGTACTGATAGGTTTTTTGGCTTTACATTTTTTATTTATAAAAGATGTGGATGTTAATGTTTTATGAAGTTCCAGAGCAAGGTAGGTGATAGTTCGTCCCCAAGAGATTTGAACATTATGGAGGATAATATGTTCCGATATAATAGGCCATCTTTTTGTAATATATTATTTATTGGATTGTTGGAAAAGTAATGCAGCTTTCTCGTTTTCTTTACATAATCCCTTCTTTTTTTTTGTTTTGTTATATTACGCCTTTTTTTTTTTTTGTTAGCATTATTACTGAAGTTTCGTGCTCGTTTATTTTTACCTTTTTTAATGTTATTGAATCTGGTGTATAAATATTTTAAACTATCTCTATTGTAACTATCTGTAAGAACTAGTGTAAATGGCGTTGTCATCTGCATCTAAAGATTTTTCAGCTGAAGAGAGGAAATATAGGTTGGACATTTATAGGTTTGTTGTTTGTTTATTTCAGCTTAATGTCCTTATGTATTCCACCTAGGGCAGGAAGAAGGGATATCCCGCAGGTAACCAACCTATTCCAACCAGGGTGGCAAAACCCAGATTCATTTCGTGGGTCCGCCACAAAATAAATTTTAACCCGCCCAGGTGGGATTCGAACTCACAACCATCAGTACCGAGCGCACTGAGACCCTCACCCCAACTTACTGATAAATATCGAATGATAAATATCGAGTCCCATACTTATAGACACAGCGTTAAGGAAAGACAACCAGATACCTATCCTTTCATAATAAACTCCATAACCATGCTAATCCACTAGTTTCTCAACTTCCTTCCCATTCTTATACAGATATTTTATTTTTTATTGAATGGTTCTTCAAATTTTATTGACAAGTCATTGTAATGCTTTCCTGAAATTTGCTCATTGTATATATGTATAAAGTTGTAAATATCAATAAATAGTTTGAAAAAAAAAAAAAAAATGAAAGACCGGATCCTTGGGGAAGATTAAATCTGAAAGTATGGAAAGGTGTGAATGATGTATTTATGGTAATATGTATGATGTAGAGAGGAAATCGATACTTACTAAGTTTATATAATTATCCATTATGCCAGATTGTGTCAAAAGCGATATCGATATCCAGTATGATCATCCCGGTATGTTTCTTTTCGTTAAAACCTTCTGATATCTAATCCGTTATCTGGCTAACTATGCCACTTTAGAATGATAGCTAAATCCGCATTGCTCATTAACAATAATGTGGTTGAGAAATGTGAAGCTGTTTAATCTTTACAAGAATATTTTTGAGAGAATATTGAGAAGGCCTATTAGTCTATAGTTTGCGGCTATTGTTGGCCCTTTAGTAGGTTTGGGTATCGGAAAGGTTTTCGCTGTTTTCCAGCAATTAGGGAAGTGTCGGATGCGGAATATGGAATTAAAAATTTCGACCAGAAATTTTATTCCTTTTCTGCTATGATTTTTAATAGCTATTGGAGGTATATTATCTTCACTCGGAGTTTTATTAGTTTTCAGATGTTTGATACTATTGATAATTTCTTTCGGTGATACGGAAAGTAACTTAAGAGGTACCGTTTTTTGAGATACTTTTTATCTACTACGCGATTGTGATAGCATGAACCAAAGGAATCGGTAATTTGGTGAGTGGAAGCCCAAGACTTCCATTGAAGTCCTATACTGGCCTGGGTGGGAAAGTTAAGATTCATTTCGTGGGTCCGCCACGAAATAAATTTTAACCCGCCCAGGTGGGATTCGAGGTGATATGCACTGAAAACGCTTTGTGAACCACAAAGAACCTTTCTTTAGATATTTTATTTGATAGGAAACTGTGAATGATCAATGCTAATAAATATATATATATTGCAACAGTTTAGTGTGTTTTGTGCAATTTTGTTTGTTTGTGCATAATGGCCTAGGTTAATGCGGTTATAACAGAGATTAATATTCCTTTGTGAATCATTGTGGAAAAAACGTCTAACTTCCAATTCTGTTTTTCCATACATACAATATTTGCACTTAACATAAACCATTCATAACACATAACATGAAATATTCTACATGACATTCTCTGTTATGTGATAACAATATCAACCCCTGCTCACATTAGTCCAGTCGATTTATACAAAAATGACCAAGTTCGCAAAAACGCTTGTATATTCCATTTTTTTGAGTCATGTTCTAGGCCGCGTACTGGCAAAAGTATTGGTTTCACCAAAATATCTTTAGAAAAGAATATTAAGTAAATTTAATTAATTTTAATTTAATTATGAAACTGTACCTGCAGTTTTCAATTTTCAATTTAAAACATGAAAAAGTATCTATTTCTGTATTTAAAAACTGATATTTTATGCTGGTGCCCAAAGGATGCTGCGAAAAAAAAGCAGGGTATCAGATGAACACCGCCGCCTCACAACTCTTTCATACACATCATCAAAGTGCCACAAGAGAAGCTGCTGTCCAAGGAGATAACAAACGTACCCTGATAACGTTGTCTTTTTGGGGGGTTCTAGAGGCTGGACATCTAGGTACCCCAGACAGCAGCAATGCACGATGCAAACATTGTGAGGTGGAAGCTATCTGTAATCCACCTCTGCCAACTTCAAGATCAGGAGGTCCACGTCCTCGCCAACAATGAAAACACTATCGTGGTCCCCGCTCTTTTGCAAAGCTGCCCTCATCGGCGTCTTCTGAGGTTAGGATTAAATTGTTACAAATTTAGTGCTCTTTAAAGTTGTAAATATGCTATCTCAAGCAAATTTACCTATTTTAGGAAATATAAGCGAAAAAATGAAATATCATGTTTTTTTTGTAGTACTACAAAAAAATCACCAAGTTTTAAGTGTTGCTAACTTTTTAACTACATATTAAAAAATGTTGCGCTTTTGCGAACTTCGATGTTTAAAACGACTGGGCTATGATCTATTGTTTTTCCCAGTATAGGAAAAATTTAGTTTTATCCTTCCATCTCCCCCCTTTCATATATCTCATGTATTTTGTTATTGTTTCAAGACCCATTAGTATATTTTTTTTTTAATGCGAGGTTACTTAATCTTCTGACAGTCAGCTCTTATTACTTCTATATCACACTGTCTCGTGTGTTACTAAAGTTTTTGTAAACTTTATTTACCTCATAATATCATTCTCGTGACAGGAAATTTGAGTAAAGAAAAAATTAGCTCCCTTGTGCCTGTCGGCTAAAGAAAGAAAAACATGGAACATCTTTTAGGGGTTTTCCCCTCGATAGTCACTTATAGTTGTATCGTTGGTGATATTGCTAATTTGTTTGTACGTATGTTTTCGATTCAGGTTTTTTTTGCAGGTTTCGTTTTAAATGAAATTCCGCGTCTAATGTAAAAACCTGAATATTTTTTATTGTACAAGAAAATTCAGCTTGGATCAAGTTTCAACAAAACACTTTTGTGATTTTAGCCCAAAAAATAATTAAACATATGCATCAAAGCACATTTTGTATTTGATTTCATAGGAGGTGCTTAATGCACATATCTGAATTGGCAATCTCACCAACGATATGTTTTCAATTTTTTTTTTTTTTTCGATTTTCTGTTGGAGATAAATTTTCAAATTAAACAGCTTAATCCTGCTGACCGTCAATGTTCTTTATTTATTTTTTAGTATTTTTTTTTTTTTTTTTTTTTTTTGGCTTACCTGTATGAATGAATTGTTTCCTCCCTAAGGAGAGTAATTTTTTATACATAACAGCCGAGAGGGATCGAGCAAGATCGGTTAAATCCAGTTTAATTGGTTTTATTTCGTATTAGGAGAAACAGACTCAAAAGGAGTTTACTCATCAGGGAGCTATTGTTATTTAATTATATCGAGTGTTGAGCTCTTAACTGTTCCTATTCTCCTAATATCAAACTATCAAACTTCGCTTAACGACCTGGCGTTCTCTAAGAAAGTATCGTTTTTGACCAACTAGGTCACCGGTAAAACATGTTCCATGTCAAAACCAAACACTAAATAAAACAACAATTAATATCGGGCTTTAACAAGACTAAAAAAAATTTCTAAATAAAACAAGTAAGTAAATTTGTTGGCAGAAGATTCCATGTAAGGAAGCTATATTATACCTGGAATTCTATCTGCTTTCAGGCTAAACTAAGAGAAAACGTCAACTTAAGCTACGAAAATTTCTTCTCAACTAATTGAATAGAAAAAAAAAAACTGTCTAGGCCACAACGAAGTTTCCAATTACAAAGGCAACAGTAAAAATATATAAAAATATATCCCAGTTCATTATTAAATATATTATCGAATTAAATTATATATTTTTAAAACCGCTATGTACTTACTTAATGTTATTTATTATCACATTCTTACAACATTTTAATAGCTCGTCATTTTAAACCAATTATTATTTATAATAATTATTAGCTATTTAAATAGGCTTCACGAATATTCGTTATCGCTAAGCGAATGTGTGAATGAGCAATTATCTCTGTTCGGCTTGTGTTGTCGGGAAACAAGTTTCCGTTGATGTGTATTAGAATCCGCCTCCTTTAGCGATGCAGCTACAAGAGCAGACAGTTCCATAATACGAACCGAGTGCCCATCCACACATTCGGCAATCATCAACGAGCATATCTGTTTCGTGTTGCGTGTTATGACATAACACGAGTGTGTGGTGCCGGCTTAATATTCAAAGGTGCCACCGAATTTACTATTGTAAAAATATAAATATAACCATTAAAAGATAGTATAATTTATTACACGTTCTTGTTCTTGTGAATACTTCAATAACTTTAGTTGCAGATAGAGGTAAATAAGCCCAAAACTGTGAAGATACACTTATACAACAATATTTATTGATGCTAAAAAAATATTGCGAATTTTTATAAAAAATATTAGTGTTTCAAATACTTAGCTACTAGTGATAATAATATGCTTAGTGGTTCACACCATTAGGAGAATTAGGTCAACTAAACAGTTTCTTTTAACATCCTGAGTGTTTCTTCAGTAAACGAGCTAGACGACTACAAATATCAAGCGATATATTTTTAAAATAATTAGTACGAAATAAATATTGATTTAAAACAATATAAAAGTAAATCACATTTTTCAATCCTTTAATTGTTTTAATTAGTTTTACTTTTATTTATCAGCGTCTGAGACTTATATAATCAATTTTTTCGAAACAATTTCAAAGTTTTTACAGTATTTTGTTGGTGTTAAACATTTATTGAAAATGGGCAGATAGAGTAAGGAAAAACCAATCCTACTTAAATTAATCAATCTTTTGCTAATTTTTGCTAATTATAACAACGCAGCGTCTCTATTATTCTTTTTATTTCACTAACACATAAAAATATTTTTGATCGAAGACATACATGAATAAAGCATTCATTACAATAAAGATTAAGAACATTTTTGTACAAAAATTTCAATAGTTCTCTTGCTGATCTTATTTGATTTTGTTTATTAAATATTTTGTTAAGATCGTATTTTTTACTTATATACTTTAAATTTAAAAAAAAAAAAAAAAAAATCACCTTTTATTATATAGAAATATTTTTTTAAACTCAATAGATTAAAAAAAAATCTATGATTTTGTTATCATTAAAACGTTTTCAATTTTTTATTTACAATTTTATTTCACAAAAAATGCAACAAAAACAACGATTTATGATTGAGAATTGAAGGGAAAAAAAATACCTTAACCATAAAAATATCAACTACAAAACTGATTTTTCGTTTTAGATTTTAATTTATTTATAAAGGTATTAAAAATAAAAATAATGTTACACATAATTATTATATCTTTAGTTATACTACATATGATGATATGCAGTATAACTAATGATACATCTCTAGTTAGAATGTTTTCCTTAATTTTCTCATTATAATGTTTTCCTTAATATCTTCCTTTTAATAGGAATCTTTTTCTTCCTCTTATGGGACTTTTTCGCAGAATAAAATTATTTTTTACTCTCTTCTTTTAAATCACAAATGGAAATTGTGTGTGGAATATGATTATTAATAATTAATATTTGTTATTATACATATACATATATAATCCCTTGTTTGTGAGGGCTGGCTTGTAGAAATGTCTAATGTTTTTTGTTTCTGAATTATTAAATATTCTTTATCACATAAAAATAATAGGATTATTTCCCTGTTTGGTGAAACCATTATGTTATGCCATCTCTACAGATTTATGTAAATCTGTAATCCTATCTTGATTCACAATAATCCTATTTATTAAAGAGTTCTCCTGAAGAGTCCTGAAATCACTACAGGATAACAAGCACATCAAAAACTTTATCGTGCAATAAATTATTAAATATCTTAATGTCTGTCTTCTGTCTCCTATTGGCGATGGCTACCGCAGACATAAAAAAGAATACCTCTTGTCGTAAAACAGATTATTTTAGGTTTGCTTGTAAACTAATATAAGACACCTTTTCCTGTTTGCTGTGTCGATATTTTTATAACCTCTCATTCCTTTTATAGAGGGGGATGAGGTCCAACAACAACCGGCACTTACGTTATATTATCGTAATATAATTACTGGTTGCTAGGGAACGCTCAGTGATCGTTTTGTTACAAATAAAAAAAAATTAAATTTTTATTTCTCCAAGACATTACGAGAGAGAACGCTGAAACGGGCTCGCTGTAAGGATAGCTCAGCTCCTCTTGCTAGGATTAAAAAAAAAACAAAAAAAACTTTATTTTAAAATACTCTAAATTCTTTGGAGTTTGAAATATCTTATTCAAACAATATTGGACTTTTGGATATCATCCTACTTACTTTTGTTTCATTACAAATATCATTGTTTCTATTGTCTTGTATTTTAATCGCAGTAGCGTACTGCTTTTTAATGACCAAAAATAGGCACTACCGGTCTCAAAATACTGTCCACAGTAAATCAAAATATTTGTTCACCAAAATATTAGCCAAAATCAGTAAATTTAATATTTTAATGTCTTTGTTAAAAACACATGCATTTTTTTTTTTTTTTTTTCGCATTTGATTTATATTAAGCATATATACAAACAATTTTTAAATTAAAATATTTTTCTCAAAATAATAAAAATCTAGAAATGTTAAATATTTCTTTTCCCGCATTTTAAAGAAAATACAAATATACGGCAAATTCTTTTTTTTTTTTTTTTTTTAATTGGATCTTTATTGACAAAATATCACAATCTGCCTGATTCAATGGCAGCAGTTAATTGATATTACAATGATTCCATTCATAAAATATGTATGAAAAATAAATAATTCCTAAATATACAAATAAAAATGATATAAAATCAATTCCCCCTTAAATGAGATGATAAGCCATCCAGGCTCAAGGCATCCCATAGGCAAATAATTTTTTTTATTTTAATGATCATTTTAACTATCTCTAGACATTTTGTTTAACAAAATTTTATCCACAACTGTAATATTTTTTTTTTTTTTCAAACAAGAGAATTAATTGTGTCATCAAAAATTATATACATGATAAGGCTTGAAAGAGGCAGTACAATTAATTTCAACTATATTTTCATGGGAAAGAAGATTTTGAAAGGATTTGGTATAAACTTTAAAAATGTTTTTTAAAGCATATGTTTTTTCACAAAGATATTAAACTTTTAAATTTATCGAACTATTCTAAGGGCGGGGGACACATTCTGAGCAGTAGCGTACATTTAATGATAACGTTTCTGGTTGGCTCAATGAATAATTAATTTATCGAATAAAAATATAAGCCCTCTTTTCTGGTTTGAGAATCACTTTGGAAAGTTTAAATGGATCCTGACAAATATATCAATACTTAAGGAAAACGCCAACTCAGTTGCTTGTACTTACTTTTTTATCACTTGCTTAACGTTGGAAAACATCGGAACAGTAAATAAATCATAACATGGTTTATTTTTATGAAATATAGAGATATTTCTTGCAGTACGAGCAGAAATGTTGTTTAAAGAAATCACAGCCAACGTTTCCTTCTTTGGGAGCTAAACAGTTAGATAATTAAAATATTTATAAGTTATTTGTTTTAAAATCGACTAATAGGAAACTAAGCATTAGAAAATGCAATTACGTTGGAAGTGTTCTGGATGTTAAACTAGCGTTCTCCATTAAAAGCTAATTGATGTTGATGCTGTACTACAAAGAAAAATAAACGATATTAAAGTAAAGTAAATTTCAAAGAAACATGATTATCGTATAACAACAGGCTGTAGAGACAAGACTACACGAATCTCTTCCAATTTTACCCAAAATAATCACACTTTATCCCATTTAAATAAAACTATTTTGTATTATTTGTGCTTTTCCTATTAAAACAATAAAATACCAAAAAATCTTTATACCCTATTTTTTATATTCATATAACCACTTTTTTATACTGTATTTATAAAATTATATTTAAACCCTTTGCAATGATACATTCATTGTTTAAGTTTATCCGAATTAAACATAGTTATTTCCTTCACATATATGGTTTGTATCTAAATTTTAAAATGCTTTTTAAGATTTGGAAATGTTTTTTTTCTATGTATTCTAATATTTAGAAATTTGATTTATTTTACGAAAAAGTTTTTATGGAACCCAATAGCCAAAATATTAATTTTTAAAACATGAATTATAGAATTACTTTTAATTTGCGTTTGACGATACTGGAATCCAGCAATATTTTTTATTTATAAGACCAATTATACAACTAAAAAAATCAAAAATATTCTGTATACAATAAATATATTAGAAAGTCCGCAAAATTCATTACATTAATATCAGTTCTGGAGATTTGTAAATTCCTATAAATTTAAGTACAAATGTTAATTTTAAAGAAACTTTCATTTAAATTTTAAAATGCTTTTTAAGATTTGGAAATGTTTTTTCTCTATGTATTCTAATACTTAGAAATTTGATTTATTTTACGAAAAAGTTTTTATGGAAGCCAATAGCCCGAATATTAATTTCTAATGGATTAACAGTATCGTCCGTAATAAATTGTATTTCATTTATCGTTTTTTAATTGGTACTAGGTAGGTGGTTTTATTTCATTTTAGTAGATAAAAATGATTGAATAAATGAAAAAAAAAATTTAAAGGCATGTCTACATATTGATACTACAAATATTTAATCCTTCCACCGTGAAAATTGGATGGGTATTTGTTTCTACTCACATTTAAGCTCTAATGATGAGTTCATGTAGTAAGTATCTTTTAGATATATAGTAATCCCATATACAGAATATATGATTAACATCTCGGGGGTAGGGGGATCAAAGAAATATGAAAACAAAAAGAAAAACAAACAGAAATTACCAACACCCACCAAAATACAACGTATCTAACCAATGAAACTGACTGTTACTATGACTGGTTAGATACGCAAAGAAATATAAAAACTATTTAATTTCTGTTAACCTGGTATTAAATCCAAAATGGCTACATTACAGATTGAGTTCTACCTTTGGCCACTCTATTTCCCAATTTGTTGAAATAAAATTTATTACTTTTAATAGCAGCGGGTATATTTAGTCAGAGATTAATGTAATTTCATGGAGTAGGTCATATTTCAAATTTAGTTCTATCAAACAAATTAAAGTTTGAGGCTATAAAGCACACTAAAGACAGTATTAGCAAAAATGGTTATATCACTTTAAAATAAAAAGTTCCAACAAATGTGGAAATTTGAAAACGAATATTGAAAATTCTCAGGAAATTTAAATTTCATCAGCAAACTGAATCATAATAGGTATTTCCATATGAAACACTGAAGTCTCAATTTCTTTGTCCAGCTGATCTAGTTCCCAGTTGTCTAGCTGTCTCAGCAAACAAACTTAGCTTCTATCTGCATTTTTCAATTCCAAGCATTATTCTTTCCCATGTTTCTTAATTTTTTTATTGTTCATAATTTCAAAATACTTATTTAGCATTTGAGTTAAAATTATTACATGTTAATTCAGAATCGAAATATGAGGAAATCATAAGTGTTAGGGTGTCATCCAGATCAGAAAAGTGCCAATTTTCAAGGATTCATATTAGACCTAACAAAAATTTTAAAATTAAAATTTTAAATAAAATAAAGGTGTTTTAAGAACGGTTATAGAGACATAATAAAAAGTTCTAGAAGACAATTGGATGAGCCGCGCAATTCTCCTGCGCTTTCTGTCATGTCACTTCAACTTTTGGTTGCCATCGATATGACAAGTCAGAGACGGATTTAATGCTATCCAGTAGTCGAATGGATGATACTATCGTTGTTTGATAGATATAGACGTTCTCATTAATGGATGATGTGTTGAGTTTAGAGTTATGTATAAATCAACGAATTCGATTTTAGGTAACAAAACTAAAATTTAATAATGATTTTGAGTGACAAAGTCCAGTAAATGTATAAAATTGTAAATGAGTCGTTATGAATACTTCTAAATTTTATTTTTATATAATATTTACTTAACATATGCTATTTTATGTATTCATTGAAGCATTTAGACATAACGATGTCGGTTTTTAGGATTATATGAGTGTGTAAATATTGTTTGCAGGTGATTCCATTAAAAAAAAAAAAAATTAATAAAATAAAAATTGTTAATATAATAGGTTATTTTTTTATTATTTCATTTTTTGGCCTCAGTTTTGAGATATAGGCTCAATGAGTGAGAGATGTACCTGATACAAGTACGAGAAGCGCAGCGAGGCAGGGGGAGAGGTACGCCATGGTTCCAGCTCGGAGAAGGACTGGAAGTTCTCCGCCCCCTCCAGAGCGCCCACACACCCCACTCCATCCTCCTATCTCCAAATATTAACCTCTGGATGTGTTTAATTGTTTTTCGGTTTAATTTTGAATCCTATGAAATGAAAAGATTAATCCGTACAAACGGAAACACAATAAGTAATAGAATTTGTTATGGTCCAAACTTCCACTTTTTCAGAAAAATATTAACGGATATTTTTTATTTAATTCATTGCTAATTTAATTTTTCAAGAGGTGAAGTAAGCTCATTTATTAGTTCTACATTCCTGGTAAAAATTAGTTAATATCTTTCAATAAAGGCAATTAGATAAGTAAATAAGGATTGCTAATTCTCTTAAAAATATGACTACCATTTTTTTTGCGATTATGTTGAAGGAGGTTAATTGATAGATAATTTATATTGGTATAATACTTAATAATAATTTATAAAACAATGTTCATCAATTCTAAAACAATTAAAGGGTTTGGTAGATGAAGAGGTTGTTACATTTTTTTTAAAAAGTGCACACTTAGTGTGCAAAGAGTTAGGTAGTAAAATCTAAATATTTCAAAACAACTAGAAAAAGAGATATGAAGAAAACGAGGGGGCTATAAACCAATTTCCTACTAAGGAAAATGTAAAAAAAAAAAATTTTTATATCCATTTTTGAAATTTACAACTGTACAAACAAATATATATATATATATATATATATATATATATATATATATATATATATATATATATATATATATATATATCAAGTAAATGTGTTAATGACGATCACAATAACATGCCAAAACTTGAAAACAAATGCTCATCAATAGTACTTCAATAAAAAATCTACACTAGAAGATTTCTAGGCCGTCTTCGTCAGATGCCTCGGAGGATCAAGTTGAGAAACTAGTGGATTTGAGTGGTTGTGGAGCTTAATATGAAATAATAGGTATCTGGTTTGGGCTAAATCAGCAACATATGGAACATTAAGATCTTTATAAATAAGTTTATTGAAGACAAAGTAAGGAGCATTGAGGATTTTTCGAAGGATTTTGGATTGTAAGGATTGAATAGGAGATAAATTGGATGATTTATTGTAGCTCCAAAGCTCAGCTAAATGAAAAAAAAAATAAACATAATTTACGCATAATTGTGTTTTATAGGTACTTACAAGTAACAATAAATATATGTAGATATGAATTAATTTTATAATAATTATTAACTTAATTTAACCCATTTGCAACATTTCTTTAGTCAGAATATTTAAATATATATATATATATATATATATATATATATATATATATATATATATATATATATATTACTTAAAATTAGAATAACGTCCTATTGATGTGTTAAATTTCATTGTATTTTAACGCTTATAGTAGTCCAATTTAGTTAATAACTAAATAACTTTAGTTGTAAACAGTGATAAGTCAGTATTGAATTAAACATGCAATAGAATGAAATGTAACACATTAATGCCATTAATCGTACAGAATATGAAGTTTTCAAAAATATTTTGACAAAGGAAATACGGTAAATAAGGTATATTAAATTAATAATTATTATAAAATTATTTCATATGTATATTCTAATATGTCAGATATAGACATATTATAATATACATATGCCTAAATTTATGGTTTCATATCATGTAATTTTTTTTATAATATTTATTTCTGTATTGACTATTTTTCTATTTTCCTTTTTAATTTTGTTTATTTTTCTTATAACTTCAATCTGTATTCACTTTTATTTATCTTGTTTAATTTTTAAATTCTCTAGCCAAGATAGGATTTTTCTTTTGTATATGTAATGTTATTGTTAAGAAAATGTGTCACAGAATAAAGTTTCCTTTCGATTTTATTTTATTTAATATTGTTTTAGAATGTTTGATCGAAAAGACGGGAAACAATAGTTCCCGAAAAATTTAGAAAATTGTTTAATAATTTTTTACTAAGCAGTATAATTTTATAATTAAGGTGGGGAGTGTATCTCAAAGCAACCCATGAGGACGCCTCTTAACACCTATGCCGGCAAGTAAAACTGGTAAATAAAAGTATGCTTGAAAATTCTCTTCAAAGATTAGTTGTAATATCTTAAGTCGGGGTACTGAGAAAAGATCTCAAAGAGAAAATCTTTGATCTCACTGTCATTGTTCTAATTGACGAAATCCGTGAGTACTTTCATAATTTTAAGAAAAGAATAATGGAACTGTTGGCCAATTTAGCTCGGACATATGATGTTCCAATTCAGAAATTCTTTCCAACAGACTAAAAAGAAAACAGGAACTCGAATCTTACACAGTTCATTTCAAAAATACCAACATGCAAAAAATGGTTTTTAATATTAAAACTATGATAAAGCCAAAAGACCTAAGAAATAGATTGATGGGTTAAAAACTAAGAAAGATTCAGTTACTATATAATATTGCTATTAAAAAGCTAAGAAGCTACAGAAAGACATAGATAGCATTAACCTTTGGGCAGTGGAGAATAAATTAAGTCTAAATCCAGAAAAAACAAAGGCTATTCTCATTGGGTCAAAACCTCACCTAAAAGCTCTTCCCTACTATCCACTGCTTTTCCTAAAAAACCGTCCAATTCATTTCCAAAATTCCATTAAAAATCTGGGAATACCTTTCGATAAACATCTTGCATGGAATAGCCATATCTCTCAAATCACGAGAAAATCTATTTTTATTCTTAAGCAACTTTCACATTACCGTGATTCATTACTATTAAGTACTCGAAAACTTTTAGTATCATCACTCATTTTTCCTAACTTTGACTATGGATGCGTAGTATATGGAGGACTGTCTGATGAGCTCGAGATGAGATGTAAAGAGTAATGAACTGTTTTATTAGATTTATTTTCGGGATCTCCAGACGTTCTCACATATCTCACAGGTATTCTGAAATCGGGTGGCTGTACCCCGGTTTTCGACGTCAATACTTCATGGGTGCTCTCATATTTCAAACCTTGAAAACCAAAAAACCCACCTATATCCATGACCTCCTTACTCTGCGCTCCTCCATTCACCTCTTAAATACTAGAACCCAACCCATCAACCTATACACTCCGGCGTATCGAACTGCATCCTTCGAGAAATCCTTTATTATCCGTGCTTCCTCGTTATGGAATTCATTGCCCATCACAATTCGAAAAAGATCCACTCTTACTTCCTTTAAACATCATTTATTCCTTTACCTCCTTCATTTTCAATCTTCCGAGCTAATGTAAAACGTGAATATTTATGTAATATACATTATAATAGTATACATAAGATGTATCATTTTACAAGATGTCACAGTTATCTTGTAACATATAATTTAATTATTTATCAATTTTTATTATTATCTATTGTTATTATTTATTATAATTAATTATCAAAGCCAGACGAATGTCCTATGTACTGTAATCATATGTTATTCTTAGGGGACAAGTAGTCCCAGAATAAAGTTCATTTTCTTCTTCTTCTTCTTCTTAAAAATATTACCTTTATGTGAAAAAGGCATGAGAATGAGATATTATTTATTCGACAATAACATAAACATACAAAATCTAGGAATAATTGTATACATAATATACATCTGTCAATATACTTATTGAAACAGTCTCCTACCAATAACGTGGCATAAATTCTAATATTCCAAATTAAACACTAATTTGTGGCTAAAATAAAATAATATTTGGAATCAACAATGAAAACAAACAGGAAATGTCCGGCCTCTACACACCTTTATGCCCAATATAAGACACCATGGTAAAATTAAAAGTACACATTGGGAACTGGCTAACTTCTAAAACAAACATGGACAAAGCAAATTGTATTTGAAACGTAATTGACTCATCTGACAAACCCAAGGTATTATGTACCATATTTATGCTACTCTGTCAGATATACACCATAAACATTTCATAAAATTCTTATTAGATGTACTGTTTTATTATTAAAAGAAATATGGTTTAAAAATAATATCAATGATATAACTATAATTCTAGCCTTAGAAAGCCTAGAGGTTACTGTGAAGGTATGCTGAACACTGTAATTCATATTAATTTTTCTTTGATGAAATTTTACTGTTGCGTTAGGAAAATCAATGTTTCATAATATTCGATTATAAAATCTATTTCTATTTATAATGTTTATTAAATTATCCTCATGTACAGTCGAATTCTGCTTATCGATCCTTGTCGAGGCTGTAGCATCGTCAGCTAGGCAAGAAAAAATGTTGATTTTTATATGATTTTAATTTTTTTTTATCAACCGACTTCAAAAAAGAGGAGGTTTTCAACTCGCCTGAATTTTTTTTTTTTTTTTTTTTTTTTTATGTTATACGATTACTCCGTCAATTCTGAATCAATTTTGATGATTCTTTTTTAGATCAGTAGGGTATACTTCAGAGGTGGTCCCATAAAAAATATTTTGAAATAAACTCAGCACGTTTTAAGAAAAATTAAAAAAAAAGTTTTAAAAAATCACTGTTATATAACCTTCCACTATAAAAATATTTTTAATAATGGTAATCTCAGGGGTCACCTGTGGTGTGGTGGTTAGCATAGCAACCTACTAAACCCAAGATTGCGGGTTCGCAGCCCGGCAGATGACCTTAGGATTTTTTAAAGGGAATAAAAAATCCTTAGCTATGCCGTCCTTCGGAAGGGACGTAAAATGGGGGTCCCGAGCCTGTGCGATGTCAGGTACTCGTTAAAGATCCCTATTCTAATTATACCTGGATAGGCAAAATTTAGGACTCCCACCGTAGCATAGTCCGATTAGCCATAGCAGCGTAAAGTGACGTTAAACGAAATAAACAATAAATAATTATGGTAATCTAAAATCTCCATGGTAACTAAATCTAAATTATTAACAAAAATAATTTAAATATACAATCAACTCTCGTTGTGTTTTTCTTCGATAAACTGAATTCTTAAATAAGTCGAACGAAATATACTTTTGGAAGTACATTACACGTAAAGTTCACCTCAATTAGTCGATTTCAGGCAAAAAATGCGATAAATTGCGTAAATAAGTCGAACTGACAATAGGGGTCAAATAAGAGGACTTCTAGGACCACCTCTATCAACCGAACTATTAGAAGTCATCGCCTTTTTAACTCGAACTCAAATTAAAAGAATTTTATGGGTTTTTTGTTTTCCTGTTTCCCGTCATTGTTAATATTTTCCGTTCATAGTTACACCAGTCACTTATTGGTTATTTAATCGAGTGATTTTACAATGGCTACTGAAAATTCTTTCAATTAACGAAAAGTTAAAACTGATTTACAAAGTGGAAGAAAGTAGTAAGAAAGTGAGAGTTCGTTGCTAGATAATTCCGAGTTCTTTTTCAACCTTCATAAAGAATAAAGAAAAGATCACCACTTGTGGTGAATAACTGGCGGTTAGTCTACTCAAAATACAATCACCACTAAAAATAAAAAATAAAAAAATAATTTTTTTAGAAACAAAAAGTACTAAATGAAAAAAAAAAAAAACCTACTTCAAGATAAAACCTATATATACACCCTTGAACTAAGAAATAAAAAATAATATTTCAATTGCTTCGAAACAAAAAGCACTAAATGACAATTAAAGAAATTATCGATACTTATATACCTATTCACAATTTATGTTCAGTTATTTTAGGAGTCGGTGCCAGGCAAAACAAACAGAATTCGAAAGAAAGCTGGTAATTGTAAAAATGCTCCCACTTTTCATCACCACCTTACCGCTGTCTCCTGCCATTCACAATTTTGTTGCAAAATCAGGATTGAACTTCCGTTCTTGGCTAGCACCGATTCCAAAAATAACTCGCCATAAATTGTGAATAGGTATATAAGTATCGATAATTTCGTTGGTTGTCATTTAATGTTTTTTGTTTCAAAGCAATTAAAATATTATTTTATATTTTTTAGTTCAAGTGTGAATTAATCGGTTTTGTTTTCTAAAAATGTTTGTTTTCTTTTTCTAAAAATTATTCTTACAACATTATTTCTATATGAGAAATAATGCTATTGTTGATTTTTTAAAGATAAACAAAACATCATTTTTTTTTTACCTAGAAATCTTATCTAATTTTACAACCTTTGTATAGTTAATAAGAGGATGTTTTTCATTTCTAAATAAAACAGTGGAATAAGAAAATTTTAAATTAGAGTGCTAATTTTTTTTCTGTTTTCTTCTCATGATAAAAATCGAAAAAAATTCCTATATATCTACGTTAATTATATGCAGATGCTAAAAACATAATGCGTGCTGTTCAGTGTCAGCTATAATTATCATATATTTTCTCTAATAACACGTATAACAACATATATATATGTATACAAAAGCTGCTTAACTCAAGGGCGAAAAGAAATAAAGCTGATAACGAATTCATTCATGCAATACAAACAACTCAGACAGTCCAACAGGCGTACCTGAGAAAAACTAACCAAAAGGTTATAACCTCCTAGGCGAACCAGATATAGGGAGAAACATCAGACTGGGAACACTTGGATGGGCCGGCTATTTCGCTCGTATGTCAGTGAATGAGATCCTAAGAAGATTACTAAATGAGGATATACACTGGACCAGAAACAGAGAAATGCTCTATCTTAAATGGATGGACGGCGTAGCGGAGGATGCTAAGAGAATCCAGGGAGTCGAAGATTGGAAGAGAGCTGTGCAACAACGATTAGATTGGCGGAAGGTATTAGAGGATGACAGTAATGGTCTGTTGAGCAACTGGAAGTAGAATAAAAATACATACAACGAAATTATATAAACTATTCTGAAATATAGATTAAAATACTAGCATACAAAATACAAATTATAATGATAAATAATACATTGAAAAGAATAAATATAAATACATATATTTTTTATTCTAATTCTTTTTCTTTTTTATTGATTTAAGATACAAATACAAATACAAAATACCAGTCCATATATTTTTCTGCACTTTAAGAGAGTTCTCTGAAAAATTTGTAATAAGAATGTATAAATATATAGTCAAACTACATACTATATATATATATATATATATATATATATATATATATATATATATATATATATATATATATATTTTATTTTTGAAGAGAAAAGATTTGACCCGGTCGGGATTCGAACCCGAGTTTCCACCTCTCTAGCGTGGCGCCTTATCCAACTAGGCCACCGGGGTCGTATCCGAACCAGGCAAATCTTCTCTCTTCAGTGATCCATAACCCCCGGGCACTCGCAAATCGCGATGTGATTCCGGGGATGAATGTTCATATTCAACATTACATTTAACGTGGATCTATTGACAATCCGTCACCGTTATATATATACATATATATATATATATATATATGTAATTTTTCTTGATATAAATCAATATTATTAAATATATATATATTTTTACTTTTTTTGAAGAGAAAAGATTTGACCCGGTCGGGATTCGAACCCGAGTTTCCACCTCTCTAGCGTGGCGCCTTATCCAACTAGGCCACTGGGGTCGTATCCGAACCAGGCAAATCTTCTCTCTTCAGTGATCCATAACATCATATCAAGAAAAATTACATATATATATATACCGGTGACGGATTGTCAATAGATCCAAGTTAAATGTAATGTTCAATATGAACATTCATCCCCGGAATCACATCGCGATTTGCGAGTGCCCGGGGGTTATGGATCACTGAAGAGAGAAGATTTGCCTGGTTCGGATACGACCCCGGTGGCCTAGTTGGATAAGGCGCCACGCTAGAGAGGTGGAAACTCGGGTTCGAATCCCGACCGGGTCAAATCTTTTCTCTTCAAAAATAAAATAATATATTTAATAATATTGATTTATATCAAGAAAAATTACACACACAAATATATATATATATATATATATATGTTTGCATATGTATATATATATATATATATATATATATATATATATATATATATATATATACACAATTAGCCTGGATAACTCCTAATCATGACCCTTTTCGAGTAATGGAGGATTTAGTAGTTCCCAGGCTGCTCTCTTAATCGTTTCAAACTCGGAGGATATGTGGAAGCTCTGATGATACTGAGTATGTCTCTAGAAATACATCTAAATATTAATAATTAAATGCTGCAACTATCTTTCATCAAAATATTATATGATATATTAAAAGATATTATATGATACTATACAGATTATTTATTTATAGTAAGGTATACAGAAAACAGCCAAATATTATTCATCTGGTTTTCTAATTTATGAAAGTAACGTCTAATGGAAACTTAAACCTTCCAGCTTATGTTTTTAGCTTATAACTAAAACTGCAGTTAACATCTTGCATCACAAAACCAAGCCACGTGAAGTAAAAAGTTTAGCATGGATAGTAATGGACATCTTTTACAAACAATTAAAAAAAAAGTAAAAACGGATTTAACCGAACCAATATGGTTTAGACAGACCAAAGACAAGATTACAAAATATACTTAAAGGGGTTTGGTAGCTGAGAAGAAAATTCTAGAACTCGCTTTTCAATTTTTCTATGCACATTTGACAACTCTCTTGTTCCATCATCTTGTTTTTTTTAAATTAGATCCTATTTTCTCTATCCCATAAACACGCTTGATCATTTCTTTTATAGCGCCCTTAAAAGATTTCCAGTAGTTAAAGACCTGGGGAGCAAGCGGTTTCTTTAATTGCTGAGTAAGATAGTCTTCCTCTATATACTGTTCCTTTTTAGATTCAGGATAACCTAAAACAAAAAAATAAAAGTGAGATTTATGAGATATTTTTTCTGTTAATATGGAAAGAGGTATAAATTTTAAATTATATAAACACTATTTTAATAATAATGAATTTAATAGGGTACTGTCAATGGGTGACCTTGAGAAGTTGTGTGAGGCACGTGTTTTAACTCCAAAGTGATAAAGTGACTTATTGACTATTTTAATGACGTTCGTTAAATATTAGTACATAATATTGATGCAGTGAGTGGTGTCTTTCGGTACAGCATGGACCAAGCTCCTTTATCTTCAATCCATTCTTTTCCAGTGTTTAGTCCAGCCCTCTCTTTGCAAAACCTTTACTCCTACCACAAAGTTATGTCTGACTCTTCCTCTGTCAAGCTTAGTCTCATATGACATCCTAGCAAGGAGGTTGTTTTTCATTTTTATAACATGTCCAAACCACTTTAGGCAGTTTTCGTCTATATTGTTATGCACTAGTTCAAAGCTAAGGTTTGCTCTAATGGTTGTATTATGGATGCAGCCTCTTCTTGGTTTCCCTCTTATTTTTTTTAAGGAATCTCATTTTGGAAACTTGTATTTTACTTCTTTGCTTCCTGATTATTTGTAATTCGGAGGAGTGAGTTAATAAAGGTGGAATTTAGTACGATGTCGTTTGATGCTCTTTTACTCCAATTTAGGCATTGAACACCTCTCCAGCAATGTTTACTCGCCCCTTAATTTCGTCATCTATGATTCCGTTTTCGTTCAAATGACCTACCATATATTTAAAGTCCTGTTGATTTCTGCACCTCAGAGGTAGAATCCGAAAGAAGGAATTCGGTTTGCAGCCTGAGGGAGTAATAGAATACGACATTTGATCAGCTTTTCATAACAAAAATAATTTATTTTTAAGAAACAAAATGTTGATAATAATAAAAAAAAACTTTAAATTAATTAAAATATACATTTTCAACCACGGCTTAACTCCTTATGATGGTATGATGAAATGAGCTGGATATTATATGTGTCCTGTGCTGAGCTTTCCAGATTTGATGAATTTATTCCTATGAAGAGTACAACAAGGCTCAGGCATTATTTATTAATTTATTACATAACTCATAAAAAAAGAATACCAATCATAGGTAAAAGAAGTAATGGCAATATACAGTAATTACATAACATAACCTGACAAGGAAAACGGTACATAAGGCTTGAAGCTTGGAATGATACATAAATGTTACTCTAAAAACATATATTGCATTTATCTAGTAATTGAAAAATATTAATTTCCTTGTTTTCGTAAAAAAAGTTTGTGAAATGATAGATTCATCGAGGCAGTGATACATTTCGAAAATGAAATTCTATCTATTGAAACATTTTTGGTGTCGAAATTCAATGTTTTCAATATTAGAGTTTATTTTCAAGAATATACATAAAAACAGAATATAATGCATATAATTATTTTAATCAAAAATATTGCACACTGGGGCGATTCAGAGCGTTTTCTTACCGAACTTTGGTAAGAAAATTGAGCCGACACAGTGTATATTTTACCTATTAAACCAACGTAACATATCAATGTCGAAAGCCCGGATTGGTCTGCATAAGCCTTAATAGGAACAGTACAAATATTCTGAAATCTTTAGTTCAACAATTGATTTATGATAAACTAACCCACTATTTTTGAGTAAAAATATTTTTAGCATTTAAAAAATCCTGTTACTATAAATCTATCCTTCTAGTTTTCAATATTCTGTAGCAAGTTACGATATTTTGCAATAGGTTCGATGATTCTTTAATTTTATTTCTGAAAATATTTTACAACTTCATCGTCGAACAGCAAGGAACTCGACGATAAATAAAAACTTTTGATGAGTCGATTTGTCCTTTTGTGAAAAATTTGCATGCTGAATTGAATTAGTTCTATTCTTCCGTCTGTAAAAATTATTTCCTCGTCTTTTCACTTCATTTTTCACGAGATGTCTTCCTTTTATCTTTGAACTTCAAATCTTTCATATACTCCAGAACCAACAGATTAGAACTTTATCTTACTTCTTACAGATCTGCCACATATGAGAAATCCTTTTTAATCCGCCTCTAAGACCTATGAAGTTCTCCCTCTCAATATTCAGTAAGTTGCCCCTTCAAAAACATTCAAATCCCACCGTTTCCATAAACTCCTATTCCTTCAAACAAATATACATTAACAGTATGAAGATATTCTATTGTGTATTAATATCATTCAATGAATTTTGTTTGGAAAAAAAACCAGTGTTTTCGATTATTGATTTAATTTTGTTATGTTTTTAGTATACACAATTATGTAAATTTCCATTTATTAGAAGACAAGTGTACTAAAACAAATCATTTTTTATTTTTTACTTTTTTTTTTTATTTCAAAATAAAATTAATTAAGAAAAGAAAGTTTCTACCAACATTTACACAATCCAACAAAACATAGAAAAAAAGGAATTTAATGTTATATTGACTTTGTTTTAGGTTAAAAAAGAATGGGCAAAGAAGTTTTTATTATTTATAGTTTCTGTTATATATAATAGTAGAAAAATATTCATAATAACGAGTTAAGAGATAGCAAGAAACAATTATCACTATTCAAATATAAATAGATTAAAAATCTTCCATAATTTGGCTGAATCTACAAAGAATCAAGTAATGACCACATGCACTCGGCAAAAAAGGAATAATCTAGTTTTCAGACCAAACTTCAAAAACCCCATGGTCTGTATGCAAATGATGCTGTAGCATCTCAGGTAATCAGCATCCTTCAATCTTATCTTTATGATACGCTGGAAGATATGAAACAACCATGAGGAGTGATATGATTGCGAAGATTGATAATCTTCCAATAAAACAGCTGGACATTTTAGGTATACGTAATAAAAGAAATGTCTCTGAGAAGAATGCATCCTTCTTGTTGAGACAACTCTAAAAAATGATGGACGTTCTTAGGATGTGTTTCAAGCCAGAGGGAGAAATTTTAAAAAGTTTTAATTGATTCCTAAGCTATTGAATAAGGTTTCTTCTTGTAAGGTTGCTTCTTATATAACAGACGTAATTGACCAGTATAGTCAAAAAAACTATCTGAAGCACAATTACCCTAAGCTGATGAAGACTGTAAGGTCTGAAGACAGCGGTACTATAGCCTAGGGTAGAGAAATAAGAGTTAAAATTAAGAAACTTATCTTTAATCACTACGGTGAAACCAAATGTAGGGAGTACAGTAATTCAGAATACGAGGTTAAAGCTATAAATGATCAAAATTAAATAATGATAGCAAATGTTATGAGCATCGGGTAAAACATAATAGATTATTCTTTCAGAAGCAAAACCTAATATGTCCATATTTCAAAATTTTACAAGATGATAAAAAATTACAAAATACTAATTTTTGGACAGCCAGAAAATTTGATTATAATTAAAAGCCCTTCTCTATATTGTATTCTTAGAGTGGTCTTAAGCTTGTGAATTTTTAATCTCAATGCATGCTTGCATAACCAGAATATATCTAATTTGTGTTGGAGATAACGGGTTTTGTTTCGAAAGTCGGCCCGAAAATTAATTATTCGGTAGTTTTTTGCTCTTAATCGAGTTTTCATAACTATTTTATTCACCATATGTTATATATATATATATATATATATATATATATATATATATATATATATATATATATATATATATATATATAGGTATATATGTGAAATATGCAAAATTTCATCTATATAATCTATGTAACAAAGTGCAGATGTTTTGTAATTTTTGTATGTTTTTAGGACTGATGATGAATGCTTAACATTCGAAACTAGTTTTCAAATTGGAAGAATTCCAACATAAGTGTCCAAAAATTCATTAATCTTAATTGATCCTTTTATACCATCATGTGTACCTCAAGCTACAAATATAAAATACTCGTATAATAAAATTCACTGTAAACTGCGAGTGTGTACATAACTACAGTTTGTAAACAAACTATGCGACAAAGATTCAATTTTCGTTGGAATCTAGTAGTTTTTGATCTATTTTCTGTAAATATATATACTTTTCGAAAAATGTGGACTTAAAGGATTTGATTCAAAACGTCTCAGATAAATAGATAAAACATAAAATAAGATTGGGCAAAGAAAGGATTAAAAGTGAAGGTTCTATGTTTAAAGAAGATCTGTATGATTAAAATTTTAAGGAAAGACAAGGTATACAGAAGAGTCGATGAGGCCATTTCTGAAGAGAAGAGAAGACAGGGATATGGATTCAATGAGGAAACCTTCTACTAGGGCACATAACTTTGAGGCCCTGACTGCAAAAGAATTAAAAACCAAATTTCGCTTCTAAAGACAATATCCGAAAAATGGAGGATCAGGTACTGCTGATAGCTCTCAAGCTATAGGTTAAATCACATATCTTTTATCAGATCTTTAGACATTAGTATAAATACAGTATTTAATTGTATTTATGTTTTTTATACAGTATTCAATTGTAATTATAAAGTCATAATTGGGCTATTCAGATGAAGGGCTTGAATAAATGGAATTGGCAGCTGCTAATACAGAATCATTTTTGGATATTTATAATTATGTAAGTACTTCTCTTGGAGTCATTGCACTAAATTCATAATTCCTCATGTTTACTTGACGTATTTGGTTAGAAGAAATGATATTTGTAATTAATAGCTTTCCTCCATACCAAGTTGTCAATGACGCAATCTTCAATAATTTCTGTTGGTGTTTCTCTTTCTAACAATGATAGTAATTGTATAGACTTTACCAATTCAACCATTCTACCTGGGCACAATTGTTTCCTAATTAATTTCAATTTGTAGAAACTCCTTAAACAAGAAGAGGGAGACATGCCTGCAATAAGGAGCTTAGAGCCAGGGTTTTATTAGCCCATGACTCTTTATATTCAAGTTCTACTCCTAACTCGCAAATTCTACGAAATAACTATTTTACGAAATGTTTAAACACGTTTAACTACAAGGTGTCATGTCTGCCAAAAATCTCCGTTCACCTTTTATTTTCATACCACAATCATATGACAATAAAAAATAGTGGATTAAACTACTTATCTCATCTTTCGCTTTGGTCCAAGCTATAATACAAACTTATTTTATAGACTTATTTCAGTTATCACAACAACAAAATAAAGTAATGTTCATGTTCTATTGTGATTCTAACTATGACATCCTAATATAATCTAGATGTGTGCCAGATTGACCCTTGTAATGGTTTAGCCCTACAAGGCCTCCAGTACCAAATGTGGGACAACCATTTTTATCGTTTCAACAGCTATAAAAATATTAGCAGCGACATCTGTTGGCATCTCGACAGAAGCCTCAGATATTTAGCAACTGAATAATACAAATCATTGTGTATACATGTCGTTACTGCTTGTGTTACTGTGGGCTGAGTAAAATTTGAATGAAAGTGTTATATTTGTTGTTCGTTTCTTAACTTAATAGTTTTGAGTCGTAAAAAAATAATGTTTCGCAACGGAGTGTATATTTTGCAGAGGTAAGTTATTTTTTATATTTCTATAGTAAACATATTAGCAATAGTAATTGAAGTAAATGACAGAACAACTGAACTAAAAAAATTGTTTCCCAGTCAAATGTTGGATAATATTTGTTTTTTTGTTTTTTTTAAATATGTATTTTTTTAAGAATATTTTTCCCTAACTGTTAATCATTAACTGCATCATATATGTTTTCTATACCATCAAACAAAAATTAGCCTTTTAGGGTTAAAACTCTTTATAATATCTGTAAGTAAATACCTATTTTCTCTTCAATATCAATAAACAAGGAGAACTGTTTTTCAACGTCTTTTTCCTACGGAAGTTCAGGTAATCGTGACCTAATAACCTTTATTATTTTTTACCCAAGAACCTCGTACTGCTTAACCTTTTTATAAATTTTCCACAAACTTGAGTTCCGAAGGCGGTTTGATGAGGAGATGAGTTGTTTAAAAGTAAAAGTGAAAACATTTCACTTTGTTCAAGCCCGTTCATAAATTTCTAATCCTTTTTTTTCTTATAATTTTGCTAATTATTATTTAATTTACACTAGTTAATATTGATGCAAACAACAGATATATATGCAAAATAGTTTTTTGAAATGAGACATTATGAGAACGTCCTGCGGAATTAGTGTATAAGCATGTTCTACAAAGCCGGGTGGTTTACTTTGTCGAGGAAGCACCTTAGTATTATGTTTTTTAAGAAATCTATTAATGAAATAGATAAAATATTAGTCGAATGAAGACTAATGATAAACTGAAGACTCTATATACATTTATATCTAAAGGGAGAGATACTTATTTAGAGATACTTCCAGATATTGTAGTCAATGTATAGAGGGGCCGAATACGATGGCTGAGGAATTTAAATCAGGCATGAGGATGGAATCTGGTATGCTCCCTAAAGTAATGTTGGATGTACACACAAGAGGAAAAAGAAGGAGAGGTAGGCCTCACCATCGTTTACTAGATGTGGAGCGAGACCTTCGGAGTCTGGGTGTAAGAGGATGTAGAAGGGCAACTGAGGACAAGTCTGAATGGAAGAGGATTGTAGGGGAGGACAGGGTTCTATGAGGACCATGGCCTCATCAGAGATGATTATTGAAATGTCAAGAACTGTTTAATACATTGTCTCTAACAAATGTAGTACTCACCAAATAAAAATATTGACTGTCGCAGAAAAATGAGATTAGTCCTTTAGGAGGCGCTATGAACTTTCATATCATAAACAATGTACCTTGTGGTACATTATTATTTATTTTTTTTTTTTTAGAAAAGGATGAACCTGAAAACCAAGGACCCCACATCGCTATAACGCGATTTACAACTCTAGTTTCTATAAAGACATTCAAAACCTAGCAATGAGAACAGGTCTATTAAGATATTCAAGCATTTTTCAATTATTTATAATCTTTATTTAGTTTTAAATAATAAAACTGCTTGTTTAGCTTAACTTCTCTATGTCCTCCAACTAAGGCAGAAAGGATGTGTTATCCTGCAGGTTACTAACCTATTCTAACCAGAGTGGGAAGGTGGAGATTTATTCCGGGGGTCTGCCACAGAATAAATGTTACCCCGCGCAGGTAAGGTTATTCAATACATATACAAGGTAAATTCAAAGGTTACGGGAAAGCTGAGGTGCTTGACACTCAAACTCGGTCGACCTCTACTACCTCAACAATAATACTGAAACGATAAAAAATCCATAAAATAATTTTAATGAACGTTTAATCAAATAAAAACATAAAAAGATGCTATTTAAGTAAAAAATAGTAACCTATCAGAAATGGAAAAATCAATCCGAAGCAATAAAGTTATTATTGCTTTCGTGCAGAAGATACAAAATATTGCAGCCAATAAGATGCCCCAAGAGTATTGACTTAGGACTCGAGGAAATTGCTTTATGTGTGTTGTTCGCTATTATATTATGTTTTTTATTTATCATTATAACCATATATAGTAAAGATTTTTATGTTAGATATATTTTTTATTAATATTGTTATAATTAGAAATCGGCGGCGGTGGGGTCCACGCAGTATTAATAGGGCAGGATCAATCAATTGTATAAACACGGGCGTTAAAAAGTTCCTTGGATTGAAATTTAATGGAAGACACGTCTCAAAGGAATAGACTAATTATTATGCCAAGGTTCTTCCATTAAAGCAGCTATTCTCAATTTTCATCACACTTAGATTATGTAAAATACCTTCGTTCAACAAAACTGTTTCCTTTGCTCGTTTAACTACATAGTATTTTTAGATAATGGAAATGTGTTTAATAGTAGCGATTTGTAGATTAGATTTTATTTTTAAACAACTATATTTTTCTACACACCTTGTAGATTTTTAACATCTTATAACCTCTGGATATTTTGCTCCTAAATTTAATAAATGTAATTCTATATCAATTTTGGCTACAAATAAAGTACTGCTACATAAAAAACGACCCTGTGGACGACATTCACCAAGGTATATCGAAGTTTGTCTCATGAGGCGGTCCAAATTTTACAACAGAATGCTCAGCACGTCTGCCGGAGCATATCTGAATAAGGAATTCTAGAACTCAGAAAGTAGAATAACATTGTCTGGGTGTTTTCAAAAGAACAGAATAGACGGTGGGTGATGACCTTGAAAAATATTTTCACTAATGAGAGAATACTTAGAAGCAAATGAGTCCGCACCGAACAACTGAACCTCACAAACCATCAGCGGGCAGAGGGTTCTCCGAGCAAGGGTTTCCTGATCCAGCACTTTACCAATCATATCACTAGAACAGCAAGCTGAGGAATACTGCATAATTTCCCATAAGCTGCATGCCCTTAGGTCATGAGTTCAAAATATCACGCCACAGCCATGAAAGCCATTTTACTAAAGAATCTGGATACCTGTCGTTTTTATATTAGCGGAGTACCTACCTATATGATCGATAAATTGAGCTGAATACGAGTTGAGCTATAGGTTTTAACGGTTGGGAGAATTTTCTTGGCATTCGGATGGATTGAAGAAAGGGGATAAAAAATATATTATAAACTAACAATAAAATAAATATATTAACAAATGTGTAAGTTTGACTTGACATTGGCATGAATCCGATAACCTTTCAGTTACCAATAATATATTCCCTGGTTCATACAAACTTAAGATTTTGCGAGCTAAAACCTTTGAAGGGTTTGGTGGATGAAGGGGTTATGTGCAGAAGTGTTGGGTAGTGAAATCTGAACACTTCAAAACAACTGTAAACAGAGATAAAGGGCTATGTAACATTGTCCTGTTAAAGAAAAATGTTTTAAAAAACTTTAAACACAAATTGGTCAAAATTGTTACATAACCCCTTCATCCAACAAACCCTTTAATTAATATTAGTAAACATAACCGTTGAGGGGCAAAAACGAAATTAAATGAAATGAAGTAAAAAAAAAAAAAAAAAAAAAAAAAATTGGCAGATATTTCAAAGAAGCAGATAATACTTATATAAGTAAAAACAAAATCAAACTATTCTCATATATTATATATTATTGGGTTCATTACTTAAAACTTAATGAAGTATCGTTTAGAGGCCAAAGAATTAATATTGTCACAAAGAAATGATGTCAACAACCACGCTTAATGACTAGGTTTTTCCTCATACTATTATATAAAGCAGAAAATACTTATATAAGTAAAACCAAAATCAAATTATTCTCATATATTATATATTATTGGGTTCATTACTTAAAACTTAATGAAGTATCGTTTAGAGACCAAAGAATTAATATTGTCACAAAGAAATGATGTCAACAACCACGCTTAATGAATGACCAGGTTTTTCCTCATACTATTATATAAAGCAGAAAATACTTATATAAGTAAAACCAAAATCAAATTATTCTCATATATTATATATTATTGGGTTCATTACTTAAAACTTAATAAAGTATCGTTTAGAGACCAAAGAATTAATATTGTCACAAAGAAGTGATGTCAACAACCACACTCAATGATCAGGTTTTTACTCATTCTAATATATAAAGGAAAGTTTTGGAAATGAGAGAGGAGTATTAGAGAGTAATCACTGTAAGATTAGTTCGTACAAGTTTTATTAGTCGGTTTAGTTTTTATTTAAGGTATCCATAAAAACTATGTTGAACAGAATATATTTTTAAATAAAACACTTTTACATACAATGACACGTTAGCTGATTTTTATTGTTTTCTTTACAACCTCTAAAGAAATTGACACATTCAAAGGTTTATCTTAAAAGTAATAATGTAACATTCTGAAACTGACTAAAAAAGTTAAACTTAATTTAACAACTATCGTGGGCTGACTACATTTAGAGCCATATGAAACTGTTTTCAGGTCATGATTTACTAAAGGATGGAAGGAAGCGGGAAAGAGGGATCATGGAAGGATTGGCATGAAAGCCATGAATGTATTTTCGACTCCTTCTCATTTTAATGCCTAGGAAATATATCCTTCTCTATTCTGTCAAACGATGTACTAAGCCATCATAATATCTATGTGAATTTATACATCACAATGAAAAAATAAATTGACAACACGTGACATTTTATAATAAAATTTACTATAATAGAAGCAATCAAATGAGGAAAAATCATCCAGTATTATTATATAAAATGTGTCTTTCTTTTCTTTTCTTTACTTACAAGGGGAGGACAAAAGTTATATCCATTCCGAAACCAAACAAAAACTTATCAGAAACTGAAAATTATAGGCCAAGAAATCTACTTTATATAATATCTAAAATATTTGAAAAAATACTACTATCAAGGATTCAACAACACACAGCCCTTCATAACCTGATTCCAAATGATCAGTTCGGATTTCCAGCACAACATTTAACCGTTGCACAATTTGCAAGAAGACTGACTACATAACCAAAGGTTTTAACGAAAAGAGACACACAGGTATGCTCCTCATTGATATTGAAAAAGCATTTGACAAAATTTGGCACTCTGGACTAATTTAAAAACTCATTACATATAAATTCCCACCCTACATAATCCACCTTATAAATTCCTACCTAGACGATATATCAATATATGTTACAATTAATAATTCATCCTCATCTACCCACCTAATAACAGCTGGACTTCTTCAAAGTTCATGCCTTTCACTAACACTTTTTAACATTTATCTATCAGATCTCCCCAGTATCCCATCAATTGAACGATCTCTATTTGCTGATGACACCGCCTTATACACATACTCATACAGGATTCATACCATAGCCCACCGTTTAGCGTCCGTATTTAAAAAACCTAATAGATACTACAACAAATGGAAAATCAAAATTAACCAAAGAAAATCTACAGCAATAATTTTCACAAAACGCAAACCTACAATAGACCACTATATATCTATAGAAGACTATCATATCCCTTGGGCACAATCAGCAACATTTCTTGGTGTAGAATTAGACCGATCCCCCTTCTCACATTTATCCAATAGCAACACATGTAAACCTATGATAAAAATGTAACATGCAATACAAAAAGAAAACTGGGGGGGGGAGGACACACTCAATCTCTTACGGATCTTGTTGGAAATGTTTATGATGTTCCTGGTTAAAAAATATGAGACACATATTTTTGCCGCTCCGACTAATTGGCCCTAGAAACCTAGACAAAAAATTAATTTGATTAACTCAAAATAAAATCTATGAAGCGGCTGTATTTTCCCTTGAATTTGCACTCAAAAATAAAACTTTTCGTGCAAGAATCATGTCAATATCATTTTTTAAACTCGAGTTATAAAATAAATAGTTTAATGCTGTTTCATTCTATGAAGCCCCCCCCCCAAAAATAAAACTTTTCGTGCAAAGAATCATGTCAATATCATTTTTTAAACTCGAGTTATAAAATAAATAGTTTAATGCTGTTTCATTCCCCCCCCAAAAAAAAAAAAAAAAAAAAAAAAAAAAAAAAAAAAAAAAAAAAAAAAAAAAAAAAAAATACCAATACACCATAACACAATAATATAGCAGAGGTTATACATCAATGCTGACCATACTCTCAGCCGTCACTAACACTTCAACATTACTTACACGAAACAATGGAAAATTAAAGTATCCATGAAAAATCTCCTTACATCAAATATGTTAAAAACGATGACCCTGCTCCTTCACCTAAACAATAAACCAATTCAACAGATGAATACGTGCTATTGCTTTGAAGGCTTACTTTGAAGCACACATGTGAAAAAGAAAGGCCAATACCGAAACAAAATACTATGAACTACATAAATCATTAACCCTTTGCACTCCGAAGCCGCGAACCCTATGCCTGGCTCAGAGCTCATGTGCCGGGTATGCGCTGGCAATTCTTTTTGTGGCTTTCACTCAGGTGGCTGGGACTATTTTCCTCCCCTAGGGCTCAAATCGTTTATTTTAATATTAATTTTTTTTAGATATTTGTTTAAAAGGCATAAATTTTATATAAAATTATATATATATATAAAATGTTTAAACTTCTTTTTTATTACTTCAAGTACAATAAAAAACATAAACACAAACAATTAAAAGAAATCAATATAACAATATTATCTTCAAGAGAGGATCTTGAAAAAGATAATGACGGTCTGTACCCGACTTATGAGTCCTGTGTCAGACAAGTGGAACTTATAATCTGAGTGGAACTGCATTTTTATTTTGCCGGATTATAACCGGCTAATGAGTGGAAAGGGTTAAAATACTTATACATATTCACTAAAAACCACTACTTACTAGGTATCAACAATTTTCTGAACATGAAAAAATACTCAAATCCCAAAACCACAAGATATTTCTATCAAAAATACTAAAACTTAAAACATGCTCACCCTAGCTGGGTGCTGAGCTCCGTCGTGTCTGAAATAATATAACACGTGAAATAGGAGAAAAAATGCATATTTTGGCGCATCCGTTTGTTGCTACGATTTCATTAATAGGTATGGATTTTAAAAAATGCTGTTTTTCAAAAGAACGATTTTTAATACATTTCAATAAATTAAGCTTAGGAATACTAAGCTAAATAATAAAAAAATATATTTATTTAGTAAGATTGCCAATCAATTATACATTTCGCTACCTCATGTATATTCAACAGTTAGAAAAGTTGAAAAAGATATCCCACTTTCATTACAATAAAACAGAACTGAATGGAATATGAAGTTAATTCTCTTCACATATCACAGGATACTCATATCACCTCACAGTATAAAACGTTTGCTTTGTACAGTTTCAACGTAACTCTTAACAATATTATAGGTATATCTCCAAAAACCACTTTATGGAATTTCTCACTATACCACTAAGACAGGGATTTCAACTTTTTATAATTATTTAACTTGTTCAGCAGAAGAAGAAACAACGTTTTTTCGAGACGAAATAATATTGTGGAATTTACGTAGCGATTTTTACTCAAACACATGATTATTCCAGGGATGAGTAAGGTCATCACACAATTTTGTGATAGTTTAGATAGATTTGTAGGCAACCCTCTGTAAGGAGTCCTATTTAGATAGTCTGTAGGATTCCTATTTCGTCAGTACTATGTGAAGATTCTATTCCAACATCTTTCTTCCAAAAAAGAGCATACCGCTTGAGATATGATGAATTGCGCAATACACTTTTACCTCGTCCAAGACACCCTGTCTTTTGCTCAATCCGAAGCAGCGAACCTCTGATGAACGCTAGTTCTAACATTGAGTAACACCCACTTGTCTAATATATCAGGTTACAGTATTAGAACCACTCAGCCTTGGTCTTCCGATTCTTTCTAAACTTTTTCCGTCAACCACTACACCTGAACTGTGCGTTATAACGGCGAGTACACTAGGGCGTCGATTAACCGGAACGTCAATTATCACACTAGAGTTCTCTGAATTCACTTGGTGCATCTATGCGTAACGTTTTCTCGTTTTCCTGGATTAGATTTTCCTGGTATTTCATCGATTCTTCCTACTCCCTTAACTTGATTATTCGGCCTGTCTGAACGTTCAGTGTAACACACCAGAGTTAGAGTTAGGTTTTAGAACAAAGTTAATCATCAAAGTCCGAGAAAAAATTTATTTCGAGTTTGGTGATTTAGTGTTTAGCGAAACTAGTTAAGAAAATGTCAAAAATAAACCGTGCTGTTCTTTCCCTTGAGGACAATGTAAAGATCATTGATTAGGCTAAAAAGAAACGGTGAAAATCCTACTTCCCTTTCAGACAAATTTAAAATCGGAAAATCGACCATATACGACTTGAAAAAAAAAAATGCGAACTCTATAATTGTCACTTCAGTTATTGAGAGTGAAGCTGGACCAAGTCGCCGAAAAGTTATGAAGAAACCAATAAATAGATATTTTTTTTTCTGGTCCCTCATAAAAACTAGAACAAACAAAACAAAATAGCAGTACAGTAGGAATTCAATAACTCATCATGAGTGGGAGAGAAGGGGTGACAAAATAACAGAAATGACGAAATACAGAACTTTGCCAGTAAAGTAACAAAAAAGCATTTTAAACTATATAATTGCAATTTATTGAATGAAAAAACGAACAGCTGAACGTTATACTCATTGGACTTGAGTGAAAATGACAAAAAACACCAAAAAAAGCTAAACACTTGCCGCATCCAATCAGGTGTGAAATATCTGATTCACATTGCTGCTCAAAACCACTCAATGCACTTAGTTAACATTTCCTCTACTTCTTTGCATGGAATAGTGGAAGAATTAGAAACGTCATCATCATCTCATCCATCACTACCTTTATTTTGAGCACTCAGTACTTTTTCTATAATTCCATTGTCATTTAAAATTTCATATCCTACATCCGTACTATCCATGTTTAACCATCTGCTTACCTCTTGCTTATCTTTACTCATTTTATAACCTGGAGCAGAAGTTGCTGAGCCAGATGCTAATGTTTTTGTAGGAAGAGCTTTCCAGTATTAACTGATATCGGGAATTCGTCAACTGCACTGCTACTTCCTTTCACCTCTTACTACAATCAAAGGAGGGATCGACATTCAATGAGAAGGGATATACAAATCAATAGGCTGAGTCTGGTATTCAAAAAATGAATGGAAGAACGAAGGGAGATGTCATAAATGTACGAAGGTTCTTTGGACTTTAAAGTTTGGAATAGAAAGGAACCATGGAGGTATTGTCGTCGAAAACTTGGATGAAGCCACCTTAACTCAGAATACCAGCAAGTGATGTGAGAACGCCTGGAGATCCCAAAAATGAATCTTATATAGGAATTCATTAATCTTTACAGCTTCATTTCAAGCTCGTCATGCAGTCCTCCATATACTAAGCATCCATAATCGAGGTGGGGAAGGATGAGTGAGGGCACTAACAATTGACGGGTTTTGCGAGGGAATGATTCACGGAATCTTAGGAGCTGTTTGAGGATGGAAATGGTTTTTCTGGTAATGTGGGAAATATGGTTATTCCAATACAGATGTTGATATAGTACTACTCCGAGGTTTTTGACAGAGTTTGTGAACTGAATAGGAAAGTTATTGAGATAAAGAAGTGGATAACAGGAAAGAGAATTAAGGGAGGGTTTCGATCCAATTAGCACTGCCTTAGTTTTTTCTGGGTTCAGTAGTAACTTATTTTCCATCGCCCAATGGTTAATGCTATAAATGTCATCTTGAATCTTAGGAGATGCCTCAAAAATCTCAGAAGGATAAAACGGTAAGTAGATTTGTAGTTCATCAGCATATAAATTATATTGGGAATTATAAATAGGGTCTGTCAAATCATTAATATAAATTGAAAAGAGAGTTGGTGAAAGAGAAGATCCCTGAAGAACACCTCGCGTTAGGTAGAGAAGATGAAGGAGGTTGATTAGGAACGATAACTGTTGGGGAAGAAATGGTACCAGCCAAGAGCACTATTGGAAAGGGAGTTTTTGTAATTTAGTGAGGATTTTATCAAATCCATATTTTAGTCAACGGAATCAAAAGCCTTGGGGAAATCAAAGAGGATTAGGATCGTGATTTTCTGTTGTACAGTTGAGGAATAAATTTCTTGAGTAATTTTTAAAAGAGCAGAATGGGTAGAATAACCTGAACGGAAGCCGGATTGAATAGGAGTTAGGAGATCTTTATTTTCAAGGAAGGTAGCAAGTTGAGAATGGACTATTCTTTCTAGTAGCTTAGATAGGTTTGATAGGACGGAAATAGGCCTAAAATGGGATGCTGTGGTAGGTGATGGAACTTTATTTAATAATAATAATTGCGTTGATTATCTGAAAAATGTCAGTATCCTGGCTAGGCCTGGCATTGTTTAGTCCGGATGGATAATCGATATTCTACTGTACAATAATGATTCTAGTACTGATCTATGTGTTTAAAAATAATTTATAATAGAAAAACTTAATGAAAATGTAACAGCATAAGTATGCAGTTTCTTTTTTCTGAGTGTGTGTGTGTGTGTGTGTGTGTGTGTGTGTGTGAGAGTGAGTGAGTGTGTGTGTGTGTGTGTGTGTGTGTGTGTGTGTGTGTGTGTGTGTGTGTGTGTGTGTGTGTGTGTGTGGGGTGTGGTGTGTGTGTGTGTGTGTGTGCGTGCGTGCGTGCGTGCGTGCGTGCTTGCGTGTGTGTTTAAAGAACAGATTTTAAAAATGAAAAATTAATGAAACTAGCAAGACTCAATTCAAATGCTAGAAAGTTTTACCCTAATGTTTCTCCAAATGCACTACTTTATTCTTTGTTCATCACCATACTATTCTATTTTCCTAGGCTCTCAAGAGCAAAGAAACTTCTTTTAATGTCTGAGTGTATACTACTAACCTGCAACACAACAGATATTGTAGCCTCCTGGACGATGGCTCTTTTTTTAACTTAGCAAATGAGTACTATGGGCCTCAATGCATGTTCCCTTTAGTTAATAAATAAGTTGCAATAAATTTATTGTCTCAGTAATTTAAAGTACTATAGCTTTGTGAATAAGGTTTCAAGGAAGGTTATCAGGTAAATTAAATCAGAGGCCATGGTTCATCATACATCAAAAGCAGTGTTGTCACTCAGTGAAGAGATAGATTAATGCCATTACTCTTCAGGATGAGGTTGTCATCCCACCACCCCTTCAGCCATACCAACCAGACCTGTCATGAATGATTGCTCTAATTCATGGTGATTGTCTTTGTTTTAATGTAACTGAAATGCAAAAAATAAAAATCTAACATTTTTTTTAATGAATGAGTCATTAAGTTTAAATTATCGGTCATTATAAGTCATTAAAATTTCAGTTATTTTTGAAAAAAGAAAAGACAAATAAAAATTATAAACACTATTTAAAACGGAAAAAAAAATCTTACAAATCATAGTTTGTAAGCATTATAAAACTTGGTAACTATTAAATTAAATCCCCTTTCATCAAGGTGACATGTAATAAGTTTAATTTATACACCACAGTAATAATATATACAATTACAGATAATCACTGCGAGGGTCCAGCTAGTCCTGCCAATAGCATGGGCTCTTTCGCAGTTTAGACAAACCAGTAATTTTTTTTAATTGAGTGATTTCACAATTAGGAACAATCTCCTAAACATGTGAGCAGCATATAAACCCGATTTAAGAGTCCGGCACAAAAAGATAGCCTTATCTGATTTCTTTTATTTATCATTGTTAATATATATATATTTAACAATATATAACTTTTATTACGTAAATTTAGTTGAACTCTGCCCCGAAGATGATTAATGAAAATAATTTCTAAGAATAAACAGCTAATATTGTATGTTAGGTGGTACAAAATGCTGTTTTTCTACAAATATAGGCATAAAAAGATAAAACAAATTCAGTTTACTTTTCGCTATTAGTGGGAGTGCTCATAACAGTAAAACTGGGACAACCTTTATCTTTATCTTTAACGGAAAGAATTATCATTCAATGAATAAAAGATGAAGGCCTTCCTTTTTTGATATTTAAAGAAAAACAGGTAGGAGTAAAAAAGTTATATACAACTGTTTAAATTCTCTGGGTAATAACAGGAGGAAATGTCCAGGAAGGCCCCCAGTATTAACAATAAGACAAAAACAAGCAATTATAAGAATTGCTTTTAACACCACTTTAACAACTAGTCAAAGTAAGCTATATTTTTGCCCTAGGCCATATAAAAAGAATCAAAGTAGTTATAAATATGAATTTATTGAATGCTATAAAATAAATACAATTCCTAACTTTTTTAAAGTCATGAAATCTTTCAGCAAATGCAAAATCTTTAAAAATAATCCCCATTTTGAGTTTTTCCACAAATAATAGTCCTATTTTCAGATATTTTTAATTCTATTCTATAAAATTTAATAGTTGTATACTCCTTAGACCAACAATAAATCAGTAAAATAGCCTTTTTTGAAGGTGATTAGATATTGTTAAACCATATATTTTTGTATATACCATATGACACATGAATTTGTTTTAATGCACATCCATATTTAAATGGATTTGCATTAAAACAAACAGGATTTCTGTTGTTCACAACAGTGACATTTCGTCTAACCTAAGACACCTTGCTTTGTGCAAAAATCCGTATCTCTGTAGTCAATATTGTCTTCTGGCCACTTCCTAAAGCAGCAATCAGTTCCATCAAATTCATTTCTGTATTTGAAATAGCCTTTAAATGCAATGCTTATGTGATAGTTTTACTAAACAGATGTTTGAGGTATGAATTAACTCAAGTGAAAAAAATTCACTGTGTCTAAACAGTAAATGAGCCAAAATATGTAACATGAAAGTATGTGAAATCAAATAATTCATGCTTTGATTAAAAAATTATTTTTTTGTGGTTTGTGAACTAAAACTAGAAACTTGAAAGAATTAAAATCTTTGCGATCTCATGCTTGCAAGAATAATTTGCTAACCTGTAAGATAACTTGCCTCACTGCACTAGTTGAGTATGTAGCCAGGAAAAAATAAAAAATTTAAATCCATACATTTATTAACTGTGAAAAGAGAAAAGCTAGTATAGCACAGTAAAGATAGTGATGCAAACTTTTACTTTGCTATAAAAAATTGTAGTATAATATAGTATCTCGTAAGATTTTGAAAAAGCCTCTGAAAGTTTCAAAAGTACATTCTATTAGTTGATTACTGATATTGCTAGAAGAGAAAATTCTTTTTTTTTTTTTTTTTTTTTTAATGGGCATTTAACTGTAACACTTTTATAATGATAACTGTAATACTTTAATAACAATTTTTATGGTTTTATTATAAACACACATACCACATTTGTGTATTATTAAATTGCTGATCAAATTGTAAATTACTATACAGTGAAATCTCGTTAATACAAATTAATTGTTGCTAGATGTTCAGATTATAGAGGTTAGGGGAAAATAAACAAAAAATCAGAAGACTTTGTATATAATATATATGTATTTATAAAATGAGTTTGAGAACAAAGTCTTAGATCCAGGGATTATTTAATTAGATTTAGATTAATTAAAGATAAACATCAGAATTTTGATGGAGTATGAGCTGATTTGAATATTTTTATTTTGTTTTGTTGTTTATTTTCTAATTCATCAATTACATATTTGTATTCTGTTTGTTTTTTCTTTACTTGAAATAAAATAGATTTTTAGAAAATTTATATCTAAATATGTAAAATTAAAAAAAAGTTCTGCTTACCCCCTAGTTCGGATAAGCGAGATCCACTGTATTTGATCAATTCTTTATTTGAAAATTTTTTCTGCTTCAATGAGTTTAAAATCTACAGTTGCCAGTATATCCAAGTAAAATAAATATATTTAACGACAAAAGAATGTAATTTAAAAGGGTTTACGATCTCAGTCAATTTCAGAGGTAGAAATGGTTCAAATTAATTTAATTTGTTTATTTCAATTCATCTTGAAAAATAATATTTACTGGAACAACCTTATGTAATTGCTGAGTAAAATTTAGCCAAGAACTTTTTTAACATACTTCTCCCTTAATATCAATAAAACTCATTAGGTAAATTAATGTCAATAAAACCACAGTAGCAATAGGTGCTGTAGCAGATCAAAATTTGCAGTTTGGAAAATTAGGTCCAACTGCCACAACTAACTAAGAGTTAGAAAGTATAGGAATGATGGGATCTATGGGAAGTCAAAAAGACAAATAAAAATACTTTTTTGTAAAAATGGTCAGATTAATTGAAACAAAACTTCAATACAAGTACATTTTTGGTATAATGAGTAATTATATAATAGTTTTCATCAAACTTATAAAATATAAGTGATGTATTCAATCAATTTACATAATGTACTGACATAAAAAGTAAAATTAAGAAAATAAATCTTTGATGATCAATATCCTCTAAGTAAAAAAAAAATAAACTTAAAACTGTTAATAATATAATCTATAATATAAATATCAACAAGAAGATTATGATATTGAAACATTCATTCGGTGTCAGAACTATCTGACAGGTGTAAAATAAAGAATAAATGATTCTCTAAAATATAAGGTAACAACACTCAGTAGAAAAAAAAATACTACTACACTATCAACTTATTTTACCAGATTGCATACTAAAACTAATTTTTTAGATGGTTTTGAAATAAAGAAAGATTTTATAAAATATAAAATAATGATAAATCACCAGCAACCATCACACTGGTGTTAATAGAGATATGCAAAGCTATACCTCTCAATACATACAAGTCCTTAAAAGTAACTTTACATAAAAATTTGAAATTTTTATCAAACCTCAGTATTTAGAGGTCAATAATCTAAACACTTAAACTATTTTCACTTACACAATTCAGCAAACCACTTCTTTGAACTTGAACATCTTGGATTGACACAGTGTGGACACCTGGTCAAAAATTTAGGACTCACTTTACAATCCCCTTTCAAATGAGAGCTCACAATATCTGCGAGTGCGGAAATGAAAAGTGGATGGTCATTAGGTGCAGCTGCTCTCCTTATACACTCAACACCCAACTAAAAGAACAAAAATAAATAAAATAAGTAGGTATATTTTGATTAGAAAGAAGAGTATTCAAAGACTAAATATTAACAGTCATCTGTCTCTATATAGAATCTTAATTAGCGATCATTGGTAAAATAATCTTAGAAATACATGCTTATTAAATAAACTAAAAAAGAGCAAGAAAAATGTGTATCATTTAAGATAATAACAAAAATCATACCTAGGTAAAACTGATGATATACATGATTATTTACTAAGAAAAAAGAACAAGACCAATAACATAGGTCTAAGCAGGATCGAATCTGTTCAAATAGATGCACAAGATCAGTTCTGATATAATACTCCCATCAATCTCTGTAAGTCTCAAATCTTTAAACATCAGTTCAGAAATAACTACCAATACAGGAATTCGTTCCTAATCCCACCCAATAACTTCACAGTCATGTTTCGATCACATTCAGTACAAATTTCATTGAAGTGTAATATTCTTTCATTGATTCACTGAAGTGGGTGATGGAATTCTGAATTCCTTGCATATCACACATCATTAACCCTTTAACAGGCAATGTATCCTGGAGGATACACATATTTAAAGCCTTTGGCTCAATAAATGACGTAATGTCCGACGCATTATCCTACTCATTGTCATCTAATATCTTTATTTAACCTTGAATAAAGATTTTATGATACATGGGTGTGGGTTAGCATGGCTATAGCCATTTAAAGGGGAAAAAAAAAGAAGAAATGCATTCCAAAATTTCCGGCCTCCCCATTAAAGGGTTAATTTAATATATACTACAAATAGTCATGGACTATTCAAAGTTAAAATGCTCAAGCTACAGTAGTAATTCACTTTAATCCAACTATTTTAATAAAGTATACTTAGATTTGTAATAACATTGACATAGTATCTATTTTTCTACTTATATAATATAATATAAACCAGTTTTATTAAAAATGATTCCACAAATTTTTATCAACATTAGCTCAGTACTTTATAAAGAAAGTTTATGTTTGGAGCAAAATATCTTTCTAAAAAAATCTTAAAAATCATTTAAAACATCGTTTTGTCTAATTATGAATAAACGATAAACTTACAAAAGTAAATTTCATATTTATTTAAAGTCTTTTTTGTCCAAATTTGTATAAAGAGAAATAATTTTAGCTAATATTTACAAAAATAAAATAAAAATAACATGACATGTAACAAAAAGTGAAAAAAGTATATAACATCTCTATGAACCGTTTTATAAAAATAAAAAACAAATAGAACTGCAAAGGTTGCATAAAATCAATTTATACACAATAGGCTCACATTCTCAATCACCTACAAACTAAACAATGTAATACTGTCACCTCTTCTCCAAGTTCTTTGCAATATTCAATGTCCAACTCGTGCAATGTTTCAATGTGCTCATTAACAAATGCAACAGGAACAAGAATAAAATTTTTCTTCCCCTGTTTTACATAACCTTAGAAAAAAAAAATAACAATAAAAGACAAGAAGTTCTCAACCATATATAATTACCAATTAGTCTAATAGTTAAAAAATAACTACCTTTTATGGCATCATCGGTGTATGGCTGTAACCACGGTAGTGGGCCAACTTTAGACTGCCAGACTAAACAGTAAGGATTGCAATATGATAATTCCTGCATAACAAGTTGCACGGTTGCTCCAACTTCACTAGGGTAAGGATCACCACGGTTAACAGCCTTAACAAATATTATAATCCATAATAAATCAAATTTCTTTCACTCATTTAATTTAAGAATATTAAAATAAATAAATAAGGATATTAAAAAACTAAGACTTAAAACTATGCAACAGAGGCAAATATGTCGCACCACCTTCTTCAAAGCATTGTGGGTTTAATCTCTACGTAAACCAGTTAATATTTAATTTAAATCCATCTCCCACAATGAATTTTTAAACAAAAACTCCTGTATAAAAAAAAAAAGAGGATAGCATCCTAAGCTCTAGATATTGTCAAATGAACTTACTGTGTCATTTCTCTGAACCTGCGCTAAATATAGCCCCTTTAAATTAAATGCCAACAAATAGATGTTTTATCAGTCAAACCCAGTCTGAACTTATAATAAATAATGATTAATATCAATCTAGTGCCATTATATAAACTGCATTATTCATAGCAGTTTTCTTTTTAACACAGGTCTCATTTAATGGAAATCATTTTAGAAACAACAAATTCCTATTCCATAAAACCTAAATATTTTTATCTAAACGATAACTACAGTAAATTTAGCATAACCTAAAAACATCCAATTCTAAGATCTTCCAAAAGAAAAAAACTTACAAAAAAAACAAAAAAAAAAAACAATATAAATACATCAGAGTGACTTTCTTCATAGGACAAAAAGACTGTGATATAGAAAATTGTTTCTTGGAGAAATGGCAACAATAATGTACAAGATATAAAAATAAAAATAATTTTAGAATTTTATCAGTGAAGAAGTATACAATCAGGGATGCAGTCAAACAGAAATACCATGTCGAAGAAGAAATACTTCAATTGTGATGCCAACATTTCGATCTGCCTTGCAGGTTTCCAGGGCAAACCACACCGGAGAGGAAACGAACGATGATTGATTTTATTATAATAGAATTATATTACTTCATTTAGAACTTTACTAATTACTTATGATTATATTTTACTTAAGTTTTATAGGCACACAACAATATTGGGTAAAGTTTGATAATTCCAATTTTTAGAGAATTAACATGAACAAGTTATATAATAATTAAGCTGAACAAGCTATATAATAATAATAATCAATAATAAATAATATTAAAATGTAACAATGATAAAAAATAATTAATATTTGAAATAATGTATGAATTTTGATGATGTTTCTAGATATTAAAAAATCAATAATAAATAAAATTTAAAAAAAAAATTTGGGAGCTCACCAATTGAAAACATAGAATCTATATACTAGAAATATTTAATAATACTAACTCTTAATGGAAGGGAATGTGCAGAAAATAATATAACTACATCCTTTTGTTTTTCTTTAGGGAATTGTTTAAGTTCTGTTGTAATTCTGTCAGCCACTGTTTTTGTAAACAATGGATGTACCGGCCACCTATCAATTAAGCTCCATTTTATATTTGGATTTCTTTCCCTGGAACAAAATTAATTTGTGTTTAATATAAAGCAGTGAATATAAGATGATCAATGAATAGTATCACTAATCACAATCACTACAATTAAACCAATACTTTTAATAGACATATTTAATACTAGGTAAAAGTTACAGATTACCTAATCATTAATACTAAATGATTAGGATAATATATGTATCTATGAAATTGTAATATTTTCCACTAATAGCATAAACCGATTAGTACATCAGACTATTAAATAATAATATATTTATGCAAAATTTAATGAGAATAAAATAAGTGCATTAAACACAAAACTACAAACAACGTCTTCTTATTAGACAAATTATTTGATTCAATGATCTTACCGTGTTGACATGAATGAATAGAGAGCATTAAAACTTGACCCACTAGTAGCACAGCTGTATTGTGGATATTGTGAGAAGACAACAACTCTCTCTGGTTCATCTCTATAAAAAATAACTATTAGTTAATTAAAGAGTAGTTCATTGAACCATAACCTAAATATATTGGCACCTAAGTTGATTGACCTTTCAATTTCCAGAACTGTTTCTTCAGTTAGCGGATTCACATATCTAAAAGCTACATAATGTTTGTGAGGAGCAGTGCTAGGAGATAAGTTATCAAGCTTTTGACACAAAAGCTCTCCCTGAAAATTATAATAATACAGTTAACAAGAAGATGTATTTACACACAATGTTCTCATGCTCTACACTTATACCTGTAATTTGGTCCATTTATGGATAGGAGAACCACCACCGATTTCACCGTATTTTTTCTGAACTTCTGCAGTTCTTTTTCTTGCTATGTATGGACCTAATTTACTAAAAATATATTATAATTGGAATCTTAAGTATATTAAAAAATATTAGACTTGTAATTAATTGAAACCAAAAGGTAACCTCTGAACTGGAAGCTGAATCATATCCCGATCAGTCATTATTCTCAATAAATATTCAGGTACCTGGTCAGTAGTTTGGGGTCCACCCATGTTTAGCATCATAATAGCAGTTTTAACATTTTTCTTTGCATTAGTACTATAGTTACCGGATAAACTCTTTAAAATTTGACCTATAAAAATTAAAAACTAACTATAACAAGTTAAAAAATGTACAATAAAATTAAAATAGACCAATCTACGATTTATTTTGTATTTATTTTAACAAACAATCGTAAATACCCTTGGGTCGTAAGAGGGAAAAATAAGAGCACATGCTTTTCGATTTCAAATCCAGCTGTAGTAACAATTCACACTGTCACCCTCTAGTAACAACTAACTCATTGGTTAGAATCAGCTGTGGCTAGTAACGTCATACACGGTTTAGGTTTGCCGCGTTTTTCAAACTTTGAATAGTTTTGTTTCAAGTTAAATTTACGTTAAATCAACCAAAACCAAGAGTATCAAATTCTTTCTTACTTTTACAAATATTCCTAACCAACGCTGGAAAATATGTTAATGGAGATTTAGAAATTTTCGATCCTGTGAGCAAATAAAGGCTTTTCATTAAAAAAATAAATAAAATAATGGTTGAAGTAAAGCAGAATATGGACATGGCTGCGGTGAGTTATTCTAATAAATAGGTATTATTACTATAATAGTTGATTTTTGTTCTTAAAATTTTAATCAACTTATTAACTACATATTTAACATTTAAAAAAACTAAATAGCGATTCTTGTCAAAGCGTTTTAATAAAATCTGGTGCGTGATTATATAATTAGTTTTTCACATTGTTTAGTATATCTAGTTTTTATCTAGTACTTTTTTTTTTTAATTTCCTATTTCAATTTCGATTACTGATACTGCTATCTTAAAATTCATAATTTTTTTCTTAGAAATATGAAATGAATGAATGTTACGGTATTTTTTAAAAATAAACTTTTTGTTATCAGACTGATTAACTTATAGTATAACCTAAATGACCTACGCCCATTTAATATTATATCACAAAGCAATTATAAGCGCAACATTGAAGGGAGTGGATTATATTAATATTTGTTGTGTAAATGAATAATTTTAGAGCTAAATTATATTATTTTACGATGGATTTGGTAACGGTGATATATGTCGCTGTGTCTACCAAAAAGTTATATGACATTGGAGAACTTTTGAGAAGTGCCGCAAAAAAAAATATTTTCCAGTTTAAAATGAAGCAAGAGCCTTGGTAGATCTTATCTGCTAGCTCAGAACATTTCTTTTTTGGTCCATTTCTTCTTCTTCTGGCTCTTATATAGAAGGTGCTAACTGTAACAACACTCCTCAGTCCTAGATATTCATTGCCGTCTGTTCCTATTGGACTTCTGGTCCACAAGCTCGGCCAATCCTTGTTTCAACAACCTCAGTTTCTCATACAAAATTAAAGTAAATATTAATTCAGTTTACGTCATAATTGAGTAAAATTTCGATTTCGGGTAAAAAGATATTGAATTTTTCTTTATCCGAATATACGATGTAATTCAAGAAAGTGGATATATTCTAGATTCGCTGATACTCATTTTTGCAGTATCTGACCTTACCAAGAAGTGAGGAGGAGGGGATTTGAAAATGCTCCACAGAAAAAAAAAAAAATCAAAAATGTTAAGAGATACATAGTAGCACCAATTTTACTGAATACGTATACACATTGAGGATGTAAAAGATTAAATAAATAAAATTATTATTTCAGTGCATTCTAAAGCCGTCTTGGATCCCAGATAAAATGTTCTACCTGGCAAAGTTCTTTAAGTTCCATTCATCCTTCATTTGAAATATTACTACAATATTATCTAATTACATATATAATACAAATTAAAATTGTATAGGTGTCCACAGTTATACTTTATGAAGGTATCTCTAAATTCATATTGATATATCCATGATTTATATAACTGCATCTAAATGCACCAGTATATCATTGATATAACTGCAAATCGAATAAGAAATAAGGCATTTTTTGGTCTTAATCTTTAGCGATTGCTATTGAGCTGACGTATGTTGTAACGAACTCTCTCTAAATATCCTTCCACCATATTAAACTGTTAAATATTCTAATATTTCAAAACACGATCCTCAAGGACAACAATGGCGGAATATTCTTCGGTTAACTTAAAAACCGTTAAATCCTGGAATATTTCAACATAGCATCCTTAACCCTTTAACAGGCGATGTATCCTGGAGAATACTCATATTTAATGCCTTGTGTTCAATAAATGACTTAATATCCAACACATTATCCTACACATTATCCTACACATTATCGTCTAATATAACTTCATTTAACCTAGAATTTCATGATACATGAGTGGGATTAGCGTGGTTATAGTCATTCAAAGAAAAAAACTAATAAAATCTTTATATCTTGAAAAAAAAAAAATAGTATTCTTAAGGATGAAAACTAATTCTAAGTGGAGAAGGAGAGTGGCCAAGGATGTCCTTCGGCCGCCAAAAATCCTCAGACCCTGGCACTTCTGAAAAACAGTATCCTATAGCAGAGATTGCTCCTTATAGATCAATGACAAATTGATTTCACCATTGAATTAAAAATAAAATAGATTTGCAAATAAATTGGAGCCTATGTAATAACAATCATTTTAAACTTGAAATTGAATTAAAATAACGAATCTAAATGAATTAGGTGCTTCAACTAAAAAATCTTTAAAATATCAAATATCATTATTTAATAAACAAGAATGGAAAACATTTCACTTCCTTTGTTATAGCCAAGAGCGTGGCCAGCAGGTCATAAATATGGACTACCATGTCGATGCAAAATGTTCCCTGGAGAAAAGGTATTCTTATATACAAACATATAACTTGGGATGAGATTTTATTTAACGTTTTGCATCTTAATTTCTTTTTTTTTTTCTTAGAGAATGAAATACGTTCAACCTGAGCGTGCGGTATCGTTCAAGCCATGTAAGGTCTGGAAAGAACCCCTTTATGAATCTGCTTAGAATATATCTGCAATTTTAAAAACATTTTTAAATATTTTTAGATTTATAGATCTCCAGAAACGAAGATGCCAGATCATACAACTTACAAACAGTCCTTTGAAGCCTTCGAACCGAGTATGTTAAGGAACTGCAAAGGAAAACCGTTGCTAGCCAGGGAGAACCTCACACCTGCCGGAGACTTCTCGGATCTGACAACCCACAAGGTATGAAATCTTACCCTTCTGTAATACCTATTGATAGGTCTACTACATTTTTAGATTTTTGCAAACATTAGCAGGTTAATATATGAGCCTGTATGTAATATATGTAATACTTGTTTATATTAGCATTATTTTTGCATCCATGTAACCTTAGTGTATATTTTTAGTTTATTTAAATATTGCAAATAAGTTTACATATTTGATTTTAATTTTGATTACTGATGATATCACCTCAACTTTATTGTTATGTTGTGGTTTAACATCCTCATTTCCTCCAAATATGAAAGTATACGACAGATTAACAACCTATCGTAGCTTAATAAGTGGGAGCATTCCGTTCGTTCGCCAAGTAGCCCAGTCAAATAATAATTTTTATACAGCAAATCTCGGTATGAAGAAATCTATGAAGATGCATTTTTGCATTACCTTCGTATTGGCCTTCTAAATAAGGGTGTGTTATTTTTTCTCAATAATTATCGATTTTTAATAACGTATATCTCGAGAGTTGGACAAATATGTACTAAACAATTTAATAGGAAATTTAATTAGCTTTAATTTTGATTTGTAGCATATTTTTCTGGAGTCCTCTGTTTTCGAGATATAATCGAAAAACCTAAACATAGGACGCATTATTCTTGCACTCTACATCCTTCATTTCAGCACTTTGACTGGGGTCGCACTTCTCCGCGAAAACACGTTTGTTGGCACTCTTTTGTCTGTTACTCCGAAACTAATCGGTCGATCCAAATTTATTTTTCTATTCGAAAGCTAATTAAATTTACTATAAAAACCTGCATATTAAACTTTGATGAAGTCCCGTAAAATGCCCGTGACTGCATGCTAAAAACCGTTTACTTTTGAAATCCCAGTTTTTTGTTGTTGTTTTTTTTTTTACACATTTTTTACTATAGCTCCATAACTATTTGTCCGATCAGAAATTTCATTTTTCATTTTTTCAACTAAAATCTGGTTTAATTTACGGTCAGTCCCTTTATGGGAAATTTTGATTAAACCCCGTAATACACCCTTTCCAGCATGATAAATATGTATGTTTTGGTAGAGTATGACGATTTTGATATTTTCAGTGGGCTTACTAAAATTGTAACCCTTGAACTTAAATATGTAATTAAGCTAAGATGCTTGGGTCGGTGACTTTTCACCCCTTACTTAGAAAGTCAAAACGAAGATATATGCAACAAATTAGCTTCATTGCTTTCATTCCGAGATGAAATCCTTATTTAATTGGGCTATAGAAATTATTAAATTGGCTGTCAACCGCCAAGGCTGGATTCGAACCCGTGCCTTAAGAGTACTGTTCTTGACTCTTTTGTAATCAGTCTTTCTCGTCTATTGTTGTAACTCCTTTACCTCATTCGTACATCATAACACCATGCCTGCTTTCTTCTTTTTCTAACTTTGTATATATTCAGGCCTCATAGAGGCTTACCATGCAAGTCGAAACGTCGCACAGTGCTTCGAACATAGAGTGAGTGTGGACAAATTTCGCAAACCATCAAAATCTTATAGAAAATTACACGCTGAAAAAAAAGTTCCTATAAACATGGGTCCGGAAATGCACCAGTAAAAAGTTTATGGCAAGATAATTATAAAAAATGAAAGTTTTTTTTTTTTCTATTTTCTATAGTAGAAAAATGAAATTTCTGGTGCAAGTTTTTAATACTAGCGTAAATTTTGCGTCTCGATCTACATTAGGGTGTGTTTGAGTTAATGAAGAAGATATGAAGATTTTTTTTTTAGTATTCGTCTCCTTTAGGGTTGCCCCGCAAATGGAACACATAAACATGACGTTTGTTCCAGATCAAATGTTGGTAACACTACCAACGAGCATTGTGAACATGAAACTAAACGTGTAAATTTGATCGCTTTCAAATTTAATTTCAAAGGTTATGAGTTGGTAAATTTTATCTTTTATTGCCTTTTTCTCGTCACACATTAGATCTGCAGTTACTTTTTTTTTTTTAATTAATTTTATGGGTCTTTCGACGATGAACGCAGATGTACTTATACATCTTTTCCATTACTTACTTCTACCAATTTCAGTGTCACCATAGCTATTAAAAAAAGATATTCATTAGTGCTAAATGCATTTTAAAACTCGCGTTAACAATGGTTATGACCGAAACTGTTATCGAGTCCCCATTTACAGTCAAGTTTGATCTCATTACCTTTCTCCAAACCTGCAACTTTTATAGACTCCGCACTGTTAGTCGCATGAGTTCTTTTAAATTTACCCAAGCGATAACTTCACCAGCGATAATATTAGTAAAAAATAGAGAATTTTCGTCAAAGTTAAGTAATAGAGGCTGGGAAAGCATTCCTTATGCAAACCATATTCCGTATTCCCTGTAAGACAAACATAAATCCATGTAAAAAGCTAGTGTTTGAAGTGGATTTATCTATTTCGTTCTTCAACCAAAGATTGTCCAGACATCTCTGCAGCAAAACGTAATTCAGCAGATGAAGTATTAAGAACAAGATCCTTTTACCTACCTTTTTTTTTTTTTTTTTTTAACTTTATTGGAAAATTCTTAGAAAAGGATTTTCGGTCTTCAGCGTGTTCGGCTTGGTCCTGGATTGAATGCACTGATTTCGTGAATAGTTGGCATTGAAGTTCCTGTTAAAGTCAAGAGACATATCCTCGACAAAATATATTACGACTCCTGTCGACTTTTCATTGAATTTGAAACAAAATACCCGTTTAATTGCAGATGTTCTCTTCCCAATAGGTAGTTAGACACTTCCACGTCCTAGAACGAATGTAGTTTATCAAAGACTACAGCTATTCGATCTAAATTATTGTGGGAAAAAAATTTTTTTTGCAAACTGGCCATTGGTCATACTGTCGTTTTTTAAACAACAAAGAATAATGAAACATTCCGGGAGCAGGCAGGTGCAGTTAAAGTTCACGGCAAATCAAAGCCTATATACCAAGCAACAAAAATATGCAAAAACTACAAAAGGATATTTGAGGATTTTTTTAAAAGCCTCTTCAAAGTTTGAATAATTTTCAAACTGGTCACCGAAACTTTGCACGCATGCAATGAATATAATAAGTGCTCAGCTTACCAATTAAAGTGGTATATTATAAAATAGATACCTTGACCTGTATATTGCATCGTTGACAATGGTTATTTTCTCTCCAATGAGACTTTAATGGCACTAAATATAATTTGTGACTACTATGATAAAAATCGCAAAACGAAAATTCTCCTGAAGTTTTTCAATTAATTTGACTTAAACGAATATGTAAACAATGGGATAATCATACTAAACAGTTTTCTAAGGTATATTTAAGAATACTAAAAGGTAAAAATATGGATAAAAAATACTTCGATTTTTGATTTTTGTCCATTGACGAAGCACTGTGCGTCGGTACAATAAGTTGAGTTTATTATTAATGACCTCACCCCAACCACCATCATTATTTAATTTTGATAATTAAACAATATATATTATCGTATGTAGTTTACATTTATATTGTTTTTTTTTTTTCTTTTTCACCGTTGCCTATAGGTCATAGAGTTATTTAATTTCAATTTATGTTGTAGGAGATTAGTTACATTAATTTAATTTATTGACATAACTCCGCATTTATTTTGATTATTCCTCTACATGTTTCGGGATTTTATTCCCATCTTCAGGATTTAAAACCATTTACTGTGATTTTTACACATTGTCATTAATTAAGCGTATAGTGACTTTAAATTAATGACAATGTGTAAAAATCAAAGTAAAGAAGTTTAGAATCCTGAAGATGTGCATAAAATCCCGAAACATGTAGAGGAATAATCAAAATAAATGCGGAGCTATGTCACTAAATTAAATTAATTGTCATAGAGTTATTTTAATGAAGCAAGTTACGTAGTAGAGTTAAACAGTTACAAGCTTGCCTATTGCAATTTCCTGTAGTTTAAAACTGGTAAGCTAGGATTAATATATACTTATAACTATTTATTATAAAAGAAATTACAATCTTTCTGTAAATATTTTAAAAATAAATGCACTCCTGTTTGGATAATTGTGTCATAAAGCTTTCTTTAAATGTAGAAAAAAAACATACAATTAGTATTATTTAGGAATTATCTTGCTCTCGTCATCAGTCATATCATCAATGAGATGATCACAAACAAAGGAGGCTTTATTATTGAAAGGAAGCGATACTACGTAGTGTTGCTCATCTTTGGCTATTAGTTTTGAAAACAATACTGAAAAATTATTTATCTAATTTTATATTTTATTACATATATATTTTTTATATTCGTACTTAACGTCTTCGTGTACTTCAGCTAAGACAGAGCGGACGGGTTATTTTACAAGTTACCAACCTATTCTAGCCAGGGTGGAAAGGTCAAGATTCAATTCTAGGTGGGTCCGCTAAGAAATAAATTTTAACCTGGCGAAGTGTAATTCAAACCAGTACCGAGAGCATTGAGAGTCCCCAATTTAAATATTTTAATGAAGGTGAACAATCAAATGGTTGATTATCGTAACTGTAACTAAGCATTTATGGCTAGTGAAATTCGTCCTATGGACTTTTATAATAAAAGGGAATTGTTTGTTATCGAAGAAGAAAGAATATAGTTTTTGAAAGGGAGATAACTGCCGGAACTAATGGGGACTCGATGGACGAGTGAGTTTGGGCGTGGTTCTCAGCGCGCTCGGTACCAGGTCGTGGGTTGGAATCTCACCTAGGCGGGTTAAAATTTATTTCGTGGTAAGTCCTAAAAACAAACAAAAAACAAACTACCGTAACTATTAAATATAAAGATTTCATCGATACGCTACTATATAGTATTTTTTCAATATTAAATGTTTGCTAGTTCTTTTTAACATTTCTAATAGCCTTAAATTTAAAGAAAAAAATAGGAAAAACAGTAACGGAGGTTGCACCACTGTCTAGAACCTAAGGACCTTAATCATCTTCCCCCTCTTCCCAACTAGTGCTAGTTTCTTTGAGATAATAACACGAGCTTCGTGACACAGCTCTTATCTTGAAATTTAAACAAAGAAAACAAATTTTAATTTTCAATAATAGTGTCAATATCCTTGATATGGCCACGATATATTTATTGTTGTTTTGCGAAAATAGATATTCGACGTTAGTCATATTACCAATTTTTTTTCAATGAAGTTTTTTTGGGCCCAAGACTTCCATTGAAGTCCTATACTGGCTTCAATGAAGTTGAAATACGTTTAGGTTTTTCTTGAATAAAGTCGAAAATTTTACAAAACTTCTTTTTGTATTTTTACATAAATTTATGACTTACTGGGAACTTTATCCCGAATACCGAATATTTTTAGAATAACTGTTACCCTAATTTGTAGCACAAGAAAATTAGGTTCAACTAATAACGGTAACATAATGAAATTATCGATTCCTCCAAAGACGGAGGGGAAATCGTTGAATCGGAAGAATAGGATACAAATTTGAGAAAGGGGTGATATAAATTATAAATACTTAAAGAACAATGATATCGGAATATTGAAGCAAGAGTAATGACATGAACAGTTTTAACGTCCTTTTAAGTCCTTTAAAGTGAATCGAAATTTTGAACATAAACAGATCACAGATATTAATGTGAGTGTTGTTTTAATTTTTTTTGATGCAGTTATTGTAAAGAAAGATGATAATTATATATACTAAGTAACAAAAGATTGGCTATCATTATTGGATATTATTATTATTATATTCAATTGAATATAATAGTTTTATTATAATTAGAGCTAAGACCCAAACGTAGACTTGACCTGCATCAGCTCAAACGCCGATCTTTCCAATTGTGCGACTGCCTTCCAATTATAGTCTCCAAGTTGATGAACCATCCCATCCAACCCTCGGTTGACGAACTCTCCTTGTTCCATGGATCCGTTTGCTATAAAGCTATTATAGTTCTGGATTTTTTTTTTTTGATAGGCTACTAACTACTGTAATCATTGTCCTCCAACAGATGAGTTTTGGAGCTTGGCCAGGAGTCACCAGGCAGAAAATATACTACCCAAGAGATCACAGACTGTCCGGGGAAGGACCAATGGCAGAGGTCACCACGCACAAACACGATTACACTCCAAAATGCATCGACACGCCAGGGAAGATCATTAGACCGAATAACCTGGGATTTTCTTCTGCTCCAATGTCTGGTAAGTTTTATTTATTTATTTTTTTTATTACTTGAATAAATTGATTATTCAACTTTAGCGATCAATTTAAACACCGCAGTTTTAATATCTGTAAATGTTGAAGGACACCACAGTGCTGAAAACTGAAATTCATGTTCTTTCTTAAACCTTCCTAAAATATGGTTTGTTTCCTTTTGACATATTTTTATGTAAATTATTCGCTTTGATCATAAGCAGTTGTTTGAGATCTGTGCGTAGGTAAAATAATACTAGACCACCTCCTTAGATTTTAATGAGGAGTCTTAAAATGAGAAAAATAATTTTAATTTTAAACAGAAATGGCAACTAGAAGGACAGATGACGTAAAATTTTTGCTTGCTCAACTTTTACAGGCAACTTTTACTTGCTCAACTTTTACAGGCAACTTCCAGTTCAGTACACTGGTTAATATTGTGGTAATAGGAATGTTTATGATTACCAATAATAGGACCCTAATGCATGCCAATTAGGGTAGGAGGTACCCACTCTGTAGTGTTTTATAAATAGACGATATGGAAATCATTATTATTCTTTATAAATAAATAATAATTTATTCAAAATATAATTTGTTCAATTATTTTCTACCTGTTCCTAATACCATCAATGAAGTAATGTAAAACCACCAATGGATGAAATACTATTATTTTATTTCAGACGATTCTGTTATGTCCATGTCCTATAAGTGTCCAGATTACAGAAGATTTGAACCTTCGGCGTCATTTAAACCAGAGAGAAGGTATGTGGGCTACAACAAATGACAGATTTTAAAAAAAATCAATTTACTATTGCTGTAATATTTATACTTTTGCCTATTTTTATAGATAGTACAAAGTTATAAGTATTGGCAAGGCCAATAAGTGTTAGCGATAATAAATTTAGTATGTAAAATCATTCTTTATTTACTAACAAATCTAAAAATAACATAAAAATACAACAAACAGATGTATTATCTATATTAACAATCAAACTCCAGTACCCTTGAATCCGTTCCTCCTCACGCGCTTGAGATATTTGAAATAAATAAAGCAAAGAAAGAAATAAAATAAATAAAGAAATAAAGAATAAAAAAAGGAATAAAGAATAAATAAAAGAAATAAAGGAAGGCTTCTTTTAATATTTTTTTAAAATTATGATATAATAATGTTACAAAAAATAAAACAAAACGTAGGTGGATCTGTGTTATCAGATGAAATATTTATAAACAAACACATTTTTATATATTTACAATATTTACACTCAGGCTGATGGTCACTTAAGCAGTTCTCCCTCTACTACACAAAGCAGGGCACTAGGAGATCATAGCACTCCTATCTTGCCGCGTTACTGACTGTGAGCAGTGGGTGCAGAGTAAGTGAGCTCAATCATAACAAATACAAAAGCGAAAGCTGGCCATTAAATGACAAATCTCACGTTGTATTTTTAATTCATTTAGGTATTAGGAAATGTATTAGTTCTATTTGGGTATATCTAACTTTCCTTCTTTAATACCTAGGTCAGATGAGATTTTTCATATTTTTTCAGGTGATCAGACATTTTGTAGTAGAGGAGAGAGGAGGAAATTTAACTTGATTCAAGGGTTTTAAAGATCCTTCGAAGGATTCGAAAAAGCTTCCCTAGTTTTTTAAGTTACTGAACATTTTGAAATATAATGAGTTATATAGTAGTTATTTTAATGTAACTATGGAGTGATGCATTAAATACTTAAGCTCTAATTGGGAAATTGACTAGCAAATGTTTGACTACATTTGAAAAATGTAGTAAAATGCCGCAGACCTCACCTTTCTATTCCAATCCGTTACACATATACGATAAATCAAAGACTTTTTGGAGGAAACCGAGTTTTTTTCCATAAAAGCTGTAATATCTCCATTTTGTTTAAATATTTTTCAAATTTTGACCACATTTTCGGATTTAGCATTAAATTTTCTATAATAGCAGAGTACCTGTAACAGAAGAACAGCTTGATCTTCACCTTATTTGGGGAAGTCACAATGCCTTATATTACTTCAACGCTCACCGTTTTCGAAAAAACTATCCACATAACGTCAAATTTTACAAAAACTTGTAAATTTAATAAACTTTCGAATGATATGTTAAACGTAATGATTTTTCTCGATTTCATGGAGAAATTTACTTTTGAAACCGAAAAAACATGGTGTTCTCATTTGGCATACAAATCAGTTACTTGTGTGCATTTTAAACATAATAAACTCTTCATTGGATTAAAAAGCAAATAGAAAAATTATTGTTTAATAGAAAATAAAGGAAAACTGTCAATAAAGTGACACCAGATCAGAGGATCTTATGCTATTATATTACATTTATTTATTACTATAATTTCGGATTTATTTTATTAGATATTCAATGTAAGGTTTAAAACTCAATGATAATGAACATGGTAGACCTCAATTTTGCCTTTAGCTTCAGATATAGAATGCAGATTGTGTTGAAGAATACTACTTTTTGAGGTGAATTTTATGGGCAGATGAGTCTGTTTTTACAGGGGAAGGCATTTCTCCCGTTCCATGTGGAGGATCGTTGGTTTATTCATCTTTGTATTGCTGTTGAATAGTGTTGAAAAATCATAGTTTCCCAACAGATTGAATGATGAGATTAATAAGAATTGTTACAAAATATCCTACCACAACTTCATCACGATTTTCAACCTAAAGTTTGACAAAATATGATTTTCGAACACCATGGTGCTCCTCCACATTATTTGAAAGCAACACAAATATAAACCAACAATATACATGGATAGGTAAAAAAGCCTACAGATTCATTTGCCCATAAAATTCATCTCAAAAAGTAGTATTCTTCAACACAATCTGCATTCAGAAGCTAACGGCAAAATTGAGGTCTATGTACATCATCATTGAATTTTAAACCTGACTTGAAAATCTAATAAAATAAATCCTAAATTATAGTAATAAATAAATAAATGTAATAGCATAAGATTCTCTGATCTGGTGTTGCTTTATCGACAGTTTTCCTTTGTTTTCTATAAAACAATAACTTTTTTCTTTGCTTTTTAATCCAATGAAGAGTCTATTATGTTTAAAATGCACATGACTATTAAGGAATTATCATAATGTTCTATTTACACAAGTAATTGATTTGTATGCCAAATGAGAACACCATGTTTTTTCGGTTTCAGAAGTGAATTTCTCCATGAAATCGAGACAAAATCATTACATTTAACATATCATTCGAAAGCTTATTAAATTTGCAAGTTTTTGTAAAATTTGACGTTATGTAGATAGTTTTTTCGAAAAACGATGAGCGTTGAAGTAATATAAGGCATTATGACTTCCCCAAATAAGGTGAAGATCAAGCTGTTCTTTAGATACCAAGTTTGTAAAATTCAAGGTTACAGGTACTCAGCTATCAAAGAAAATTTAATGCTAAATCCAAAAATGTAGCCAAAATTTGAAAAATATTTAAACAAAATGGAGATATTATAGCTTTTATGTACGATAAGTCTTTGATTTATCGTATATCTGCAACGGATAGGAATAGAAAGGTGAGGTCTGCGGCATTTTACTACATTTTGGTTCTAGTTTCACCCAATTTTTTTTTTTACACTAAGATATACTCACCCTGTATATTTTTTATTCATGTTTCTAGATTCATACCTCCTAAAAGTCCTTTAGAAAGTGATACTGTTCACAAACTATCTTTTATGCCATTTGAGCCTCAACCGAGACAAGAAATACCTTGGGCAAAGCCACAACCCTACATGAAATCGGGTCAGCCTTTGGATGGCCACACGGTTTACAACGGAAGGTATTATATCATTGATATTATTATAATATATAGAATAATATAATATTACTCACACTTAAAATTATTCTCGAAATTCGGTTAAATATTTGCCATGTTATTAAGATATATTCAGTACTACATATGGCTGAACTCAAAGTAGAGCAAACAGTACGACAATTAAATAAACAGTTAATCTCTACTTATCTCTACTTATCAGGTTATTGAAAGACTTCGCTTAAAGGGACAGCATGACATGGATTGAAGGGAAACCACCTAAATGAAAAGATTGCAAAGAGTAGTCTCAAATAAATTCCTAGTTTATTTCCACTAACATTTTGTGGTCCAATTTTTTAGTAAAATTAACATTGGAAATACTGATTTTCTGAACTATTTATACATCATTCCATTCGGAGAGATTTAATGTCTTGATTTTTCCAGAAACATATCCTTCGACACAACATCAAATCATACTCTTACGTTACTGTTAATGGGGATCAAACTTTAACCAATGATACCATTCAATATATTTCCATTCATTTTAGTTATCCCGCCTGGAATATTGACTAATATGACAAATATTGATTAATTTTTAAACCACGTGGTTAGATTGCCAAATATATTTGTTATATTAATTTATTTTTCTCATCTGAAATTAAGTTGCTTTTTTCCCCAGCTATATCGCACCTGGTAGAATGGTAGAAGATCCATATGGGCATTGCACAGGTAAACAAATGACATTTCATAGAAAATTCAGTTGTTCTGTTCTCAGTTTTGAAAATTTATTGAATATAATTGATTTTCAGGTTGCTATTGCGTATACCCCACCGAATGCTATGAAAAAACTGGTGACAGACCAGCAGCGAACATATGCCCAGAAGGATATAACCCGGACAAAGACCCGCCTAGACCTCCACCGTAAGTATTTATTCCACGAATCAATCTATAGATTCAACAATTGGTTTTCATCTAATGATGTACGTAAATTTATGAAGACCTAATTCTTATATGGAAGAAGTTAAAGTGTGAGTCTTCACTTTCAAGTCTAGCGTTCTTAGAACGTTGGTAATTGAAGGGTTTGGTCGATGAAAGGGTAATGTCACATTTTTAAAAAAATACAATCTAGTTCATTGGATGAAGAATTTATGTGCAGAAGTGTTAGGTAGCAAAATCTGAATATTTCAAAACAAATGGAAAAAGAGATATGAAACAGATGAAGGAGCTATGTAACATTTTCCTGCTAAAGGAAAAAGTAAAAAAAAAAACTTAGAGATAAATTACTCAAATTTTTGTTTTGTTATGTAACCCCTTCATCCGCCAAACTCATTAATTATGTAATATGCAATTAGTCTCAACAATCTTTATTTCAACATAACTATAGATAGAGGCCTTAACAATTAGCAGATATTTCATTATTCGTAAAACAAACCAACTTATTTCATATTAATACATAGAAATCCTGAAGTCTTACATTGTGTAGTTTTTCGCTCGTCTTTTTTTTTATTTGTATTTATTTTTCTTTGGAAAGTAACTTACATAATATTTTTATCATTAAAAAAAATATCACGTTATTATCTTATCCTTAATGGATCCGTCCCTAATAACTGCGGCCTTTGTAGTGTTTCAAAATTTTAATCTATATAACTCGTCATAAATTATGTCCTCATTTTGTATTATAGCATAAAGCAAATATGAAAACGATTTATAATATGAAATTTCATGGTGTAAAAATCAAAAAGACTACCTCAGATTTTGAGTGCAACCTAATATTGATTTTCATTAACTTCCTTCTTTACTATAAAATATTGCCATTGATTTTGTTCAAATTAATTGAGTTTATACATTAAAATTCATATTAAGTCATGTAAAATGCCCAAGCCAGCATATTTGGTACATTTTTTGTTAAAACCTCAAAACTCTTCGTTCGATCCAAAATTTATTTTTTCTCAAGTGATAGCTATCTAAATTTGCAATCAGACCCGTATAATAAATTGATATAAAGTTATGTAAAATACCAATGCCATCACACTAATAAATTTTGTAATTTATTTTATATATGTATATGTATGTAATTTTTTGAACATGATTTCCTTTTTTATTTGATTTATAAGTAGTTTTTCTCTAGAATAATTTGAGGAAATTATATTATATTGCTTCCTACATACGGTACAATATAATTATTTTAATATAAACGAGCAGTAATAATATAAATGAACTTAATATATATGAACAGTAACAATATAAATTCCGGCCACATAATTAAAAAAGAATAATATTTTAACTTATAAAGTTATGAAATATGTACTACTCTGGAACAAAATATGTGGAAAACATGTATATTCTTGGAAAATCGAATTTTCTTAGTCGTTTGATCGAATAACTTGGAAACCGTTACTTTTAGTATGTTTTTAGCTCTGTACATCATTGAAGCAAATCAAATTTGCAACAAATTTGGCACTATTCATTACTTTTGCTTTCAGCAATAGTTTTCAAACAGTTTGGCCACCATATATTGGCTAACTAGTGGTAACTGGCTAAATTTCCTACCAGACTACATATATGAAATTTATATAAAGTTATGTAAAATACCTATGCTAGCACACTAAAAAGCCCGTAATGTTGTGAAGTGAAACTACTCGCCCAATCCAAAATTTATCCTTATCAAGTGATAGCTATATAAATTAGCAGTCAGACCCGTATAATAAAATGATATAAAGTCATGTAAAATACCAATGCCAGAACACTAAAACCCCGTACTGTGAAATCCAAGTTTTTTGGCATATTTTTCGTTATAACCCCCAAACTATTCGTCCGATCCAAAATTTATTTTTCCCAACTGCTATATGACTACATTAACAGTCAGACCCGTATAATAAATTTATGGTGGCCAAACTGTTTGACAACTATTGATGAAAGCAAAAGAAATGAATAGTGCCAAATTTGTTGCAAATTTGATTTGCTTCAATAATGTACAGAGCTCAAAACATACTAAAAGTAACGGTTTTAAAGTTATTCGATTAAACGACTAAGAACATTCGATTTTCCAAGAATATACGTTTAGAAAGAACTACATGATTTCCACATATTTTGTTCCGGGGTAGTACATATTTCATAACTTTATAAGTTGAAATATTATTCTTTTTTACTTATGTGGCCGGTATTTATAATATTACTGTTCATATATATTAAGTTCATTTATATTATTACTGTTCGTTTATATTAAAATAATTATATTGTACCGTATGTAGAAAGCAATAGAATATAATTTCCTCAAATTATTCTAGAGAAAAACTACTTATAAATCAAATAAAAAAGGAAATCATGTTCAAAAAATTCACTGTTGGGCGAAAAGGATGTGAGTTTTGAACGATGTCAGCCTGTGTGACGCCTTCACAAGGATTTTGAATTTCGTCTGCCGATGCTTAGCCCCCTCCAAATTTTAGCAGACGTTTTTTATGTTCTAGGGAATATGCAGTTTTTAGTGAGCTTGAAATAAACCGTCTTCAAATGGTCCACTTTTGGAATGAAAAAACGCGGATTTTGAATTTTGTCTGCCGGTGCGACGCCCCCTCCATATTTTGGCAGGCAACGTTTTTTGTCATCTTGGGAGTATGCAGTTTCTTGTGTGCTTCAAATAAATCGTCTTCAAATAGTCCACTTTTGAACTGAAAAAACGCGGATTTTGAATTTTGTCTGCCGGTGCGACGCCCCCTCCAAATTTTGGCAGACAACATTTTTTGGCACCTAGGGGGTTTGCAGTTTTTGTTTGCTTTAAACAAATCATCTTCAAATAATACCATATTTTGATATTTGCTACCCCCTTTCGGTGGTCGCCATTTTGAAACGCCCCCGCTTTGAGTTGGCAGACAAGTGCAAATTGATTGCTGAGGGTGGTCATTTTATGGCTGTATGTCTAAAAGTTTTCTTCAAATAAGTCACGAAATTTGGCCTTGGCTCTTGGACTATTAGGGCCTGTACAGCCTAAATCCGGCCTTGATGATGATTATAATAGATTTATAATTATAATAGATGTAGCTCAATTTCTATTTACTGACTTCTGTATTTCAGTGTCACTGAGGACCCGTAGGCGCAGTGAGCCGAGTGCTGAACATTTCATTCATAAAGAAAGTGCATGTCGGTGAAGATGCAATTACTAAAAGCTTCATTAATTAAAGAAATGAATACTCTTTATTTCTTATCTTTTAATTGTCAAACATTTTATTGACCAAAATTGCAACATTTTTAATTTTATAGAATATAAAATGTCTCTAATTATATGGATGTCTCATAATCCATGTCAGACATACAACATTAGCCTAAAAGAGTAGTTTTTAATGATAATATTATAATGTTTAGTATAGATAATTTTTAATTTTTTTTTTCCATTATAATTTTTCTGCTTTTTCTCTACAATTTTGTTTAACGTATTTATTCCAATACTGAATAATTTTCTGTTTTCCTATTTCATGTATTTCTATTTTTTATTTATTTATTTTTCTTTGTTATTGTTCTAATGTAAATTTAAATTCACTTTTATTTATCTTATTTTATTTTTAAAATATTTAGACCAGATATGATTTTACTTTGTGTTATATAATGTTATTCTTAAAGGGCTTAGGGCCCCTGCGCACTGGCAACTTTAATCACCAGCAACTGAACAGTTTACTCAGCCATGAGTTGCCTACCACCGCGCTGGCGACTAAATAGTTGCCTCTCAGCTCAGTCTACAATGGATTTCGTATAAGCCACCTGGGCTGTTGAGCTTATTATGACGTCAATTAAATATTTTTCTCCACAAAATTATAAAAAAACTTTATTTAAGCAACTTGTACAATTAACATGAAATGAAATATACTATAATTAAACTAGTTAACTACGAGACTAAGATACTACTAATGACGGGGAACAAAAAGAGGGGGTATATATACAGGCTTGAGAGGAAGAACCAACTATTTGCTGACACTTCAATGTTCATTAACATAACTCCTCCCTTCTGAAGATTTCGAACTCAGTGAGAAAAAAACAAATACTTCCCATGGTCTAAATGTCTATTGGGGCTCTGGTGCTGGTTGTTCCGTTGTTCGGTGACATAGCTTTGAAGCTTTGTAATATACAGAGATTACATGTATTATTAATAAATATGATATAATACTAGTAATAGCAATTACAGGATATGAATATAATATATTATAATTTTCAGTTTCTAATACCTCAAATGTATTATTATCTTCTATAGGTAAATCTAATTTTTCCAAAGTTATATTAAGTTTCTTATATGTCTCAATTTTATGATTAAATGAAAGAGTATCTACATTTATATACATATTTCTTGTTTGATTTACAATCATGGTAATTCATTATTATCTAATTTAATTACAGCAGTTTCTGGTAAAGATAAGGGATGAGTTATATTAGTTTTAATAGTAATATTCTTAATCCTAAATGTTACATAAATATCTATTATATCAATATATTTTATAAAAGGTTTACTATCAATAAGGTTAGTAGTGGTACAATATTTTATTTATTTGATTACTGTTTTAGGTGCCGTGTACAACTCGGGCTAGAGGCACCATTACATAACTTCTAGATTAGTCGATACAAGTTGTTTTCTTTGAGTACGGTAAACAGTTTTTTCAAGTTTTCGGGTTTTAAAGCTTCGCAGTATCTTTGAAGATGCAACGAAGTCCTGTAAGATAAAAGCTGTGTGCAATCCTTGATAATGTGGTCCGTTGTAAGGAGGCAGTTACAGGTGCTGCATTCTGGTGGAGGATTGCCTTCAATTAGATGGCGATGTGTCAACTTACTGTGCCCAATTCTGAGTCTCGTTATTATTGTTTGTTCTCTCCTGTTTAATGGGAGAGGTGTTGACGGAAGAAAGCTTTCATAAATCCTTTTTAGTTTATTAGTATCAGGTGTTTTTGCCCAGATGTTAATCCATGCTTCTCTGCACAGGTTAAATATATATTTATGATAGTCGTAGAGAGTGACATTGATATTTGGAAAAGGGAACATGGTCCTTGCTTCCTTTGCACTTATGTCTGCCGATTCATTCCCTTCTATATTGGTGTGACTAGGGACTCAGAGAAATGTAATATTTTTATTCGTCATTAGTGCTGATTTCATAAATTTCATGACGATAGGATTGTCAGTTAAATGAAATTTTTGGATTGCCTGAAGGGCGGAGAATGAGTCACTGCAGATTAGGAATTGCCTGCTGTCCAAATTTTCAAGTAAATTCACACACAGGTATATTGAAAATAGATCAGCGGAAAAAATGGAAAAAATGTTTGGAAGACAGTATCGGAGGGTTTCTGAAGGAAGAATAACTGAATATCCAACACTCTCCTTATCTTTTGAGCCATCCGTGCAAAGGCAAACATAATCAATGTAACTTTTAGATAGTAAATTTTAAAAACTTTGCCTTAGGGCCTCAGGGGGACTGTTTATTTTCTAAATCCGGTTTAAGGAAAAATCAAATGATATTTTATGAGTTGTCCACGGTGGTAGTGGGTTTGGAGATGACATATAAAACGGTGGGAAAGAAAATGAGTCGGATAATGGAGGATAGATAGAGAGACGAGATGGTAATTTGTAACGCGAAAATTCGGAGGACTCTGTACTAGCTTTAATACGACCAACTATTCTTAAAAAAAGATAGTATCTACGTAGTTCAAGAGGCCACTCGTCTGCCTCCCAGAGTAAACTATTAATAGGACTGGTTATAAACGCTCCAGTCGCCCTGCGAATCATTGAATGGTGTACTGGATCTAATCTTTGTAAAGATTTTTATTAAAAGACGATGTTAAATATGAGTTAAATTTGAAAAGGAGATGCGTTGTTGATTTATATTTGCGAAATCCATATTGTTCGTCGTCTAGTAATTTACGGGATTCTAATTCCCATGAAAGGCGGCGATTGACCATTTTTTTTCGGTTAGCTTACACAGAACCGAAGTGAGAGAGATAGGTCTGTAACTCTGAACCAATCTTGGGTCTTTGTTGGATTTGAGTAATGGTACTGCAGTTGCCGTAGACCATATTTTAGGGAAATCTCTGTTCATCCAAATATTGTTTAAGAGTTTTAGTAACAAGTTAATGACTATCGGGGGTAAATGCTTTATGAATTCCATGTGAACATGATCTGGACCTGGAGATTTGGAGCAGGAAAATTTTATACTGTATTTTAGTTCTTCAATCGTGAAGGGAATATTGTATGACTCATTATCATGGTTTGAGTTAGGAGTACTCTGAATAACTTTAGGTCCCACATTATTTTTCGTGATACAGGAAAGATGTTGTCCAAAAGCATTGACAATATCCTACGGTTTCGTAAAAGTTTTATCGTTGTAAATGATTGACCTCGGAATTTGGTTGACTTGCCTACCCTTGATAGCTCTTATTTTATTCCAAAAAATTTTCGTTGATACGGGCAAGGAAAAGGAGGAAATGAATTTAGTCCAAGATTTTTTTTCTGCCTGATTGATAACCCATCGTGCTTCTGCTTTAGCTTTTTGGTAATTAATATGGTTAGCTAACGAAGGGTGAGATTTTAAAAGTTTTAGAGCTTTGTGTCTTTTTGTCAGTGCGGCGCGACATTCATGCGACCACCAAGGAACCTTCCTCAGATGTTTAGATGGCTTTGTTTTAGGAACAAACTGTTCAGCAATTTCCACAAAGATCAATGGAAGTCCAAGTTTTGTGAGCTCTGCTATAGAAGGATGGCTCACAGGGACTGCACAACAAGAGTGAAAATTCATCCATCAATGATTCTAAAATCTTTCCTCTTGCTTCAGTTTTATGGTTAGGACCCCATGTTGGGCTGTGGGCTGAGAACAGAATACAAATCTGAGAACATATTTATGATGGAATCAAGATCATTAGATAATTCTAGGGATGCTGATACTGGGTCTTTTGTAGTAATCACGTTATCTACTTATGAACATAGTTGAATATACGTAAGTGGATAGTTTTTTCCCGGTGAATCAATTAGCTTTCTAATCGGAATTAAGGCAACAGCTACAGTTTGTTTATCCAGAGTAATTTGGGTGCTAGGCGTTTTTGTGTTACAAGCATTGGAATCCTGATTCTGTAAATCATTAATAGTCCCCTGGTTGTCTCCTTGTTCTGATCCCAACTCGCGACTACTGATTGATGGGTCATGGATGGAATCTAGTTTAGTTATTTTTTTTGTCAGTAATATTACAATGATCCCTAGGATCTATTGAATTAATTTTAGGCTATTTTCTAATTGATCTGGGTTTTTAGTTAACATTGTTTTATTTACAATTGAAATTTTGGTTTTATTTGGGGTAATACGCTGAATACTATTAGAGGAAACTTTTTCATTTAGTGAGGGGAAATCAGCGAGTCCTGGTGGGTTAGTTAGGAGGGTGGGGCAAAGGAAGGTGAAGTGACCCTGTTTCTTACACCTAAAGCAAGCCCCAGTGTCTTCGTAAAAAAAAAATACGAAATGAGCCCTCGTCAGTTTTAATTACTAAGGATTCTGGAAGGAATTCAGCGCTATCTGGAGTGACATAAACTTGTCGCCTCCAGCTTAAAATGTGTGAAAAAATGGATCTTTCAACACCAACTGTTAGGAACTGAATTGGTGACACTGGTATCACCTTGACCTGCTTTATAGCCTCTTCTATTGCACTGTGGGGGATGCATGGATCTACGTTGGAAATTACGACTTTTTTCGAAGGATTGATCAGTCTTCTGATGGGAATAATATTTGCCCCTAATTTTAATGTAGCTTTAGTTTCTATCAATTGGTCAACCAGTGATTTTGCAGAAAGGTGTACGCATATGCGGTTGTTGCTAATTCTGGACGCAAACTTAATGTCTTTAGGTGAAATGATTTCTGCTAGCTTTTCTAAGTATTCAACTAGTTTTTATACCCTCTACACTGTTAAATACAATAGCCTGGTCTCTCTTGGGAAATTTATCTAATTTCTGAGCTGTAATTTTGGCAAACGTTTTACCTTCTATTTGATTTATTCCTGTTTTCTGAAATTCTTCGGTTTCAATAACAACATTGTCATCGATATTCTGGGATGCCATTTTTCTGGAGGGGATGTTCGCTAAAGTTGTTAACGGCTGTAGTTCGCTACTTCAAAGAAGTAGGCAAGATGGTGATTTTAAGGCAGTCACTTTGAATTCCCCGAAAATACTGTTGTTCACAATCTTGAAAATGTGCTGCAACTTGAAATATGCACAAAAAACACTCCAATGAAGGCTCCAAAAAGACTCCAATAAAATTATAAAATCGCCGTATAAATTTATTACACAAGTGTTCTACAATATTTTAAATTATTATGAATAGCATATTTAATACATTTATTACTTAAATTTCTAAGGTTAATACAATAATAGTTATCTTTAATATATGTACAATTACCAGTAAATATTTCTGAAATATTATACAAGATTACACTGTTTTTAACAAGGGTTACAGTAGTTTCGTTTTTATGGCTAACGCATTGATAGAAAGTATATAGCGCTTAAAGTTTGGGTTTTGACTGGGAGAGAAATAATATAATGAATAATGTTTTCCTTAATAAAGGAAGAGATTTTACTGATTAACCAAATTGTTTCTAAATCTTGTGAAATTAATGTTGTATCGTTTAAGTCAGTATGCTTTATGATATTTGAATGTGGGAATCCAAGTCTACATGTTTCTAATGAATTTTCGATATCTAATACAAGTATTGTGATATAATTAAGTATATTATATAATTCTTCTAAGTGTAAGATGTATCGGGTTTTATCCATAGATCTAAGAATTTGTGATACTTGTTGATTATTATTATTTAGAATTTTAATATCATTTAGGAACGTTTCTATGAGCTCATGAGCTCATCATGAGTTTCTATATAATTATGTATACTTAAGAAAATAATATAAGATTATTTTAGCTGATTTAAACAAGCACTGAGTAATAAACAATACATGTGCAGTAAAATATAAGAGCGTGGTGAAGGATCGCGACAGACATCACTCACTATCTAACTCCCACCCAGCCATATGTATCTTGCCTCGCGCTCGCTACTACCCTACATGCTTGTCTGGCAAGGTGTTGGAACTGTTAGAACGGTCTGGCTGATGAGGAAACATCATCTAATTATTACCTAAGTAATATACATAAAGATCAGCTTTTTTTTATACTATAACGTAAGTACAATTACAAATAAATGAGCATCAAGGGTGTCTGGCAAGGGGTTGCCACGATGGTATGTGTCTGGCAGGGGGTTGCCACGATGGTAAGAGTCTGGCTGATGAGGAAACATCATCTAATCATTATCCGAGTAATATACATAAAGATCAGCTTTTATACTATAACGTAAGTACAATTACAAATAAATGAGCATTAAGGGTGTCTGGCAAGGGGTTGCCACGATGGTATGTGTCTGGCAGGGGGTTGCCACGATGGTAAGTGTCTGGCTGATGAGTAAACATCATTTAATCATTGCCCGAGTAATATATATAAAAATCAGCTTTTATACTATAACATAAGTACATTTCTGAAGGAAATATCAAAAAATCACGCTTTATAATTGACGATAGTAGACAGGTATTTTACACACCTTTAGCACCGTTTACCTGCCTAGGCCACGATAACCCGAACTTCATTCATGGCCCATCGTTCTTACCTCTATTGGGAGCATGCACTGACAAATTTTCATCTTTTATAAAATAACGAAGGTCTAGGGTTCACGGGCTCTTAGTCTATTTGTGTTTGTATATTGTCAGTATGTAGTTTGATTGTCTTATTTCTATCTTGAAATTTATGAACGGGTTTATAAGGGTTTTCATTTTTATTTCTAGTTCTGACTTTAACATATGGATTGTCTTCAATATCAGGATTTCCCTATTAGTGTTTAATTTGTTGGTTCTAATTTCTTTTTCTTTTTCAATATTAGTTTTAATATTTCTATGTATTAAGTCTAAGTCTTCATGATATTTATTTACTACTTGTTCTTTAATTATTCCCTTTAATTTATTGGGGTCTTTTAAAGTCCAAATTTTATCTCATTAGGAGTTAGCTTTAAATTTTGATTAAGCGAATTGTTGAATGTAATTACTGCGAGTTTTAAATTTGTCTCTGATTTAGAATTTTGTCTTTCTCCCTTAATGGATCTTAAAATTTCTATTAATGTGGACTGCGCTTTATTTAATAATCCTAAGGAATTAGGATGATTGGGAGTTGTATAATATGGTTCTATTCCTAAACTTTATAAGAAATTTTGTATTAAATTATTTGTATACTCTTTACCACAATCCATTTTAATTCTAATCGGGTTAGGGAATAATGACAAATAATCGGATATGACATCGAAGATATTCGTTGAATTACATGATTTAACTATCCTAGCGAATAATTTCTTAGAAAATGTATCTGTTATAGTAATAATAAAAAGACGTTCACAATGTAAGGTATCAATCATTAATTCTTCGAAAGGCCTAATAGGTGTCGGTGAAATTTGATATTTAGTTTTGACAGGTTTTTTATTATATTTTGTTTTTCGGCATACTGGGCACTTATTAATGAACTCAGTGATCATATCTTTCATTTTAAAAGATATTTTAAATATAAGACAGTTCAACCCCATAGAACAACTCAAAACTTGTATCGTAAAAAATTAGGCCGATATTCGTCAAAGGAAGATAAAGAAACTTTTCAATCTCTTTCGAAACGATTGGCTAAAGTCTTAGAAAGAAATAGTGGATCAACATATTACTAAGGGATTTATCTAAGATAGGTAATAGGTATAAGTAATAGGTGGATAAATTAGTAAACTATTCTATATTTTTGTCATGGTCATTCGTATGTTTTCTTTCGAAGCTAATAAAAAATTAATTTGTCTTATAAAGATATTAGTTTTCGTTTATCACTTGCAAAGTTATAATAATCCGAAATATTTCTAAGAAGTTCCATTGATTAAAATTAACGTTTGACCAAAAAATGATGGTGGCCTATAATTTTGCAGGGGAGTGTAAATTATGAAATTAAAAATATATCTTTCTTTCATATAGTTTATTTGAGGGCCGCGCTGTAGCTTCGTGGGTATGGCACTAGACTGTCATGCACACGGGGCCGAGTTCGAATCCGACTGAAGGCAGAACATTTGTATTATGTTATTTCAGCCCTGCATCGACTTCGAGGTCGGGAAGCTCTCTTGGGGCTCACCCAGCCACTATAAATTGGGTCCTCATAATTGGGGAAAAGTGGTAAACGATTCCTCAATTTTGATAACATTTTATATACTTCATGATACTTAAGAATAGCTCTAATCTAAATCCATTCTTAAAGATTTTAAATTTAGCTAACTTCAGTTTTCCTCTCACTACGATCTGAGCTTTTACCAAAGCAGAAAGTTTCGGCTTTCACTCGAAGTCGTGACACCCCATAAATTGAAGCTCGTTCCAGAACGACATTGTTATCCACGTTTATTTCCTAACCTTTTGCAATGCCAGGACCTTACAGAAGGAAGAAAACTCATTATGGTGATACTCATCTTCAAAGAAGATGGAGAACTAGAAATAGGAAAAGAGACCTAGATCAAGTAAGTTACATACAAAGTATTTAGGGGAAAATGCTTTGATTAGATTTACTTGTAATTTATCAGTCAGTCGCCTTTGAAATTGTTATGTGGTACATTTTATTTTATGATTTGTTCATTACTTCTATTTGATATATTTTTGCTGTGTGTGTGGTTTAAAATAGTATCCACACCAATTCAGGCAGAATTATTTTTGACAAATGCAATTGTATATTGATGTATAGCCCTTAAGCTTAAGCAACTTAGGAAGATTCTGCTTCCTCTCTTTGACCCAAAATCTAATTTATCTTTAAGTTTAGTGGAAGAAAACTTCTATATCTTAATTCCTTGTTGCTAAACATCAATAAAAATACAAATTGTGATTTTCCATCTTTAGGACAGATCATTCATTTTTGTGCTATTGTTAAATATAATATGTGCTCACTCTGAAGTTATAACTAATTTTTTTTTTTTTTTTTTTTTTTTTTTTTTTTTTAGTGTACAAAATATTATACTTATAGGTCCTATTTATGTCTCATTTAGGTGAGAGCATCAAACATAAGGATTTTTTTCACTATATTTCTGCTATCCACACCTGTCACTCCAACCGTGACAATGAGTGGATGTTATATAAAATAATTATGTAAAATTTCGTAAAGAACTCTTTTTTATATATGCAATAGATTATGACTATTGGAAATAATAAAATGCAATGAGAATTAGTTGTATTTTGATATTGGATTATGTTGAAAATTGTTCCAACCCAATAAATTTGTAAATAAATCTTCTTTATGTTAAAAAATACTTGGTTTTAGTCTCCCTAAGATTAAAAACTTTTTAAAAAAATATTAAACTTTTAAAAAAATAGATATGACTAGTAATTTTATTGGATCATTCAAATATATTACCTGTACAGATATACACTATGCCTCTCTTAAAGGATTAGTTGTAGAGGTTGTTGAAATAGCAATTTTTTAATGTCAATCTTTATGTTCCTTTGCTATGCCTCATCTAACTTTTAGAACAAAGGGTCTACTTGTCAAGAGGAGTTTGGTTCTAGGCTGCTTCAGGCTTACATGGAGAATACAAGTAACATTGTTAGTTTAGTTATTATATGCATTGTTGAGAATCAGCACTAATATCTATTACCCATAGGTTTTAGGTTATAAGTTTAAACATCCAAAAAATGATATTATGTTTTATACCTTTTAGCTGGTGTGATTTTGATAGAAATTAAATAATTTGAAGGGCTATGAAAAAGAAGTCATAGTCCTGTGTTGCCAACTTAAGAACTGAGTGCATATAACCGACAAAGTGTCTCTATAATTACAGGAGATATAGCAGAAATTAACATAATAACTTTCAACAAAGATTGTGTGTTTTATAAATTTATAATTTGTTATTTACACTTTCCTAACATCAGAAAGTTTTATCAGAAGGTTGACATTACTTGTTGATTTAGCATTATATTAATTCAAATTTAATGTAATATTAATATTCAACATTAATTTAGTGTCTTATATTTTGATGATTTTCTTATTTCTCATTTTAATATGCAGAAAGTAAACAGAAGTTAATATTTGAACAGGGATTTATATTTTCCTCCGTAAATAAAGGAGAATAACCCTTTCCCTCGAGAGGTAAAGACTAAAACACTGAAATAATCGGAAGAAGGTTAGAATGTAGGATCAGAAGGGGCTGGAGACATGCCTGGTTTAACAGTACCTTATATCTAATAAAGACACCCAAGAGTTTTTTATTGTTATAAAGGCTATAATGTAAATTTCTCACCAATCAGTTTCTGGTCGGGTCATACTGCCTTCCCACTTCAACAAGGCAATAATGGAGACGTTCAATTCCTTGGAACTTTCGCTTTCCAATAAAACTCGGCTAAGTACCCGACCAGATGGTGCTGTACCCTTCCTTGCCTGGGAATACTATTCCTAACCTCTCTCTACATCCTTTCTATGTTTTGCGTGTGGGCACCTGAAATTTAAATTGAAAAAATATACCTAAACTGTGAAACGCAAGTGCCTTAAAATAATGACGCCATCTTACCTGTTTACGGTCCACAAAATTACCATAGTGGTTTTTACTTAGATTAACGACTGTGGATGGTTGATTAATGCATCATACCCTCCCTCTTACAATGTGATCAGAAAAAAAAATTTGATAGTGGTTCCTGGGGTCGCCATGTGGCATTTAAAACATTAAATATATATGAGGTGGCAGCCGAACGATCGTGGACGGGGACAAAGAAAGACATCTTGGTCACTCTTTTCAAAGCAGCCAAAGACCCAATATCCAGCGCCTTCTCTTCCCCTAGTATTTTTCTTCTTTTGACAAACTCGCCTCATCGACCCCCCCCCACTCAGCTCACCGCCAAGAACTGATGTGTTCGAACCCATCGTTGATGGATTTATCCATACTCTCCAGACAGAAGCTACAACCAGTCAACCAAACTCTTTCCTTCGATAAGTGTTAAAAGCGGATACAATGATGGCGACTCAGGGGGTGTCGCGTAGAGTAAGGCCACATGGAAACCAATTCCCAACAGACTTTACTTGAAAGGGATGACGTTATCTCTTTCAACCAACTATTGGACCTCAGGAAGAGCGTTTTATAACGCCACCTAACACTCAAAACCATCCACAATATTTTCTGTTGCAACTGAAAGATATTGAGCATCTTTTGATATGAATTTTCAAAAAAAAAATGCGATCAATAATAAAAAAAAGGGAAACATAGAAATAGTTTGACATACCTGAAATTTCTTAGAGTGTAAAATCTGTCCGAGCACAAGAATCCACCAATGAGGACACATCTTTCCTTAGTTTGGTTCTAGGCTGCTTCAGGCTTACATGGAGAATACAAGTAACATTGTTAGTTTAGTTATTATATGCATTGTTGAGAATCAGCACTAATATCTATTACCCATAGGTTTTAGGTTATAAGTTTAAACATCCAAAAAATGATATTATGTTTTATACCTTTTAGCTGGTGTGATTTTGATAGAAATTAAATAATTTGAAGGGCTATGAAAAAGAAGTCATAGTCCTGTGTTGCCAACTTAAGAACTGAGTGCATATAACCGACAAAGTGTCTCTATAATTACAGGCTAGGAAGAGCATAGTTCTGAAATTAATATGGGATAAATATACTGTGGATCAGGTGCAGCCAATCAGAGACAGCATCATATCTAAAATTCTGAGGTTTTAGAAGAATCTGACTATGACCTTTCTTTCCCCAGACCCTTAACATGCTCAAGGATTATGGATCCTTCCAATTTAATGTTTAATACCTTGTACTAAACTTTATACTTTTGTAGATTGATGAAGATCTGAAAGAACAAAACGCAGAAAAATTGCTGAATCAAGAAGTGGATGTTGACAAACCTGGTGATGCTCAGTTTTATTGCCTCCATTGTGCGTAAGTATCTAATTTTTTTTTTTATTATCTCTATGTTTTTGTTATCTGTTGTCTCCATAATATTAATTTTAATATTTTATTTTTAGCCGATACTTTATTGATGAGAATGCAATGAATGCTCATTTTAAAACGAAGGTACACAAGAGACGACTAAAAGCACTCGAGTTAGAACCATATTCAATTGAAGATTCAGAACGAGCTGCTGGACACGGGAGTTTCATCCCGCCGAAAAAAAGAAAACTTGAAACTCAAACACCCATTACAGAGAAAGATGTTATTAAAGTAATGGATCTTGATATGAATTAAAATGTACACAAAATTTAAAATTGTTTTTGCTCTTAACTATTTGAACCAACATTCCAGGTTTTTCCAAAATGTTGCATGTAAATATTCAACAGTGACAACTAAAAATTTTAAAAATGATATATATTCAATTTTAAATCCTTATATTGATTTTGAAGAACGGCTAAATGATAAAGCATTGCACCAAAGCATAAAAGAAAGAAATCTCAATATTAATATTGATAATGTCGTCACTTTATGGAATCAATACAAGCAAATTGAAGAAACAAAGTCAAAACTTGAAAAATCTCGGGAAGAAATAGTTATAAAAATAAAGAAGTTTGCTGATCCTTCCAAACACAAGTTAGACATTGAAGGATTAAAAATTAAGGGAAAGATAGTAAGACAAGATCTTAAAAATATTTCTCTGATCTTTTCGGACTTAGAACAAAGATTGTTACCTCAAATATTAAGGTTACCAAATGATTTGCAAGATTTTTTGTATACAAAGGAAATTGAATCCTATTTAACACCAAATTCAGGGAGTGACCATCATTTAGATATTGCTAATAAGCTGGATTTAATTACTTATCTTTCTCCTTTTGCTTATTTTTTGAAAAATGAAGCAGCAGAATTCGAGCTTTTGGCAACTTCCAGTTTTTTTAACTTATTTTGTAAGCACGGATACATTCCTTTTTCCAATCCTGATTTTTCTAGAAGCAATGTAATAGAAGGGTGTTCAGTAAATCCTAATCAGATTTTTACTCTTCAGCATAATAGTAGTGATACTGATCAGTTTTATTTAAACGGGACTGCCTCTTTATTACCTTTTTGCAGCTTCCACTCAAGACAGGTCTCTAAAGATATACCTGTCAGATATGTTTCACAGGGCAGGCATTATGCACCGGTACATATTGACCAACATGATGGTCTTTATTCAGTTTGTCAAAGTAATGCCGTTCAGTTATTTATTGGTTTTCCAGATTCAACCAAAGTTGAAGAATTTAATGAAGTTTTGAAATTATTATCAGACATTTATAAACAGTTGGATTTACCTTTTAGAATTGTCAAAATCCATCCCTCTCAATTAGAGCTTGCAGAAGCACTGAAGGTTAGCTTTCAAGTCCATTCCCCTTACAGAAATGAATACATAGAAGTTGGAAATTTATCATTTTATGGAGAATACATTAGTAAAAAACTTCGGATCTATTATAAAGATAATGAAAACAATAATTTCATGTCCATGATTTCTGGGACTATTTTAAAAGTTCCACCTCTTTTAGGTGCATTCTTAGAGAATAAAAAGGGCTGTAAATTACCTGAAGGCATTTTAGTGAATACTTAATGGTGGTTTAAGCATTTTTATTTAGTAATTCGATTTTTTTTTTTTTTTTTTTAGTGTATCTATTCTTTCAAGATATATCAAAAATTAAATATTGTTGTAACTCAACTGCTCCCCTCTTTATTTTTATAGAACAAAAAATCCTGAATTCTTTACCTTCTTTTCTTTATCTTTATTCTTCTTGCGTTTGAGCAAATAATGATTATTATTTAATGAATGTGTTTCTTTGAAAAAATATTTCCTTCTGTGCGTTGTGATCTTAGTAAATAGAAGATCAGTTATTTTTTCTGTAGTATATACATTTGTACTTGAACTAAATAAACTAATAATGTAGTGTTTTTTTTGTTTTTTTAAACACCCTCAAATATGCTCTTCAAGATCATCCTACAGGTTATCAACATGTTTGAAGCAGTCTGAAAAAGTTCAGCTTTATGTCATCGTTCTGCCACAAAATCGATAAAACTCTTACAAGATGGCATTGAAATAATTTAATTGACTAATCTGAGGAAGGCATGTTGCCACCACACCTCAATTGATAACTATAGTAGTGTACCTTCTATTACTGTGGTAGTATGCTGATAGCAGATGATTATGTTTGATAATAGTTAAAGTTTCTGAAATTTTAAGGAACCTTTGATATTATCTGGTTGAAACCCTTCTCTTTAAAAGCTGGCAAGTTGTTAGTGTTGTCTCCTCACGTCATTGATGAAAAATTGTTAATTTTGAATTTTTTTTTTTTTTTTAAGTAAATTCTAAGCTCTGTATCAACCCTTTAACCGGCCCAAGAATTTTGTGCCATTAGCAGGACTGTCTGTCAATTAGACTGAAGTCTAAAACTGTTATTTTTGCATGATTATTATGGAACTGCAACTTGATGTTGTTCTCAAGTTTATTATAATTATATTTGTGACCAATATAAAAGGGAAAAAATCATCTTATTTTATTTGATCTTATTTATAATAAGATATAAAGAACTTTCCAATACTTTTATAAAAAAAAAATTTTTTAACAGCTAAAATATACCTACTTTAGACAAAATTATTTTTTCTTTATCAGCCTTACCAATGTGATGCAATTTTCTTTTTTAAAAAGTTGTAAATAGAAAAGGTATTTAACCCAAAATCAAAAATAAAATAGCAAAACGAATGCAACTAGAAAAATAAAATTGGTAATTACATCAGCAAAATCGGGATTCCCTGACTGCTTCTGCCTCTCTCTTTGAGTCCAAAATCAAGGCCTTAAGGTCAGCTAGTAAATTTGGAATTTATAATCTATTTTTAAGATGGACTTGGCGAAAGCTCTCCTAAAATCACACCTTAACATTTTCTCATTCCCTGAATATATGCTGTGGTGAAGCCATGTTTCAACAACTCCTTAGCCAGTCACAAGTAATGTTTTAGTTTGTACCGTAGACAGATATCAGGCCTACTGGTCATTTTGAATCCGTAGGCCTACCAGTCTATGATCACAAATGTTATAGGTGTATACTAACAGGCCTACCAGTCATTATGATCACAAATGTTACAGATGTATACTAACAGGCCTGCCGGTCATTTTGATCTCCACACTTATACAAAATTGCAATTTACTGGGAAACGGTGAGTACTTGTTAACCCCTCATAAGTTCTCTAAATCATTTATTGGCTGAAGGTGGATGTCAAAGCCTGACAAGTGTTTACACCTCTCCCCGCATAATAACCGGTAAGCTGGTTAAAGAGTTAAGATGGTAGACTCTTTTATTTTTGTTATATTTCTTAAGAAAGAGATTATAGGAAAAGGATTAAAATATAAAAGAAAATAAATTATTAAAGTCTCAATGAATTAACTTTTTTTTTCTTTTAATTGGTTCAGTTTAATCTAAAATTGTAATACAATCAAGCTCCACTCAATGGAGTTTTCATAGGCAAACATAATACCATAAGTGCTTAGAATAACCATTTTCATAAATATATCCTAAATTACTCTATAACTAAACAATTTAAAATAAAGAAAATCATATTTCTTTATAAGTACAGTTATTGTTATTAATAATGTGATGATTAAAAACATCTCACTGTGCTCTCAATAATTTGATATAAAATATTTATTAGAAACCAAGAATTGAAATAATTTCATAATGTTAAAGATAAACTTTTTTATCAATGTATTAATTTTTAGTTCTACTACTCATATATATTTTTCCATAAAAATAAACTTATTGCTTAAAATTGGCATTGGTTAATTCTTGTTATCTACATAAAAAAATAGTTTCATCATGAGCACTCATTTGTTTTATTACAGGAAAGCCTTGATCTGGACTTGTGAATATTGAAAATAAGATTAGATATTTTGTCCCAAAACAGTAATGCATTGAAATATAAAATATCTTATCGATTCTCTATTATTATTTTTTTAAAAAAGAAAGTTTTTTGACAAGTCAGCTCCTAGAAAGAATAAACTTATAAAATCACTTATATGCCAAAAGTCTGGTAGCTAACGTGCAAAATGTTAATTAACAAAAAGCTCAATTTAGAGCTTTATGATACTAATTCCCAAAAGAATATAGTACAGCTAAAATATTATATACCTATTCCTAAGTTTATACACAGTTAAAGTCAAAGCAATTATGTGTTCAGAGGTATATTAAGTAAAATAGCAGTAAATCATTCGAACCCAATGATGTACCAGGTACCACTTTATAGGGGCTGATTATCAATCAATCCATGGCAAATATAACTTTAAAAAAATGTGTTACTTACAGCTAGACTTGAACACAAGACCAAGGGTTAGGAGTCTAGTGACCACTGAACTGCTCCTCTCCAAAACATTATTTTATTTATGAATAAACATGTGATTTAATCTTAGAAATGAAGTAATCTGATTTTGAATTATCAATCAGAATCAGTTCATCAACTTGCTAAAAATTTCTAATATTTATTAAAATTACTTTAGTGTATCGTAAAGTGCCTTATGACCAGAGATGATTTTTATTTTTTAGTAATGAATAGTTAATCTAATGGAAACTAATCTCAGAATCAAGTTTTTTTTTTCTAATTCTACATCTTTGCCTTATAAGATTTTTTTTTCTCAGCTCATTATATTTCCTATTGCTCAAATGTAATCACATATCCATAAACTGTTGTAAAACCGGATCATCAATTTAGGTTACAGATTTGTAAAATACAGTATAAGAAGAAAATAAAAATTTTAAAACAACTCCAAAAACCCTAAATATTAAGAAAAAAATGTTGGATTACTTTACATTGTTGAGTAAGTTAAATACCTTTAAAAAAAATATATATATAAATTTAGAATCCTACATATATGTATATGAATATGCATACAATAAAGATAGCATAATAGAAAACAAGTTTTTAAAGAATAAAAAAAAAAAAATTAATAAGATTGTCTTACATATTCTAAAAGCATTTATTTAAAATTACCTCAGACATAATTTATTATTCAGGCACTTATGTCATTTTGTATAATGAACATGGAGAAAATTATTTTTTTTTTTATAAGATAAAATATCACATACACTAATAAATATAATTAAATTAAAACAATTTAATATTTGATATATATACAAGCATCATTAAAAACAGATAAACAAAAATAATTTCGTATTTCTTAAATAAGTTATATGATTTTCAATTTCATGAAATCATTATTATTTTAGAATTTCTCATTTCGTTAAAAAAATATTTCATATGAAACAATTTTAACCATAAAACACAACAACTAAAAAACATAAGATTAACCGTTAAAATTGATGCATTAATCACAGAGCCTACAATTCAATGTTATCAGTTGATTAATTTTAGTTACAAGACAATTTCATTATGCATTCTAGAATGCTCCATTAAAATGATCTGAAACCCCTGAGCAAACATATCTCACACCTATATACCAATCTACTGAATGCAAGTATTCATCATAGAAAGGATAAAAGTATTGGCCAGGTATAAATTTACAACAGATAAAATACTACCTGAAAAATAAATAATTGAAACAATACAGTTTAAAAAAATTATTACATCAAAAGAACAAAAACAAAATATAAACTGTTCTTTTGATAATTGAATTAATGTTGAAAGGTATAAAATTACCTCAGAATATAATTAACAACTGTGTTAAAATTTATAAGTAAATACTGACACACAGTTCATGATCCCTTCATTTTCCTAAAAACTAAATTATGAGATAACTCAAGCTACACATTGTTTCCTTTAATCAGTTAATGACTTTTTAAAATAATAATGAATAGGAAACATTTCCATATAAATTCACAATATATAAACACTTTACATTTTCTGTAACAGTGTGTATCAAACCAAGTACAAAGTGAGCCATTAGATTTTTAAAATCCTTCTGAGTCAGGTTTACAAACTGGAATAACCCCAACACCAACACCACCTTCATGAGCACACATGGGAGCGACAAACGACCAAGAATCAGTGTTGGGATCATACAGCTCCACAGTATTAAGATTAGAAACTCCGTCATATCCGCCGATGGCCCAAAGCTTACCCATATTAGCCACTAAAGCAACACGACTGCGCATTACATTCATGGGAGCAACAAATTTCCATCTACAAAAAAATAAAATAAACAAATAGTTATAATTACAAAAAATTAGAAAAATAGAAACACTATTTATTCATACATTTTCCAAAACAATGGTCAAATTTCAATTAATGTTTTTTTGTGGTCTAAAAAAAAATACTTAGGGACTTATTTGTCACTTCTATGGTACTTTGTTACACGACTAGTTTTGAATGTTTAACATTTATCTTCAGTTCTAAAAACATACAATATCATAATCAAAACATCAGCTATTTGCTGAATACTTGCATGAAACAGTGCGAGTTACAGGCATTTGTATCCCTGACCATATACAGACTATATTCACAATAATAGTAAGAAACCAAACCAATGGAAAGGAGAGAAAATATTAATTTTAGTAGCTATTAGTGCAGGAATGAAAGATAGAAATCTAATAGATAGAAAGAAGGGAAGGGAGACATGTTGTTACTGATAAATTTAAAATAAAATAGGACGACTGGAAATATATTACACATACATATATATACATAGTTTATTTAAACAAATATTAGAATTGGTTTTAAACAATTTTATTATTTCTGATGATAGGTAAATATTTAATTTTTCACTATTTTCTATGGGATATATTATTTTCACTCCAAACTCTTTGTAAAATTTATATTTATTTTCATTTATATGTATTGTGAAGTTGGAATCCTGTGTCTTATAATTATATTCCCTTTAACCTCATTTTCCAGGAAAACACTATATATTCAATATATTTTAGCTAAAAATATTTTTTTTACTAAATATTTCTAATGAAAAAAATTAACAGATTCTTACTTATCAGTAGCTGGATCATACATTTCGACAGTTTGAAGGAACGTGGCACCATCATAACCTCCGCAAACATATAATTTACCATTCAAAGTTGCGACTCCTAATCTACACCGTTTAGTAAGCATTGGGGTGACTGAGGTCCATAGGCAGGTATGAGGATCATATCTTTCAACCTGAAATTTTCCAATAAGTTAACAAACAAAAAATTTTAATATTTTCAAATTTCACCATCTCTATTGAACCTTGACCTCTAGGTGGATATCAATTAAATACTTAAATATCACTAGAATAATTATAGAATAACTACTATTTTAAAAAAATTAAAGATCTGAGAAATTGATTAAAGAATCTGATTCAAGAAATTCAGAGTACAGGCTAAAGAATATTATAAAAGGAATGCCACACTATAAAGGTTGTTCCAAACTGAAAATATGAATTTAGGACTTTAAAACAAGAAAAAATTATCTCAAAAATGTATGCCCACAGTATTCAAATCAAAAGATTTAATTATTATTAGGTAGGTAATGATATGGAGGTGGATATAGATCGGACTTAATTTACTAGTTACAAATAACCTAATAAACCAAAGATCTTAAGTTCAATTCCAATCAGTGTCAAGGTGGAATTAATTAATATTAATTAAATCTCTCTTGGGCTTTAAGATATGCAGAGATGACATTTTTTTAGAGTCCCTAACAGAGCTCATATTATTTCAAGGAGGAGCCTTGAATGATTTAAGATTAAAAATATTTGGTATGTGGAGATTGACAAAATCATATGCAATATACCTTTTAGGATAAATCTCCCAGATCCAAACTATAAAAATTGAATTAGGCCTTCCTATTTTTTATAGTTCTAAAAATTTATCTGAAGGATTAATAAAAAACTTCATTGTGGAAAAACATCTTAGAGAACTGTAAGAAATTATTTTCAATAAACTGTGCAAAGTATAGAAATCTTTATTTCAGGAAATTATAAAAAATAACAGAGAAAATGTGCAAATTCAAAAAATACATAATGTAAGTTATAGAAATTAAAAAATATAATAATTAAAGCTAATAAGTAATAAAAAAAGTAAAATAAGAAACAAATCAATAAAACAATATTTAAAATATTTTTTTTTATTAATTTAATAATAAAAAGAAAAAGGAAAGAAAAGCTCACTGAATCAAAAATAGACAACCCATCATGGCCTCCAAGAGCATAAACAAATCCTTCAAAAGCAATGACCCCACCAGCACTACGATGTTTTTGCATGCTGGTAATTACAGTCCATGTGTCAGTGTCGGGTTCATAACACTCAACAGTATTCAAAGAAGAAACTCCATCATAGCCACCACACACATACAAGCAATCATTTAGCGCAGCAGCACCAACAGCACTGAAACAAGTTTCAACCAAAATTTTAATAGTAAAGTTTTACAGATTGTTGTTCAGAAAAGGGTAATGTAAAAGAAAAGTATTAAATCAGTACTCATAACATTTGAAGCCTGAATTACGAGTACACCTTAGATGTTTTAGGATTATAATTAAGGCAGTCAGTGCCTCTGCACATGGGAACAACAACGCAATGTATACCAGAGCCAGAAGCAGTGGGTTTAATTCTGTTCTGGCTTATGAAAGTTAAAAAAATAAATCTAAACTTATAACTTATACACTTCACATATATATATATATATATATATATATATATATATATATATATATATATATATATATATATATATATATATATATATATATATATATATATATATTATATATATATATATATATATATATATATATATATATATATATATATATATATATATATATATATATATATATCATCCGTTTTGTGCTAAAGCATTTTATTATAAATTATTTACAATGAAAAAAAAATAAATAAATAATAGTTTATTTTAAAAGAAATTCACCTAATCAGCTTTAACTGGATTTATTTATTACTTGTTGTTTTTATGGAAAAATCTATAATACTCAATTACTAGTAGGTTATCAAAATTCTCATTTTAAATTAAAAAATATACCTTCGCTTACAGTTCATTGGGGAGACTTTAAACCAGTGTCTTTTTAGTGGATCAAACACTTCAACAGTTGACAATCTTTCAGATCCATTGTAGCCACCAAAAGCATACAATCGGTTCTTTATAACTGCCACCCCTACCCTCGAACGAAGCATAGACATCGGCTCAGCCATCCTCCATCTTCCAACAACTGGATCAAACATTTCTACCGTACTTAAAGAATCACCTAAAGAAAAAAAAAATCATAAACATTGTCTTCATATAGGTCACAAATAAATAATTTTAACTAAGTTGTTAAAATCTAGAATAAAAAAAAGAGTAGTTAATTCATTCATTATGTTTTTGTGCCTTAAAATCAAACATAGTACAATTCTCACTTATTATTTCAATTTACACTTAATCTAATACATTTTTTACTATGTTCCTTTACCTTACCTTAGTTTACCAGGTAATGCGCTATTTGCAAAGTACTTTACCTATACCTATGCTATAAGGCTATGCCTGCCTCAATAATTTAATTAACATTATTAAATAATTAATAACTCAGCATTATTATTATATCCTCATATTATTAAAATATTCATGAGTATAACTTTTAATATAAAGCACATTTTTGATAGCGTTTTATGCAAATAGCAGCTGGTCATAATACTAATTTCAACAACTTTCAAAAATGAATGAAATTGTAGATAATGCTCCTAGTTCTAATTGGTCTATCTATGAAACTATCAAACCATTTAAATTCATAAGACATCTATTTTTTGATCATCTGCAATAAAAATGGTTCTTTATCATACAATGATGGAGTCTTCAATTAATGTGATAAAGGGTAGAAGGCCAACTTCTTTGATAAAAAGTAATAATTGAACTAATTTTAAAAAAAATCATGATTCAAATCAACTTGTAGGAAATAAGAGCTGAGTTTGCAATACTTTGAAAAAAAAAGTATTTAATATTCAAAGAGAATTTTAATGATTACTTAAAAAATGAAATATTTTTTGTAAGAAATATTCACGCAATAAAAATTCAATAATTTTATAAAATAGAATAAAAGTAACCTTACTGATTAATAATTCAAATTAGAATCAAGTGGAATGGGTAAGTGTAAATATATGTAAGCTGATTAAATTATATGAAAACTATAGCTAATTTATCCTTTCCAGAGCCATATTTTTTTTTTTTTTTTTTTTTTTTTTTTTTTTTTTTTTTTTTTTTTTTTTTTTTTTTTTTTTTTTTTTTTTTTTTTTTTTTATTCCACAGTTCAAATGGCCACTGTAAAATCAGATTAATTATAAAAGTTATATAACCAAAGAAAATAATAAATATTGGACCAAATACCTGACTTAGTAAGTCCCCCAACAGCGTAAATATTGCCCATAATGTAATTGCAACATCTGGGTCTCGTTTTGAAACTTTGAAGTAATGGTCTTCTTTCAGGCATTAAATGACAGTCCCTTGCCTCGTCAACCAAATCACTTAAACAAAAGTATATATAAGATAAAATAAAAATGATTTTCATGGTCAATCTTTATTTGTCTATTCAATTATCTTTAACATATTCTATTAAGAGACTAATACATGCCAGTCAAAATTAGATGGTTGGTTAGTTTTTATCATTTATAGGATGAAAAACCACTGGTCATCATCAAAGCTGGTTGTTGAGTGCAGTAGAATTATATACAGATATGGTTTATGGTACGAGATTTTTTTTTTTTTTTTAATTTCCTAGGATTTTTGTTCCTCATTGTTATTCATTTCTCCTAACCTTGTCTCCGGGCTATTGTGACCAGATGCTATCCCTGGTAGTAAACAAATACATTTTCAAGAATAATTATAATTTGGTCTTTTCCCACCGAACGACTGTTATGGTCTTTACCACCTTTACTGCCTTTAAAACTGGCTAAGAATATTTCCTCTTCTTCCAAGGATGAAGTGGTCTAGACCCACACGTACACAAAACTTTTGTAGTAGGGGTATTCTAGCAGTGTTTCTATAGTTTAAACAGCAGAACTACAGTTGTTTCTCTCAGGATTTTGGATGTTAAAACTTCATAGGTAATAAAAAATGTTCAAGTCTTAGGTGTACTGCAATTTGGGCATAGAGTTTAGACATTCTCAGAGTTTAGTCCAGAAGCCCCATGTTTGTGGTAAGCTGTGGGATCCAGTAGACAGTGAGGCTGCCAGACAAGGGAAGTACTTCCACAAAAGGACTATATCAGCCATAACTAGTGCCAGTTTTCTATTGTGTCCTCTTAGATAATCTTCAAATTTCTTTGATATTCCTCAATTTTTAACAATAGGTATGCCAAATGGCTGGAAAACAGTACTGCCATAGAGATAATACAATATTAAGAATCAGGCACCTACATCAGTACTTATTTTTATATGAGCTGTAGTAGGATTTTCTTAGTTCTTATTTCAAATTCATTATTCAAACACAATGGACTGATAATTAATATATTATAACTGAACAAAGAGAATTTAGTATAATTTGATTAAATTAGATAATACTCACCGACATTCATGAGAAGCTCTAATCAATTCTTCTTTAGCGACTCTGTCAACTAAGTAATGAGGAGTTAATAGAGGAAGTCTTACTGATGCAAGAAGTCTTGGTAATTCACATTTTCGTGAATCGAGATCTTTCTTAACCCACCTCATAATGGCTTCAAATACCTAGATTAAACAGAAATATAAAAAAAAAATAAAATAAAATAAATAAATATATATATATATATATATATATATATATATATATATATATATATATATATATATATATATATATATATATATAGACAAAGTAGGTAGAAATTAAAATTTTTTATCAATAAAGTAATTTATTTTTCACAAAAACTACAAACTTACAGGAATAAAATAAGGAAAGTCACAATATTTTCGTTGGCCAAAATACAATATTTTTCTTGCATTAGCTCTATCTTTCATAAAGAACCTGATTACCTACCTGTTATGATAGAAAATTCATTGTTGGTATGCACTAATCAGAACAATATTTGTTGTTACGAATAAAGAAAATATTATTGATGGGGCAACTTCTCATAAAATTCTTGGTTTTTTGTTGACAAAATTCTTTCAACACTTGGAGATCGTCATATTTTGGTTTAGACAACTGCAGGAGATGTTTGTATGATGTTGTTGTTATCTCAAATTTTCCCTATTTTAATGAGCATATTCCTTGTGGATTCAAGGACGTATTTCTATTTTTTCTTATGATGATGGAGTGGCTCTCTCAAGAATCATTATAAGTGCTACGATGGTGAACGAGACCTGGTTTGTCTTGAGACAATCTCAATTCCCTCACTTTTTGAATCGGAAAAGAGCACTTGGGAGCAAATTTATGTTCAAGAAACATCGTCCATTTTTTTATATTTTTCTGTCTAACAGGGACAACTTTAAATGGCTCTGGTTTCTTCTTTGAATCACGAAGTAGATCGTACCAATCCTTAGGCAATTCTATTTTAGTCTTCTCATTTATAAGTTCCATATTTTTATCGGCCTCTGATTGGAAACGTAACTTTGAATCTAGTCTCTTGGCAGTATGAACAATGTAATGAAGAAATCTTATAACAGTATTATTGTCATTTCGACCCCCAGCTGAGTCACAGAAGATGTTTGACATTCGGATCCAAATAATTAAAGGTTTAAAAACATTTGTGACTCTCCTTGATTTTTCCCTGAGACGCTTGGACTATTCTTGTTTCTTCCATGTAGGCTGGTTTTTCAATCTGACTTTTCACTGGATTCTCCTTATATTAGCCCTAATACAGTGTAATCATCTGATAGTACTCGTAAAGACCAACAGAATGCACCGAAAAACGAAAAATCGGAATATCATGGACTATTCTTGTTTTTTCCCTTTACCCTTCATATATATATATATATATATATATATATATATATATATATATATATATATATATATATATATATATATATATATATATATATATATATATATATATATATATATATATATATATATACACACACATAATATTATAGTTAAAGAGCATTAAAACTAATTACACATTATAAAATTATTTGATTAAAGAATTGAGAGACTAAAATTCAACAAATGATAACACAGAGGTGGACACAATTTTTCATCTGACACAATAAAAGTTTTTAAATAATATATAGTGCAGGTCAGGACAATCATAACTTTAATAGTAATTTTGTTTTTATTTTATTTTTGATTTGGTAACAAATATTATAAATTCCACATTTTTATTTTTTTAAAGATAATAATATCTTTAATATTTATAAGCAGATCTACTTCCATTAAAATAAAATTACAATCAACATTAACAAAAAAACTTTGAAATAATGATTTATATGCTTCTTGACCTGAAGCATATCGTCATTGTTTTTTTTTTTGTAATAGAAAAACACTAAAAATTTTTTAATTAATTCATGATAAGTTTAAAACAGTGGCACACCGAACTATTTATAAAATAAAAACTTTTATCACACAGAATAGACCATAGTCGAAAGACTTAACAGTCAACCTGTTAAGGAATGACTATTAACAACTCAAAAAGCTAGGTCTTGATTTTACCAAGGAAAGGGCACAAGGATGCCCAGCTAATCCACAATGAGGAGGTACTGTATGTTACACAGGAATTTACCTAGGAAAGTCATTAGTAACACTATGAAGATTAGCCAAGAAGTAGCAAAAAGAATTTCTAAAGCCAATCAAGTTTATATATAACCAGATTCACAACAGTATAATCGGTCACAGAGAAGTAGGTATCGAGACGAAAAGGCACATATAAAAATCTGTCTACCTCCTAACCCTCACTTATGGTAATAAAATTTTGGTAATGCTGGAAAAGCATGCCAGTTGGAATGAAATTCCTGTGGAGAGCAGTCAGACAGATAAGAATGATGAAGGAAGCAATGGAGCTAAAAACTTCACTCAAAAACGAGAAAAGAGAAACACAGAAGATAATAAGAAGCTCGCCCTAGAATTTTCTACCAGGTATATAAACAGAGGATTGGAGGGAAGAGAGGCAAAACCCGCCAAGATTATCCAAGTAAGCTTGAGAATAACCTAATGTTATTAAATTCATAGGAGATAATTTTAAAAAATCTCCTATTGTGTATTTAAATCTAATGGAGTAATTAGGATGTTGGTTTATTTATTTATAAATTGTATGAGGATTTCTGATAAACCGATAGAATTTTTAAATACAAAATATAGATCACTCAACTTTTTAAGAGACATATTTAAGGATGATATGGAAATGTTCACAAAACGGATGCAGAACCAATGTTCTCAGATACCAACTGACCCTTTGTTATTATAACTTCACCAATAACCTCTATTAGATATCTCAGGCCAGGATAGCTGCTGATTTAAGTACTCTAAAGTTTAAGCATTTTTTGGTATTGTCCTTTTCTCACATTTTAACAGTAAATCCTGTATATTCTTCAAACAATATTTTTTCTAGATCTTAAAATTCACCCATTCTAATTTATCAACATCCTAGAATTTCTCAAAAAATGATTTTTATTTTTAACAAATGCACGCACGCACGCACGCACGCACACACACACACACACACACGCACACACACACACACACACACACACACACACGCACACACACACACACACACTTATTTTTAAAGTATAAAATAATCAATTTTAGATATTGATAATTGATTATATTCAAGGCTAGGATTTATATGCAACAAAAACCATTGAAATAAGCCATAGGTTTGTTGATAGAGGGTTGATATAATATTTTGTCATTATAATGAATGGTGATTGTTTTAGTTTATACAAAGATATAACCTTAACCTAAACTCAGGGATACTTTGTACCTCAATGAAACAAGCCATAGAAAGTACTGTAAAATCAAATATAATATGCCTTAAAAAGTATGATGATATGCAGCATAATATCCAACTCAATTGTGAAAAAAGGTAATAACGATAAAATATTGCATAAGTAAAAAGAACATAAGATTTTCATTTACAACAAATGGCAATATTCATTATTTAGATTTTTCCTATTAATGTCTAAATAATTGACATAAAATATTTTATGTACAGAGGTAATTTTTTTAAAAATTCAATCCTTAGCAGCATTGACTCCTTTACGATGTTCAACTTAAGTACTATAATTAGCAAACAATATATTTCAAAACTGATTTAAATAAAAAACAGAATTGTTTGCTGTTCCATGGTAAAAACCTTATATCACTCTTGAAAAAACGCGACCTTATCATTTAGCTATGAGAAAAGAAAACTTTGTTATTGGCATGATTTTTATTATATCTTTGAAGAACTATATCAAAGCATGGGGAAAGCTAATGGTATTGTTTTCCCAATATAGGACATTTTTCAAAAAATACTTTTCCATTCAAAAATTCAGTACTCCACAGCCACCATTGAATATAAATCAACAAACAAATTGTTTACAAAGAAAAACAATTTTACCATATGAATCATAGTGACCAGCTAAAACCAAAAAATGTGATCAACATTTCAGCAGATACTAAATTACATGAAAATCATCATATAACCATATAAAGTAATCTTTTTTTTGTCAGAAATAAATTGAATAATTTAAAATGTGTTAAATATATGCATTAGAAACTTAAATATGCACAACAGAAAAATATTGGCAAAATATGCAAACAAGTGCAAAATAAAGTTTGCCAAATGATTCAGAATATATTGTTTTGTTTCCTATAGATATCAAGCATCATCAAAAAATTTTATCATGAATTAGAAAAAATCGTGTATAAATTAAAACCTTAGATATACTATAAAGAAATTAAATAATAATAATTAATTTGTATATAATAGCAGAGAAAGTATTGAACTAGGTTTTAAATATTTTACCTGCTCTTCTGAAATCACATGCAGCTCGTCTCTTTTAACAATATCCAACAGTTCATTGACACTTAAATTAAAATACTCTTCTGAAAGTGATACATCATGAAAATATTGATGCATGTACTTATCTGCTGCCTCCACTAAAACTGAACATCCCAAGGTATCAGCAAATTGCCGTATTCCAAGCACATTATGGGGATGAAATCTAAAAAAGAAAAGTTAAGATTACTGTAATGTAATATAATATAAAAAATAAAAAAATACAAATCATTTATAAGTAAAAACAAATGTTACATTAACACATACTCATTGTTTCTCCATTTAGTTAATAAATTGAAAAAAAAATAAATAAATAAATAAAAAAAGACAAAGACATTAACCCTGCAAAGACTGGCTTGTCCATATGATCACACCAATAGTAACCCCCCCTCCCCCCCACTCAAAAGGACACCCAGCTCTTCCACCCTTATTTTATTCCTTTATACCTCTGCATTCCTTCTCCAAGAGGTGCTAATGATGATTTGTAACCAAAACTGTGATGATTGAAGTACTTCTGTCATCAGAATAAAAGTTTGAAATTTGTCAAATTTTAAAAATCGATACTTAAGAATATTCAAGAAGAGTTATCCCTCAGTATTGTTCTCCCACAAGTCTGACACACCATTTATTTTATTATACATGAACCAAACAATCCCTTGATTATGTTTTTTTTTTTTTTTTTTTTTTTTTTTTTTTTTTTTGGTTTGGGTAAATTAATGAGGTTAATAAAAAAAAAAAAAAATCATTCAAGTTTCAAGTTAAACCAATATTTTATAAATTGATATCAAAGATATTTTTTTCAAGCACAACAAATTTCCTTTACTCAATAATTTTTAACAGTAATGAATGCAATTTTATTTTTACTAATTATACATCTCAACAAATTATATTTTTCATTTTAGTACAAAAATAAAGACTTTACTTTGATTAAAGATTTAAAAACAGAGAATAAGAACAGAACAGCAAGTTTGACTTAAATTTGCTCCAAGGATTTTATCAAGATTGATAGTATCATAACACAATTAGGATTTAAAAATCATAATTCTAGAAACATGTATGCTTGATTTCTACTAAGGATGGAACAATTAAATATATTTGATTACATATATAAATGGTTTTAAAAACATGGACTATAAGTAATACCTTTTCTTCAAAAAATCAGCACATGCATTTCTGACCCTCGGCAACTGCAAGAATGCAGCACCAACCATTAAACTCTGAACATTGTTAGTGTTTATAGTAACACGGCCGCTATAAGCGAAATTCACCAAAGCTCCTAGAGCACTGAAAATAAGTAAAGTAATATAAAAACAAAATAATGAAACAGTAAATTATTGAAAACTATAAACTAACCATAATTATTATATAAATTTAATTTAAGAAAAGCTGATTGAAAAAGGGTTTTAAGAACTTTCAGATCACTGTAATCTGCTTTTTTCATCTCTACCCTGGATATTATGCTTCCATTTGGCTGTATGTATCTGGTTTTAGGTCCTTTAAATGTTTTGTTGTTAGCAGTATTCACGTAAGGAATACTACTAAGTATGGCTTTAAGATAAATGCTACACCATATATCTCTAACATTTGGGAAAAACTAGACCAGTTGATTTTGTCCAAAAGGAGGTACAGTTGAACCCCGTTATATCGACCTGTTTGGGACTTAAGGTCTTAGGTCGGTCCCATAAAAAGGTCGCATTAAACGGAGTCTGTCACACTGATGAATTAGACTTACATATGTTCAGAGGTGAATAAAAAATAAAAATTAGAATACAAAACATCAATTTATTTATTACAAATGAAACAGAAAAACTAATTTTTTAAATACATACATATGTATGTATACAAAGTATATATAATGAAAAAAAAACACAAACATTTACAATGAGTAATACATAAGTGATTTGATTTCTAGGCAAAACCATAACCAAACTGCTTCACCCAATACCTCCGATGCAGGTTTTCTTAGCATTTTTTTATTTTTTTGGGTCATCATCTGAAAACGCACTAAAAAAAATTAATTGATCCTGATCTTTTTCAACTCATTTGCAGTTGAATGCCTACTCCTAAATCTCTAGCTACATTGACAAGTCGCTCACCCTTTTCTATTTTTTCAAGGGCCTCTAGTTTTTCCACAATAGTACAAGATTTCCTTTTTTCAGATATCGCAACACTCGGTCTGATGTTAACATTGTGGAAGTTAAGATCAAACTGTTTTTTTCAAACAACCAGGAGAGAACAGTGAATCATCTATACAGGAAAATATTTACAAATTACTTATCGGAAACACGAGGTTCCATTCCGGAAACAATGGATCTTTATCTTCTCAGAAATAGTCAGTTTAAGCGAGGAGAATTGTTTCAAAAGGTCGGATAGTTGAGAGGGGTTCTAGCATAAAAAAGGGTCGGTTTATGCGAGGAGTCAGTTTATCAGGGGTCGATATAACAGGGTTCCACTGTAAATAAAAGTATGGAAATCTTAATGTCAATTCTACACTTCAAAAAGCATAGGGAAATTTTATATATAAATGCAATATATACACATCCCATAATAAAACATAGAGAATTTGAAGAATAATGGAGGTTTTAGAAAATAAAATTTTAAAAAAATTCAATTTACACAGAAAACATCAAAGCCCTGCCCTGTAAACCTGTGATTTTGGACTTGCCTAGTTTTTCCCAAATGGTATACTGATACCATAAAAATAATACAGATAGATATAAAGAATATTAGACTACATGTGATCTTAAATAAATCATACTACTATAAATCTACATTTGATAAAAATAATTAATGAGTATTAAAACTTATATATAATACTTCTTCCATAATTTTTTCAATGTAAATACATTCTGTAAACAATAAAGTCATATATATGTGGTAGAAAATCCATAACAGTAACAGTCAGTTTTAGCCATTTATTAACGCAGGTACAAACAAAAATAATATATGATTGATTTTAACGGCTAACTTCACAACATATAGAATACAACAACGCGTATCATACATTTTTGTTTAAAAAAATAAAGTATAAAAACATACACAGCATCAATTCCTTGTATAGTGATGTCTCTTTGCTTACTTTCAACCATATCATGCATAAACATTGCATGGAAATAAGGGATAGATGCAGCAAGCACTAATCGATGACCAGTAAAAGATTGATCATCAACCTACAATGATAAAACAAACATTAATATACAGCACAAAGACTGGAGCCACAAAAAAATTGATGAGCATACTTTTAAGGTGACATCACAGAGTTTTCCTTGTCTTCTTATTTCTTCCATTATAGAAAATCCATGAGCAAAAATATCCAACTGTTGGAAAATAACACATTCTTCTGATTCAGAAACAGTTCTACTACCAAGATATTTAACTTTTTCACTTTCACTGGTGTCAAAACTGGTATTAGATGATTGATCCATAATCACCATCACATTAGAGGCAAAAGTCGAACGTTAAAAGAAAATAACATTTAAATGCAAACCCTGAGTGAAATTTGAGAAGTTGTCAAGAGAAGGTTACAAATATTGCTAACATTCCATACCTACAATAAGTTGTTTTATTGATTTGAAAACAAATATAATTTAATTTACTTATCATTTATATTTTCGAATAATTCTTGAAAGAATCAAGAATTTTTTCTTTATTTTTAAATCTATTTTTTAAGTGAATATGAGAGTAACCTTCCTCTACTTTTAAAAGAGTATCGTAGAGGGGGGTGGGGGGAGGGGCAGTTGTGTTGTGTTGGAAGTTAACGTGTGGTTACTTAACTTTCAACCTGTTACTTCTCTCATGATTATGTCTTGTTGAGAATAAGCTGATTGTTAACATGGGTGACGAATCGAAGAAAACTTTAAGTAAGATTCCACTTTTGAAAACCAAAGCTGGGCCTAGAGACAAAGAATTATGGCCCCAGAGGTTAAAAGAGGAATATATTGCTCTCATACAGGTATGTAATCATTAATCATATTTTAAAAGTTTTTTTAATTTTATGATTCGATAATTCATTTGTTTAATCAAGTTCTGATCGCTCTTGCAGTATGTTCAACATAATAAAAAAACAGATAATGACTGGTTCAAGTTAGAATCGAACAAAGAAGGCACAAGATGGTTCGGAAAGTGTTGGTTTATTCATAACTTGTTGAAATATGAATTTGACATTGAGTTTGATGTAAGTAACATACGTGCTTGAGTTTAATTATTTTCTAACTATTCATTTTAGATTATCAAAGTTAAAAATATTTTAATAGAATGAACAGGTTAGAAATTATGATTTCAAGATTTTTAAAAATGTTTAAACTAGGTCCTATAAATAATGAGCTAGGTCCTTGTAATAACAAGTGAACAAAAGATTCATTATAGCTGAATTTTCACCCATTCTGGAAGTAGTGTAACAATAATAATGAACTGTATAGTTGAATTGAAATTTTCCGCTATCTTGTAGATTTTTAGTGGGATCATACAATAAAAAAAAAGAATTTTTAACTACAACCAGACATTTTTTATTATGCTAATATTCCAGCCATTATAATGCTGGCATTTATCAATGCAGGCTAAGATACTTTTTGACAGTGTCTTGCACTATGCTTCGTCTTATATCGTTTTAATTTTTATTTCCTAACCTGCATTGATGATGCGATGCCCTTCAATGTTATGCCAGAAATGTTAGCATGATAAAATTATGTTTTGTTATCTTTAGCAATTCATATTTACCCTTGACTCATCCCTCAAAAAATTTAAAAGATATTTTCATCCATAATCAACATAACATGATAACTTTCTCTTCAATTAAATGTTCCTTGATTGGCCCTAAATATATTTGCATCTCAAGTATAATTCAACATCTCATCTTATGATAGCAAATTTTCGGAATAAAAACCTCAACCTGTTTATTTTTTACAGACAGCCATTGAGTGTATTTTCTTTAATTTTTGATAATATGCATGGAATAGTCTTGTTATTATGATTAAGAATTTAAGTATAAACATGCTCATGATACCTTTTATCTATGCTTTTTTAGTCTGAATATCAGTTAACTAGACTGATTATATGATACTTATCTTAGGAAAATAATATTCAGTTCCTTTTCTACTGTTTTTTTTAAAATGTAATTTCAACTATAAATGTATTTAAATGCCCCTTACTAACCTATTCTTATAGGTAGTTTGAGATGTTGTATTCTAGTGGGGGAGGGGGGAAAGAGTATAGTGCAAGAAGATATGTAATAAAGAAATTGAAGAAAGATTAGAATTGAAAATTCTAGCCTCCTAATGTGGAATAGCGATAAGAATTGTGGATCTTACAATCCAATCCTAAAAGGAGATCTTACGAAGCAATTCATGCCTCGAGCTTTCCAGGCAGTTTTTAGTTGTTGAAGTGAGGTAGATTGAGGGAGGATATTAAAGTTAAAAGAACAGCTGGTGAATGAGGGGGGGATGAATCTCAGAATCTTCAGAACTATTTAACTATTAGGATTTTGGAAATGTGAATATTCCGAGATACCTATTTATCTAAAATTACTATAAGATTTTTTAATATATTATACTGAATACAAGATTTGTTGAGGTAAAGCAATGGCTTGTAGGGAATGAGTTCTAAGGAGTGATTTTCAAACGATTAGGTTGTATTATCCTTTTTATTTATTTTTTTATCATAGTTTATTTTTCACTGTCAATTCTTTATTGCTAAGAATGTCATTTGATAGGCTTCAATTATCTCAGAATGGTGGATGAGTATAAAATTTACTGTTAGTCAGCATGCATATTTGATGATGCATCAGCAGAATAATAAATAAGTGTTTATAAGTTATTAATAGAAATAGAAAATATTAGAAATAACTTGAAATTGTGATGAAGAAGGATCATTGGAGGTAATAACTGAGAATTAAGAGACATAGGAATACGGCCGCTGAGAGCCAAACCGGGCCTCGGGGCAAATGCATTGCCCAGGCACCCTTAACCCCCCACTGCCAACAGTGGTCACCTTAGTCCAGGACCCAGGAATTTTGTCCCTCCCCTGTCAGCGGCCCTGCACAGGAATGAGATTTTTTTATATAAAATTATATTTTAGGGAAAGGTTATTAAATTTAGTGAGAAGTCATTGTATGATTGTCCAGGATCATTAGTTTTTATTGGTCATGGAGGAATAAATTTCTTGTGTAATTTTTAATAAAGCTCTTTCTCTGACACCTTGGTTATAATAACATTAACAAGGGGTGGACACACTCAGTCTCTCACAGATCTTGTTGGCAATGTTTTTAGAAGATAATGGGGCCTATAAGCCGAAAAAAAAAAAAAAAAAAAAAAAAAAAAATAGAATTAAACTAATTTATTTTGTATCTCGAGTTTAACCCATTAGCTCCCAGAACTTTTATTTTTTTAGAATGTACTAAAAACTTCAAAATCATTTAGTTTTCATCCAAAAAGAATTTAAAAAATGTAAATTTCATCGGATTTGGCCGTTGTGTCCAGATAAGCCCTGTTGCGAAAACGCAACACTGGGAATGAGAGGGGACGTCCATTTTTTTAACGCAAATGGGAATTTTTTAAAAAATTTTCTGCATTCCCATTGGATTGGTATAATATTCACAGTTGTGAGCAACCAAATCTCTTTGAAAATAAGGCCACGGTGAATTTTCAAACATGGAAAAAAAAATAAGATAAATAATAATAAAAAAAACAAAACAAAATTTATATATGTACAAATGAAATTATTATAAAAAAATATATGAAAGAGACAATAAGAAATGAAATATAAAATTATTACAAAATAAAACATAAATGTAGTATATGTACATACGCTACATTTGGAAATTAATTATACTTATATTTATATATCAATTTTTGTGAAAATCAATAAAACATTTTTCCTGTAATGCAACATTGCATTTTTGGCACTTTTTTATTGTTGTGGATTTTCACATCGCACATCTAGTTCTCTTTTCTTGCCTCATTATGGTATATCCGATGTTATCAGGTGTTGAATAGAAAGTACATTTAGCTATCTAACATAGGTTTGTTATATTTGTTGAATAGATTTCATTACCGGGACGTTTCCTCTGTGTACAATTAGTGGTAAGTAGGTTCCTGGCAAGATAACTTTTAAATACTAGCAAATCTGACTTAGGCTGTTCAGGTAAGTCTTCTCTCATTCTACGATATAACAGCCGTGTATTCTGAACAGAGACATTCAGCAACCATGCAAAGATAGCCCAATACCATTACCGTGAACGAATCCCAGTCTATATGAAGCAACATTTTGGTCCATCCTATCCGTCCCTCCCATATTTTCATTATATTTTTTATCATGTGAGATTGGGTCACAGTAATTTTCTTTTTTTCAAAAAAAGAGTACCTCCGAGCACCGTAGAAAAGCTTCACTCCTAAGTTATTTGACACTGTGAAATTATCATTCTACCGACAGATGATCAAAGATTTCTCTTCGTCGTACTTGATGTCACAAGTTCCTCTTGACGTTTTCTTCATGTCAACTCTCAATGGACACTTTTCTATCCTAATAGATCTTATAATACCTGTGAAACCAATTGTAAGTTTAGATAATTTGTCCACTAACCCTAGGGAGCTAAAGAAGTTGTCCGTATAAAAAGAAGTTGGCATCAGTCTCCAGTAAGCTGACGAGATATTGCTTTACTGAACTGTCACACCACACTTCCTCCAAGTCCGAATTCTTCTTTGAATTCATCAGGCTCCAATAAATAAATGAATAAAGACCAAAAAAAAGAAATGAAAAATAACTATGAGATAAAATTCACGTACCCGCTCATGCCCAGTGTTGTGTTTTCGCAACTTAAAAATTGTATTGATTTATAAGTAAAAAACAAACAATATATTATAGACTCTTACCTTTCTCCTTATTTTCTTGCATGTCTGAAGAATTTAAATTATCACTGTCACTTTGAAATAAAAAAACACACACTTAGTAATAAAAATAAAAACAAAACATTACAGTAGCCAGTTCACAACAAAAAAATCAGTTGATGATTAATTCACTTTTATGTGAACTGAAAGATAGGAGAGAGCAAATTAAACGCAATAATATGAAAAGGGGACGATACAGCTTAGGTTCATGTTCAAAAATTTTCACTGGTCTCCCTTGCTTAAACAAATTACACGTTTGAACTGGGAAGAGGACGCTGTTGCGTTTTCGCAACACGGGGAACTAATGGGTTAAAAAGATATCGACATGATTCTCACACAAAAAATATTATTTTTGAGTGCAAATTTATCGATACAGTGGCTTCATAGATTTTTGTTTAGATTAATTAAATTCTAAAAAAAAATATTAGATCTTCAAGCAAACTACCTTTATAGATTTTTTTTTTTTACACCAAAAGTGATGTCAAATTCAAATTCATCATCCAAGAGAACCCTTAAATATGCAATTTCATGTAAATAGAAAAATAAAAAACCTAAACTTCAAATGTTGTTTGACCAAATGTAAGCAAGTTTTTCTTAAATTGACAAAAACTTGAATTACGGTTGGACAGTTAATCATATAAATTTCATATTTTTACCCAAAATATAGGGTGGTAATGCGCTAAAATGTCTTTGGCTTCATCTCCCTATTTGGTTTCCAAACTGAAGTTAAAAATCAAAATGTATTCAGGATTTTTCAACTTTTCAAATGAGTCTTATCTTTCCCTTTTTTCATCAAATTTTGTATTTATATACATCAAAAGAAAGCTGAGGCGCTCCTCTTTCCTGGCTTACTTTCCAGGGATACCAATAAACTTGAATGTAACTAAGTAATGGCGATTTAAAGAAAAGTTACCTATAATCGGTTTAAAAGTTTCATCCTTCTTAAAGAATGTGAAAAAATTATATATTTTGTTTTTATTGAATAAACGTTTGTCAATCTTTTTGAGGGTGCTGAATTACAATCTTACATAATTTTTTGTGTAAAAGAATCTATAAAGTTAGTTAGCTCTAGTTCTAATCTTCAATTAATTTTTTTAGAATTTAATTAACTTAAACCAGAATCTATGAAACGGCTGCATTTTTCCTAAAATTTGTACTAAATAATAAAAATGTTGGTTCAAGAATCATGTCGATATCTTTTTTCAAACTTGATGTAAAATTAATTAGTTTAATGCTATTTCTATTTTTTTCTTGGCTTCAAGGGCCCCTTAGTCGGAGCGGCAAAATATGTGTCTAGTATTTTTTTACCAAGAACCCCCAAAAAAATTGCCAATAAGATCCATGAGAGTCTGAGTGTGTCCTCCCCTTGTGAGATATACTGATATAAGGTTTAAAAAAATCCCATGACAGTTAGCAGTAATTCCTGCCCTATTTCCTGATTGTCAGTGTTCATGAGAGAGTGCACTTGTCGTATCATAATCTACTTATAAGGATAGCAAAATGTCTTATTGCTTTTTTCATTGCTCAATTGCATTGGGAGCCTACTGTCGTGTTTTGTTTAACCCCTTTTATTGAAATAAAGCCCAAGTAATTTGTATAAACATATTCTATTGTATTTTTACTTTAGAAATACAATAGATTTTATTGTGCTATTTAGTTAAGTGTTTATTATTAATTTTCAGATTGTATTTTAGCTGTAAATTTTAAATATGTTATACAATTACTGGAAGACTGTTACCAGTGTAGTGTTGTATCTTTAGTGCTTTTGATATATTTGATTTTTTTTTTTCCTATTTAAGTTGGCTAGTTAACATAAAAATAGCATTGAAGGAACTATGTAATTAGGAATAATAAATGATTTGCCACTTCTAAGTTACTTGTCCTATCTAGTTAATCCTTGGTGACTATCACATGTATGTAATTTTTTGTTTTACATTTATACAGGGTGTCCCGAATTAAAATGGCAAAACTTCAGGAACTTATAGGGGACCAAAAAACTAAGACAAAAAGTCCTTTAGAGATTTGCTTGTTTTTGCTTAGTTTTAGAGAAAATCGCAAAAAAAAAAAAAAAAAGAAACAAAACAAGTTTTCATTTTTATACTTATTTATTTACATTTATATTTATGCTATATTCTTTTTAATGTAAATATTGCTCAAAATGTTGTCCTCTTGCACCAATGCAAGCATTACAACTAGCACTCACTTGATAAATTGCAGCTAAACATTGTTCTGATGATATTAGGTGCACTGCATCTATAATTCGGTCTCTTAATTGCTCTCTTGAGTTGATTGACACCGAATAAACTTTCAGCTTCAAGGTTCCCCATACAAAGAAATCCATGGGTGTCATATCAGGTGATCTGGGTGGCCAAGGTACTACTCCTCCATGTCCAATCCATCGTTGTGGATAATTTATATCCAGCCAAGCTCGAGCAACTCTGCTATGATCTGGACATCCATCGAGTTGGAACCACATTTCAATCTGCTGCTATAAGGGAATGTCATCTAATTAATTAGAAAAGTCGTTCTCCAAAAAATGTGTAAATGTGATACCATTCAATCTTCCAGGTAAAAAATATGGCTCCACCAGTAATCCGTTCCGAATTCCAAGCCAAACGTTGATAGCAAATTCATGCTGAAACTTATTCTCTCTAATAGCTCTGGGATTTTCAAGAACCCATACATGATAATTTCTTTGATTTACAATTCCTCCTCTTGTAAAGGTAGCTTCATCGGTCCATATAATTTTTAATGGAAATAAATTATCATCACAAATTTTGACAAGAATCCAGTTACTAAAATTCAATCTCTTGACAACAAACATCAAAACTATTTTTTCAAATAAACTAAGTATAATTTATTAATTTCTACTTAATTAAATTGGTAAGTTCAATATATTTTTTATTGATTTTTTTTATATTTTATTTTACCTATATTCTTGTAGATACCTGTTACATTTCCCGTTACAGCACCAGAGATAGCAATTCCAGAGCTTGATGGTAAAACAGCAAAAATGTATAGAGGAGGAAAAATTTGCTTGTCAGATCATTTCAAACCTTTATGGGGAAAGAATGTGCCAAAATTTGGTATAGCACATGCTATGGCTCTTGGTGTAAGTTTTATGATCCTTTGTTATGGAAGTTACTTTAATGATCATGCATGTGCTAATAAAAGTTTACCTTTTAGTTAGGACCTTGGCTAGCAGTTGAAGTTCCAGATTTGATTGAAAAAGGAGTAATTACATACAAAGAAAAGGAACAATCATGATAAATTGGCATGTTCAGCAAGAAATGTGATTCTGAGCTCTTTCTGTAACATTTGCTGTTTAATCCTAAATGCATAAATGTCTAGAATACTCATAAGTATTATATTTTTTTGTTTTTGATACTTGTTTGTCCTCTTTAGTTATTTATGCAATAACATGCAGAGGTTTTTAAATTTTAAAATCAAAATTATTTTTAACAGTGATTACATTTAAATTATAAACAAATGCAAATTGTGCCTGTATAATAATTAAATGTTTTTAACTAATTGTTTTAAATTATTGTGAAAACATTTTTTATAAGAAAGTAGAGATTTATTATTTTTATAATTATTCATTTTTGTTTTTCCTTTTTGTAACGTTTAGTATTACATACAAGAATATGTTGTTATTAGTTTCTTGCCTGTGCAATTCATATAAATCTATTAATTCTAAACATAATTTACCTTCCATAATGTTACCTTTTACGTATATATATTTTCATACATATGAATAAAAAGAAAAAATTGAACATTTTCCTTGAAATATGCCAAAGTCCAGTTACCAACTTTGACTTAAATCATCTAAAAATTTATTTAATAATGAGAAATATTTTTGTTTTCATTATTTGAAATATTTGTTATTCTATGATAAATACGATAAATTTCTTATGTATTTTGAATAATGATTGGCATGTTATTTATTAATCAGTGCTTATCCAGAATTTTTTTATTTAAAATTTATTGTCCTCAGATAAATTATTTGATTTTATATTAATCAAGTAAATAAATAAATAAGTAAAGTAAATAATTTAATTATAAACATAATTTACAATTAATAAGCCTGCTAATCCTATCTACTTGTAGCTCATTTACTTGTCATATTTTTATGTATACAAACGTGAATACAAAAATAATACCAATTAAAAAAAAGCTAAGGAATAAATTAAAGTATGATAAATTAAAAGTAAATCTAGAGAAGACATGGCCTTCAACTCATTGAGCACATCCCTGAACATTGAAGATCGGAATCTTCCTTAGGCTCAATTCACACAGAACGGATGTCGGGCAGAGATGTGGCACGGACTTTTGTCTCTTCTGCGTCTCTCCTATTAAACAAACATTCCAATTCAAACAGAAGTGACGTGGCGCGGGCGCCCTATTGTTTAATAGGACAAACGTGGATGACAAAAGTCCGCGCCTCGTCTGTTCTGTGTGAATTGGGCCTTAGAGTACCAATTACAAATGTTTAGGTGTATGGATAGACAAAAAAGGAACCCTTGATAAGATACTTAATTGTAAATAATTAGAAGATAGGATTTGTAAGAATGCTAAATTCGCACCTGTAGAATGAAAACCGTACGACTTTTGACCAACTAGGACACTGGTTAAACATGTTCCATGTTAAAATATTTCTTAGATACAAAACAAAAAAAAATCATTCCTTCATAGTTGGGACAGTATTATACGGTGCTGAGGCATTAACAATAAAATAACATTACGCCCAAAATAACCATCTTCACAGCTGGATTTTCTGAGAAAAATTTGTAGAATATCAAGACTCCATCACATTCATAATAAGATAGGAAGAAAAAATATGAAACAGAAAAGAAATGATATATTCATAACTGAAACAAAGAGGCTTCAGTAGTATGGCCTTTTAATGAAAATAGATGGCTAAGGCAAATTTTCTTGTACGAACCAGAGTCTAGGAAGAAAAGGGGACATACAAGGAATACATAGATTCGAAGATTTAAAGAAGGAATGGCAGCAAGAGGATTAAAAAAAGATTGGTAGGACATAAGTGGATGGTGAGAGAAATATCTGGTGATCGGCTTGCAATAACCAAACTAAGTCAATTAAAAAAAAATGGAATAAATATTCATTTGTGGTTATAGGATATTATTTGGGCTTAATGTCTTGCTGTAATTTGACTAGGGCAGAAAGGAAAGGTTATCTTACAGGCTGACAACTGGAGTGAGGTCAATTCAAGTTAGTCCTATGAGGTGATTCAGTTAGTCTCACATGGAATATAATTCTATCTGCTCCAGATTTCAACCTTTACTTCTGACTCATAAATGCTTAGGTGCTTTATTTACATTTTTATATCCTTGGACCCCATGGTGTGTTGTTTAAAATTAAATAAAAAATTATGTGTATTATTTCCTTTTAAAAAAATATTAAATTCAATATTAATTATTCATCAATAATGAATCAAGTTTTGTGCAAGCATTATTGAAAGTAAAATGACAAAATAATTAGAAAATTATAATAAAGCCAAAAATTGAAATCAATTAATACTTTTTAAAACCTAGAAGTTAGAAATTATCAAATTACTCACTAAGGTATCGTACTTAAAATGCAATACTGCTTTACAATATCGTAGCTAAGAGTTGCAAACCTGATTTATTTTGATGCTGAATTATTTATCTTTTACAGGCAATATTGTAAATAAAGGAATTCACTTACTTAAGGTAGTAATAAATCATTTAAAATATACTTTATTGAAGTATAGAAAAAAACAAACTCTATTATAAATTTACTAAGTTATACTTAGCAAAAGAGTATGAAAAAAGAAATTTTAACTTCATAGTTAAATACACTTTCTTTAACTTAAATACATAAATATTTTACCCTTATTTTTAAAAATTAAGTTATTCAAATAATAATAAAATGGCATAGTTATGACAAGTATAGATTTTTAAAAATTTTAACAGATATATATTTTAAAAAAATAACCATATAATAATAATGTCCAATATATCTGACTAGGTAACAATATCTTAAGAATACGTCAAAGGTAAAAATCACTAATGACTTGATTTCCTTATCACAGTCATCCCTTACTATGAATAATTGTACAAATATACTAAATAATTGTACAAATATATTGTATAAAATAATCATTGAAAAATATTTTGATTACTTTAGCAAAAGTAACATCAATTATATTAAAATATATTTTTAATTAATAATACTTTAAAATACTGGTCTTGATAATTTTTTTGACCAGTTTTATTTATGGTCAAGAAAATTATCATAAATTGTGTTTTACAAAACACATCTACGAAAAAATGAAAACTAATGACTTAATTGCTCAGTCAAGAATTTTTAAGTGATGTATGAATACATTAATACAGCTTAGATTTTACTTAATTAAAATTGTGTTGATAACATAATTCAATAAAATTTACTTCTATATTTACACAATATAATAACATACGTACAAATTTGTTTGTGAATAAATATACATTAGGTACAAGGTATCACACCAATAAAAAGCAATTTCTAAACTTTCATATAAAATTGGGCATCAAAAAATAATAATAAATGCATTTAAGAACAAAACAGAGGTAACTAAGAAATGAGACAGCCAAAGCGTGATAAATACTTTAAAAATAGGAAGATATTTTTCAATAAATGGCTTCTTAAGGCACTAAGTTTCATAAAACAGCTATTTTTTTTTTCTATTACATTAAAGATATTGCCATCTCAAGAACATTTCAAACTCTTAATACATATTATGAGAAGTAATCCACTGCTGAGAAGTATCATGGGTGATAATCTAGGCCCTGAATTTGTCTCAGTACTGTTTACTGCAATATTAAGAAACAAGAATTAAGTAATCAAGAAAAAAATACTGCATATAGTGGTTTAAATACTACAACCGGTTAACTACAAAGTATGAGAAAATGCACAGTAAGGTCCCAAGTTTATTAGTAACTAAAGGATGGGTTCATTAAGTACTGGAACTGCTAAATAGATGTAAATGAAAAGAAACAATTATCTTTAAAGCAAATAATTTCATTAATAAATTAGAATTTGGTAAGTTGGTCAAAACATCAGAACACCAATAGTTTAAAATAAATCTTAGTCCTTGATTATCAACTTTAATTCCATTGACCATTTCCTATTCCAATAATAATAATCCTATCCTTTAAGAATACTATTTTATGGTTTAATTTTATTTTGTATCGTGGTTTTAAAAAGTCTTTATTCTATTCAGTTTTTGTCCTCACCTCATGGCATCACCTATTAGAGGCTCAAATAATTCTGCTATATTTTGTATTAATATTATTTCTTTTATTATAGAACTAATCTCTTAAAACATTTTCCCTATAAGGTATCAACACTGATGATTGTTAAATATTATTTTAATATTTCTATATTCCTTTCTCCATTCTGATCTTCCTATTTCCCTCCCAATACAGGAAGACTTGAATGCAAAACATTTATATGCTATTGAAAATAAAGCAAACAATAGTAAGCCAAAGACTATATAAAATATATATAAAGACTATATATATATAAAAAATATATACATATACATATATATATTTCCATAGTAACCCTATGGGAGGGGAGTGTATTTCTGATAATTTTACAAGTTCCATGCAAATTAGCATACTACCTGTAATTAGCAGGTGTAACATATTTTTTTTTAATTAGATAAATTACAAAAATAACAAAGTTCTTGATTGAAGTTAAAATAAACACTTAGGGAAAAGAAAAAGAAAAAAGATAACAATAATTTAAATACCAAAAGGCAGTAATTCCATAGTTAAACAAAAAGAAATTAGAATAAAATAAAAATACAATAGATTGATAAAATAAATAAAAAGAAATAGAAAAATAACATGCAGACAAGTTGATTTTTCAATAGATGTCTTCTATTGTTCATCTTGTTTTTGATGCGGGGTGGTCTTCTTTCTTGATGTGTATCGTCTATTTTCCAATTGCTAATGCGAATTCTGCCAACTGTTTCTTGTAGGTTTTGTATAGTTTGGCTTCGGTGGAAGGCCAAGTGTCCCCATTCATCAGTACTGTTTTTATTAGTTTTGATCTTTTGTGTTCATAAAGAATGCAGTCATATAGTAAGTGATGAAATGTTTGTGGAGTCCGTCCGTCACATTCGCATGTATCTGTATTTGTCAAATGAAACCGTTTCAAGTAGTGGTTAGTCTGCCCATGTTCCGTTAACAGTTGTGTAAGTTTGTGATGAGTACTTTTGGGTGTACCGTGATTTTGTCATGTGATGTGTGGGATGTATTTGTGCAAGGGTCATCCTTTTGTCGAGTTGTTCCAAAGTTTGTCCCATTCAGAAAGTGAGTCTGTTTTGATACTTTTTTTAATTAATGAAACGGGATATATATATATATATATATATATATATATATATATATATATATATATATATATATATATATATATTTTCATTTTTCTTAAAATATTTTTTGTGTTTAGAATTTTGGACATCCTCATAATTATTTAATAATACTTGTGTTCCAGGATATTTTAAATCACTATATAATATCATATTTCATACATAACTTTCTCTAGGTTAATTCTTATTTAAATAAAAAGAGTTAATTATAGATTAATGATGGTTAGTAAACCCAATAACCACAAATTTACCTTTTAAGCAGTAACTCTGCTCCTCCATAAAATATCCTTCTTTACACTGGCACAACCCATCTTTACATATAATGCCATGTTTAGATCCATTGATGGCTAAACATTCAGGATTATATTTGCATGGTTCACGAAGCCCTAAGAAATACATGACTATGTATTGTTTATTAAGAAATGTTTTACACCATAAAAATGAAGATATAAATATAAAAGAAAAGCACAAGTGATGCACTCACTAAAAATTAACTAGGAACCACTAGAATGGTTTTATTATCATTATTATTATTACTTTTACACTATATATAGAATCAAAATAAGGAATTCTATAATGTGAGGGCATGGATGATGAATTTTTCTGAGGCAGCAGTTCAGTGATATGGAAGTACATGATGGTAAGATGTTATTTAGAATTTGAGAACTGAATGGAGCAATACAAAATGAGATAGTGAGAAAGGGTCAAATGATTAGGACAGATAGGAAGCAAACAGTATTGCCACCAGAAATTAAGACTTAACATTCCTGGTTCAAAATGTCTAACCCAAAAGAGCTTAGCTTTTAATTAATCCTAACTTAATTCCTTTAATTAAAAATTTTTTTACTTACCTACTGTTTTCCAGCATGTGCCATCTACATTGTGTGAATCGTTTTCGCACACACATACACCTTTTTGTTCATCACATCTAGCATTTTGCAAAATAACTGTACACTGGTCATGCACTTCACAAGGATCTTCCAGTTTCTCTGCCACTTTTTGTTTAAAAAAAAATAAACCAAAAAAATGATTTTTGATACATTATGATTTTCATTAACTATTAATTATGATAAATCCATACACAACAAACAGAATTGATTTTGGTCTCCAGCGATGTACTTTTGTTGACATCTACAAAATCCATGTTTACATTCTGAGTTCAAGGTCATACATCCCCTATGATCAAGACAAGGACCATCAAGTGCTGAAAATTAGCAATTTATTATACTTTTTTTCTTTTCTACTAACCTAGTAATCATGATTCATCATAAAGTTTATCAGTATTTTATTCACAAATAAGAACTAATTAAAGTAAAACAAAACCAATATAAAATCAAAACTTTTAATAAAATAAAAATTTATAAATATATATATATATATATATGTATTCATTATATATATATATATATATATGTATTCATTATATATATATATATATATATATTCATTATAATTACCAGAACTATGTTGACAATCACTTGCATCAGCTGTTGGGTGGTATTTTGGGGGGCAGATGCATCGACCAATGTCACAATAAGCTTGTATATCGCTTGATTTTGTAAAACAGTTATCATTTACATCACATCTTTCTCCTATTACTAAAAATATACACATTCATTAATATTATTTAGTCTTTTTATTATCAAGAAAAAAATTCACAAGGGGTTATGAAGGAACAACTAAGGATGGTATTGAAACTATTTCTAAATTAATTAACTTTCAATAATAATTGTGAGGAATAATATCATTAAAATATTTACAAAATAAAAAAATGAGGAGTATTATTATCTTTAATTCTAAAGAAAGGTCATGATATTTATAATCTTTGATATAGAGTAAATAAAATTCTAAAATACAAAATGGTCAACTATCCTGATTTTAAAGTCTTCCATCACACCACTTGCAAGTATCAGACAAACTGCCAAATCAATTATTTGTAGACAGATTTAAAAAGTTTTATTTACAAGTTGTAAAAAAAATTTCTACAATAATTTAAACAATGCTCAGTCCAACAGTCAATTATATTTAAATCTAGAATTTGAGATAGCCACTTCATAAAAATGTTAACTATTTTACGTAATGACAAGTGATTTCATTTCTTACATAAAAATCATATACATCCCGACCAGGCCAGATTTAAACCAGCTTCACATAGATATTGAGAATGCTTATGCTCTAGAAACATTAACATGTTCAGCTATTGGCATCTACAAGTTATTTGATATTGTTGACAAGAAAACAGGCATTGTAATACTTTGTATTGAATCTGCGATGTAAAATAGGGGTAGCATTAATTAGAACAAATAAAATGAAATTATTCCATTATTCACGGCATTCACTCCTCTTTATTATTAATAAATCATGTTACATGTTTCGGGAACAACAATGTCCCATCCTCAGACTGAAAACAGTATTTCATTATAATTGCACTACAATTTTATTTTTAACATCAAACCAATAAATTCTTAATTTAATTTACACTTTATATATCATTATAATTTTACCTTTAAAAAAATTTTTTTGGTGTTAACACACGGTGTCAGTTCCTTTAACATAATAAACATTATGTTGGTGAAACGAAGCAGAATTTATATAAAAGAATTAATCAACATAAATACGACACCAAAAAAATAAGTAAATCAAACAATAATAAAACAGCCCTATCAGAACACGCACAAAAACTGAACCACAAATTTAATTTTGATAACGTAAAAATCCTACAACAAGAAAGAAAAACACATAATAGAAAAATAAAAGAAGCGATATACATTAATAAAACAATCAATAATGCAGTTAACTACAAAACAGACACTGATAAAATAGGAACAATATATGCCGGTATAATTAATAAATTAATAATATAGATTGACCAACTAAGGACTAATAACAATAGTTAGATTGGGATTGACCCTTGTTCCCATAAGGTAGAAAAGTTATTATTTAGATATGTAAAAGGAACTGACACGGTGTGTTAACACCAAAAAAAAAATTTTTAAAGGTAAAATTATAATGATATATAAAGTGTAAATTAAATTAAGAATTTATTGGTTTGATGTTAAAAATAAAATTGTAGTGCAATTATAATGAAATACTGTTTTCAGTCTGAGGATGGGACATTGTTGTTCCCGAAACATGTAACATGATTTATTAATAATAAAGAGGAGTGAATGCCATGAATAATGGAATAATTTCAATATATGTAACTCCTTCATTGAAGAATTTATTAAACAAATATAATGTTATTTTACAATAATTCTTAAATTATCAAGAATCAATTCATCACAAATGGAAGTAAGGATTTTATCTATTTAAATAGTTCATTTCTTTAAAAAGAAAAACTACAAGTTAGTTACTACTATGATATTGTAGACTTTTAATCATTATCAATTATAAACTGTCTAAAATATGATTTTCATCACCCGAATTGAAGTAAAAGTATTAACCATAGAACATGTTTTACCGGTAACCTAGTTAGTCAAAAGCAATACGGTTTAGGAGAACGAAAAGGCATTACATAAAGTTTGATATTAGGAGAGCAGGAGCTCAACAACTTATACTAAATACTAACTTGACTAAGAGGCAGGTTCTAATGAGTGGTGAGCTCCTTTTGACTCTTTTTCTCCTAATACAAAATAAAAAAATTTAACCTGGATTGGACTGATCTTGCTCGATCCCTCTCGGGTGTTCAAAATGTTGGATTGAATAAAAAAAGTCATGTTTGAAATCTCTGTTAAGTGTAGGAGCTTTTATGACATCCTCTAGCTCTCTTGATGTTGCTCAGATTGAAAATATGCTCAAAGCTAACTTATCAGAAATTAAAAAGAAAATATTTTTTGTTATATGGTATTTATCACTAGGACCTACTATTGCAGGATAGGATGTATACTAGTTTGGATGACAAAAAAATCACGTTTAAAACCCCTGTTTCTTCTCAACTTATTATTTTTTTTTTTTTAGTTTAAATAATTCAAAAGCATACATGTAAGAAGAAAAAAAAAAAATAACATAAGAGCATAGAAGGGTCAAGCTATTTAATTTGAAAATTTATCTCCTCTAGACAAATGAATCATAGGTAAGCGACAAAAAATATATAGAACATATGAGCATTGACGGTCATGGGGGAAACCCCTAAAACATGTTCCATGTTATTCTTTCTTTAGCCGGCAAGCTCAAGAGGGTTTATTTATTAATATGTTGAATTTTAACATTGCTTCTCTCCTTTTGGTTTTCATTCACAATGAAACTTGTTGGAGCAGAACTTTTAAGAATGGCAGAGAATTGGGAAAATAATCTCTCTTTCTACACTATGTTTGAGCCATAATATACTTCTGTCAATTGAACTATTTGCTCCATCAGGCCGGACAAAACAAATTATGTAGCTAGTAAGCCAAATGATTTTGTAATATAAATAAAGTGATTGTTTTAGCTAAAGTGGTTCACAGCACTATGAAAAGAAAAAAATTACATTTAGAATGGGAGGAATCGAATAAAAAAAATAAGTATGGTAACTAGTAGATATAGAAATATGCTTCTAAAATCTATAAAAATTGTATAAATTTCTTCTTCTTCTTTGTAACGGTGTTTCCCTTAGTTGGGTTTCCGTTAGGTCAAACTATCCTTCCACAGTTCTCTGTCCCATCAATCACCGTCCCTCAGACCTCTTCCTGCCATTTCCTCCGCTATCTCATCCTCCCATCTCCTTGCTGGTGGTCCTCTCCTTCTATTTCTCAGAGGGTTCCATTTTCTAACCATTTCAGGTAATCTTCCAGGAGGCATTCCAGGAGGTAACATCGCATGAGCTTCCTCATCATCAACATCAGGTCTTCTTTATCCTGGGCCATAACCACCTGATCATCTGCGAAGAAGATTGTACACAAAAAATCCTCTTCAATAGGAATGCCCATCCTTTTACGTTCCCTAAACCACTGCTCCATTACTACATCCAAGTATATTTTAACCCATTAAGAGCCAGGTTTTTTTTTTTTTGATTCTCACTCTAAATTGTATATTCCTAATCAGTGAGTACTTGAAAAATAACTTGTGAAAAAAAAATAAACCAGCTTGGTGTATTTATCAAATTTTACAAAAGTCCCAATTGGGGACCATGTCGCTTCAAACGTATAAGCTGTAACTTTTGTAACCAGGACACATCACAGGTATAATAACCACCAAAAAAAATCTAATTAAATGTTTTAATTCAACAATAGCTGCAAATAATTGAAAGTGAAAGAAAAAATACATCTAAAATGAGGAATATTGTTATGAATTTGTAAATCTAAATTAGTTGTACCAATACTCCATACCGTGAACATAAATGCCAATATCATATTTTGAGCAATGCTTCCGGGCATTCTTCTTACAGACTGCACATTTTGTTGTTTTCCTTCTGGAGTTCTTTCGATGTAGTGACTTGTTTGATTTTTTCTAATTTCCCGAGGAACCCCCTTGTCTCCAGGGCCTCTCTTCTTTGTTCTATATTTTCAGGTCGAGCAAACCTATTTTCAAAAGAAGCATATTTGCTCTTCCAACTGCTCTTCACTTTTGTGGTTTTTTGGAATCGAGTGGTAGACGGAGTAGACAGTGGGATCGTGGTTTTTCCCTGACAAGAAGTAGAGGAAGATGGTTGACAAGATAAATCATTGGCAGAGCCATCAAGAAGATCCAAAGGAACGTTAGTGTAAATTTCGATGTTTCCAGGGACATCATTCGGCGGAGTGTCATCGTCTAAATCGTCCTCGTCAATCTCTTCATTATCGGAAACGTTATCAACAATTTGGGGAGGCAGCTGAACGATGTCTATGTAGTCTATTTTATCAAGATCTTCTTCAACCTCGAATTGATCCAAAAAATTAGGATATTGCATCGTATCTTCAAGCTCAGCGAAAGTGCAGAATTGTTTTGGCTTCATATCTAAGAACACAACATGGGAAAAATACATGATTGAAAAGTCAAAATAAAATTTAAGTAGACTACACTTTTTGTAGGTGGCATGTGGCATGATCCCCAAATGGGGATCAGCATTATAGCATGATTTATGACACAAACTAATATTTTTCATACAATCTTGAATGTATTTGTGATGTTTTATAATGATAACAGCAATTAGTCATTGATAGGTAGTCCAGAACAAATTTTCAAAATCACATAACATAATTCAGTTTCTCTTACCGTTGGTTTTCAGCCTTTATCTGCAGATTAAAACACTAAAATACAATAAAAATCCAAATAATGGGCACATACACTTCTCAGACAGTTGAAGAGGCTATGTGAGTTCCAGAAAGGTAACTTACCACGCACTGCTGCCATCTAAGGAGCATTTAAATATATAGGTCCCAATTGGGGATCACGTGTTTGCCTTGTTTAATTTTGTACATACTTTTTCTGTACTTAATCTGGATTGCCCCTTTAAGGCCTGGGTCAATGCCTCGTTCCTGCAGAGCATTCCACATTTCTTTCCTAGGTACTTGGTCATATGCTTTTTCCAAATCTATAAATGCTAAATGTAGTTCTTGCTTTCTTTCCTCCCATTTTTCTATTAGTTGTCTCATTATAAATATATTATCAATACAGGATTAACCAGCTGTGAAACCACACTGTTCTTCCGGTGTCATAAAACATGCCTCCAATCTGTCCTTTAAGACTTTCCCTAGGATTCTTGTTATACTGCTTTGGACACATATTCCTCGGTAGTTGCCACATATACTTTTATCTCTTTTTTTTGTAGATAGAAATTTAAATATATATACATATATATGATTTATGTATATATACATATATACATATATACAAGAAACTTACAAATACTTTAATTATTGTTGAAGCTAACTTTTGAATTCATAAAGGTAATAACCGTTTATCTTACTATGTATTAAGTCATAAGCATATTGTAAAATTAACTTACAAGATGTTTTGTGACACGTGCCATCTTTATAGTGGGATCCTTTAGAGCACTGGCAACTACCAACCTGACTGTTTGGTTCGCTAAAAAAACACTCTGAGTGAAGACCAAACACTACTTTACATTGAACATCCTTTTTACAGTAGTCACCAATGAATGATGCCTCTGAAGTGAATCAGTTTAGTTAGTAATATATTAAATAATATGTATGAATGAGTTAAAATAAAATTATAAGGAAAGATAAAGAACCTTTGAGGCACACAGTATGATAAGCCTTTTTTCCAGGTACATTTGGCACTCGATCAGGAACATAGTGGTCTTTGCATTGGCAAGTTCTACTTTGGTGGCAATAGGCATTAGCAGTACAATTAGCATCACTAGTGCAATAAATGTGATTTGGGTCTGAAATAGTATACTTTTCTTATTAAGAGGTGAATTAACTAAAATATAGGACAATATAAATATTATAAATGATAATTAACTTTAATAATTACCTTTTTTGAGCTGATCAAGGCAGAATGATAGATTTCTTGACAGAGTTACTATCATTAATGTCATAAAAAAAATATTGCTAAAACCCATCATATAGACAAATAATTAATTAAATGGAGCAGATAGTAATTCAGTCAATGAATCATTAATACCCCACCTAGCCTCTCTAGAGCTTATCTAATTTGTGATTAGATACAATCGTGTACTGAATGGATTACAGTAAGAAGTGAGCAACAGGTAGATACTAACAGAACATGAACTCAGTAGAAATCTGAATCATAAGCAAAGAAAATTGTTACCAACTATATGTGTACATTTTTGAAACAATAAAAAATCAAATATATTATTTATTATATAATTTAATTAATCAATCAATATATTAATTAATTTAAATATTGTCTGGGTTTTTATATACTATTATAACAAATAAGTTTACAAATACATATTAAGCTCTTAATCTGAAAAGAGATCGATTCCTGGAAGGAACATGCCATTACACATTAATCCAGTTTACATCAGCCATTTGGAAAATAGTCGATTTTGAAATAAGGAAATGGCTCCAGACTAATCAGGGGTGTATAAAGGAACTTACATCATTAAATCATGGATATTTAATATGACCAACTTGTCATTGGATGACCATTATTCATGTTAAACTGGTTTACAAATTTAAAATTAGTGTTATCTCATTAATTACTTATGCTTTATTATTTTGTTTAATTTTATCAATTTGTCCCAAAGCTGATTTCTTATGTTTTATAAACAGAAATATACATTAATTACTTATTTTTAGGAATTTAAAATTGTAATTATAAAGTTCCTTAAAAGTGAAGAAACTGAAACTACAAGGTTATAAACAAATATAAGTAAAAATATTTAATTTAAACTAAGATTATTTACTAAATAAAATAAATAAATAAAACAGACTGTAATAAACTGAATTCAATAAGAGCATGGTAATATATTTAGGTAAATATTCATATGGAGTTCAGTGTGTTTAAATATGAATATGTCTTAATATTTATTTTTCTTAATAGGAATTCAACTATATGAAATAATTACAGTTTATTTGCATAAATTCATGAACGAAACTTTAAAATATCTACCAAAAACATATCCTTCTTCTGTCTCTTGACTTCAGGGACATAGCCATAAAATAAATTTGAATTTATAATAATTAAAACTCCTAAAAAGATAGATTAAAATATTAGAAGATCGTAGCACTTGACTAATATTTATTATTAAAAATCACTGCTGCTATCAGTCCTTTGACAACCAGTGATTCACAAACCAAGTGATACCAAAACTATTAGTCAAGAAGTTAGTGAATACTGGCGGGAATGAATGAGAAGAAGGAACTCTTATACTCGTCATCGTTCCTACCTCCAGGCCAAGAATTATTATCTGCGTCAGCAGCAAATGGATTATTTCAGATTTACCTTGTTTTATATATCTTTCTAATTTTCATTTGGATGTTACTTCAAAACAAATTTTTTGTTGTCGGTCGTTTTGAATTTGGATATTGAAATAAGGGATGCCTGGAGGATAAAGTGTATAGTGTTGCGATATTCAGAAGTTCAAGGACTTTAAGGTATTCATCAGGTTCGATAGACTTCGGTGGGCTGGGCATATGGCCAGAATCAATGTGCATGAGACTTAAAAAAAAGCTCATTAAGGAAAACTTCCAGTCCAAAATTTAACAATTTAGACTGCGCTGGACAGACTGGAAAAAACGGACGCACGATCCATACTGAGAGTTCTATATTCTACTGCAAAAGACTGAGATGGCTGTAGTAACCCCACTGCTGCTGGGTTTGATCCCTCGCGTTGTGTACACCCTTGAAAAAAGAAGATATATATAAGTAATTCATTAATTTAAATGATTGGAATACAATGTTTCTTCAATTTCAAAAGGCTCTTCATTGGAAAAATAACGGATTTTAAAATATTTTGGAAAATCAATTTTTACCAGATCCCAAACGAATCTGTTACTAACATTCTAAAACAAAATATTTTGAAGATGAGCTAAATACTATAAAACAGGGTACCCATAGCTCTCCACTGTCTAGATCAAGAGGGAACTCAGAGAGGTCATTGAACAGATCTGGGAGAGGGATGTTGTCTCTTGTAACCACAGAATACAGAATATGATAGAAGCGGTGGGTAGGTGGGTGGAGAAGGCTCCCGGCTAGGAGCGCTATCCCCACCACCTTAACCCCGGCTGTCCCAGTCAGTACCACTGTTTACCCCGTGTTTATTTGGAACGATTAGTAATTGTTAGGTCTCACTTGTGTGTATGTGTTTTTTTTTTTATTGCTTAATTGGATTAAAAAATGCCGTGTTGTGCCGCGTTTGGATGTTCTAGGAAAGAGCCCAACAGGAATTTAAACTTTCCTATAACCCTTGACCGGTACAATTTAAACGTATACAGTTTAGTTTTTCAATAAATTGAGAAACAAATCTTCCTTCCCTTTAGCCACAGTAAAGATATGTTTATTATGGAGCTTCTTTAACTTTATTGTTAAAAAACTCCCCTATATTAACAATAATAGGTATTGTAACCAAAGAATAAAGAATATTCTGTATATTCAACTAATATGGAAAAAAAAAAAAAAAATAAATAAATTTAAAAAAATCCTAAGATTGATAAATTAATTGCCAATTCTATTGAAATTATTTTTATTTCAAAACTAGTTTCAAATGTTAAACATTAAAAACTTAAAACAAATGACGTCTTACAATAATAATATAGTGTTAGATTTGAATAAATCTTTAAAAGGTAAACAGTTCCGATTTTACCTTTTATTTTTTCATCTGCTTCCCTTCAGTTGAAGAGGAACGAAATAAGTGGGTTCAAGCCCTGAGAAAAGAAAAATGGAAACCAACAAAAACAAGTGTTATTTGTTCAAAACATTCTAAAGAGGACGATTTTGACAGATCTTCATTTCCAGTAAATCTAAAGAAAGGTGCAATGCAGTCGGTTTTTTGATTTCCCAGATCATTTGAGACAGAAGATTATTAGGGTATATATAACTGTTTACGCTTTTCCCCTGCCTTACCCACATACGTATGTATTTAAACTTAAAAGTTTAATGTTGATTTTTTTATTTTAGGGGAGGGGGCCAATAAAAAGGCTTGCGACCCCATTGAAAAATATTTGGTCTCCAAATAAAAATAAATTTAAAAAATGTAATAGATCACTAATGAACACATAAACGAGCTCAAAAAAACAACTTAATGAAAGAATTGCACAGCAAATACAGCTGATTCATTAAGCATTACTGAAAATTCACTTTCTACCAAAAAAAAAAATACTGGTTGAAAAGAAAAAACAAATTTAAAACCTACGCCGAAACGTTTTGCGGTATAAGAACTGTGCCTAGAAATACAGTCTACAAAAACTGTGCGAGGAAAAACAAAATAAACTAATTAAATGGAGAATAGGAAATATTCTTTCGTTACTTCTAAAACAATACCTTGGAAGAAACTTTTTTTATAGATTTACACATTTTTTAGAAGATGGCTCGCATTACTCATTATTCAGATCGATCGGAATGATATTTTTTAAAGTCCAAATCCACCATTTTTTGGAAAATATCAATGTATAATATACATATAAATAAAATAAGATCGAAAAGTCATAAATTAATAATATTCTTTTGGTAATATTTTGTTTTCGTTCTTAAACTATCTACCCATGCATGAATGTGATAAATTTCTGAACAATTAGATGGAATCTAATAAAATTCGTAAGAGTTGAAGCCTAAATATTAGATGATAAAGTTGTAAATAAGCATGAGGTGGAATTACACCGGAGTGAAGGTGGTGGGGGGAGAGCTGGCCGAACTGGAGTCAGGGGAGCCTTACAGTATTAGTGCCTCTGCCCCTTCTACTACATTCTGTAACCTGTCTTTGTAACAGCATCTACATTTGTTGCGGGTAAAATGGAGTGTCCAATATCCTATATCCTCACTAAAATCGAGGGATATAGACTATAGACTGATCGAGGGATATGACTCAAAATTTCTCTGTTTTATCTAAAAGGTGGTCAAATTTACTATTAGAGTCTATGTATGAAGTTTTAATCGGGTCTCTTGAAATACACATGCCAGAACGCTAAAGATCCCGTACATTTATGAAATCCAAGATTTTTAGGCACATTTTTCCCTATAAATCCTAAACTATTTTAATCCAAAATTTCATTTTTTCATCTCAAAGCTGGTTAAATTTAATACTAGATCGTATATATGTAATTTATATTAAATCCCTTTAAACACCCACGCCAGTCCACGGAACATGTCATAATTTTCCAAAATACATATATACATTTAGAATGTCAGCGCGGGTGTTTCACGGGATTTAATATAATTGCATTTATACAATCTAGTAGTAAATTTAATTAGCTTTAAGATGAAAAAAACTAATTTAGAATCGGACAAATAGTTTCGGAGTTATATACAAAAAAGTACGACAAACATGTTTTAGCAGAGAAGTGGGACTGACCGCTGTGGGCTAATTTCTACACTTTTCCCCAAGACCATATCTTAGCGGTAAATCGTACGATTTCGGAGCAGTTTATTTCATTTCTTAGGTTATAATTCCAGCTAAAATTAATATATAAAGACTTTCTTCGAAAAAAGCTTCGTTTTCGTTTGAAAATAACCGTTATTTTGGGCGTTTTTTGCGATTTTGGATATGAAGCCGACGTCTGCAGTGGTGGCAAACAACAGATTCGGATTAAGCACCCCCAAAAACATATAGATCCGTTGAGAGTAAAAGGTTTTTCTTGAAAACGGACTTTTGGAGGCTTATTTTACTGGACAATGATAGTATAAAAGAATTTCATTTTCCTAATCACAATCAGCCTCTACAATTCATCGTCAGCTCTAAGGAGGCAAACGAACTTCTGAAAGATATCATGACCTATAGTGTACTATTTTTTCAATGCCTCATTCTTTGTAATAACACTGAAAAAATAGTTTAAATATCCCAAATGATAATTGCAATTTATTATCCCTAAGGATAATTGCTATAGTTATGCCTTAGACATATAGGATTATATTAATGCTCTAAAAATAGTAAATCCTATTGGTAAATGAGAAGTGTACAATTCAGAATTTACCCATCATTATCATTATTATTATTATTATTATTACAGGCTTGACAACATATCTACAGTAAGGAGTTACATATTACAATTATTGTTTAGGACAACAAAGAAACAAAAGCAGTATGACCTCTGTAATCCTCTGTAGGATGTAGTTGGGGATCAGTCAGAAAGAGCTCTGTAATAGGTCATAATTAAGAATAAATCAGAACTAGCTCAAATTAAATCCAATTACCATGCCCCTGATCCTGATAATATTTAAATCTAAAGGAATTATTATTAACATATTAAGACCTAAAAACAAATAGATTCTTCTGAACATTGAGTGGTGATAACAGAACAAAAACAGTCTTCATTATTTAATATTTGAAATTAAGTTATTATAATAGTCTATATTCACAGTCCATCATGCAAAGAAGCTCTCTCTGTTTTTAAACCAAAAACAGAGGAACTTTATTAGCATCTTTACTTAAGATTTTTTTATTTATTATTCCATCACAATGATCAAGGAATGTTGGAAATATTCCTTGACCATTGTGATGGAATAATCGTTTTGAGAAAAAGCAAACTTTAATGCAGAGGTTTTCAACTGGTGCCCTACAAGTGAATTCTGGCATATGGGTCATTCTCATAGCATCAGCTAAAATATAAAAAAAAAATTGAATTTTTAAAGTTGCTTAAATTTTTATTATTTTTGAGTTTTCTATTATAATATACCTTCTATTTATTGAATGCCCAGGTGGAGCCAATTTTTTTTTTTTCTATTTACCACTGTTTTGAAGCATTTTATAGAGGTTTTCATAGAAATGCTCTTGACCGTTACTCTTTTTTTAAACATTTTTTTTTCTTATTAAAACATTAATAATGTCCTCAAATGGATAACACTAAATAAATAAAATAATAAAATTTATTATTGGTACATAAAAAATTAAAGTAATAAAAAAATTGTGATCAATTCTGGAAGTGTTTTACAAAAAAACAGTTTAGTTGTTCAACTATTTTATTGAATGAGATTTAATTTTTAATATTTCTTTTTAAGGCATAACTCTATGTGCATGTCCATACCGACCCTCAACTGAGAGTCAGTATGGATATGTACTTGTTACTATGTGAGGGAAATCACAGTTATCCTGAAGATAGAGCAATGTACTCCGAAACTTTTTTTTTTCTTTTCTTTTTTTTCTCTAATTTTCTTTTTTTTCCCTTTTTTTTTTTTTTTTTTTTTTTTTTTTTTTTTTTTTTTTTTTTTTTTTTTTTTTTTTTTTTTTTTTTTTTTTTTTTTTTTTTTTTTTTTTTTTTTTTTTTTTTTTTTTTTTTTTTTTTTTTTTTTTTTTTTTTTTTCTTTTTTTTTTTTTTTTTTTTTTTTTTTTTTTTTTTTTTCTTTTTTTTCCCTACCTTGCCTTTTCAGGCATATGGGGTTTTGACGGCAGCGGTTTCAACATGTACTCCGAAACATGTTAAAGAAAATAAAAGATAAATAGGAGTTATACCTCAATAAGAAATATTAAGGTTTAGTTGTTTTTAAATCTGACCCCCCCCCCAAAAAAAAAAAAAAAAAAAAAAAAAAAAAAAAAAAAAAAAAAAAAAAAAAAAAAAAAAAAAAAAAAAAAAAAAAAAAAAAAAAAAAAAAAAAAAAAAAAAAAAAATTAAATCAGTGATCTTTCAGCCTTATAAATGTGTTGGTATATAGGTATGTGACTCCGATATAAAATTTGAGGAAATCTGTTGAATTGTTTTTAAGTCCGATTCCCTCCCTCCCCCAACACCCCACCAAAAAGGACCTCAATTGAGTGATGTTTCACCCGTATAAAATTGTTGGTACATTAATATGTAACTCTTAACAATTTAAAAAAAAAAATAGGTTTGACGGTTGTGAGGAACCTCCCATAATTTAATGTTTATTGCAACACCAGAGCCTTACCTAAACGGCTAGTTTTACTAATCAGCTATGTACATAAAAAAATAATCAAATATGGAGTCCAGGAGCTTTTAAAGAATACGAATCGTTTCAAAAACGCGTGACTGTCGTGAGTAAGAAAAAGTACAAGGAAGAAAACTTATCCTGGATTGATGAAAATCTTAAAAAATACACCAAAACATGTCTACCAAACACATCACTTATGAAGATAACCTATATGGTCTCATACTCTAGAAAAAAATAAACATAAGTTTTCTAAAAATAAATACTTAAATAACTTCCTTGGAATCTCACTTTATAGGTAGGGACAAGTGAAAGTTATGAGCCTATAAGCCTTTTTGTAGATATAAAAAAATAAAAATATTTTTCGGAACTAGGCTGTATGCACCAACTTTAAGGGATCGTTGTACGTCCAAATTCACCAAAAATATTGATTTGGAAGTTTTAGTTCCATCATAAGTCCAGCAGGACAGTGAAAAATCACTGCCATGAGAATGGCCCATATATAGACATGTATTTTACTCCAAGAGAGATCGCAAAAAAATGAATTGTCATACAATGCTGTGTAGTGGCTGGATAACATAATTTGCTTAAAGATATGTCTAACAATATTTATCTATATTTTGTTTTTAAATCACTGATGAAAAAAAGGGAACAAAAATAAAATTATTTTAAAAAATAACTAACTACCGAGAAGGCTTACAGAAAAATAAGGATAATAAAAAATCACTAGCATTCTCTTCCCTCATTGTGATCATGTATTATTTGCAGACTATAAGGAAACAGTGGTTCAACCATTCTAGGAAATATTTCCAATCCTAATTCAACTTCTTTAAGGAAGTTTTTGGAGAAGAAGATAGTCAGGGATTGCAGTCAAAGTAACACCACGTCAAAGAAGAATTCTTTAATACGTGCCAACGTTTCGACCTGCGTTGCAGGTCTTCTTCAGGGCCACTGAACCACCCTTGTGAGGAGAAGGACGATGACTCAAGACGAAGATGAAGAAGACCTGCAACGCAGGTCGAAACGTTGGCACGTATTAAAAAATTCTTCTTTGACGTGGTGTTACTTTGACTGCATCCCTGACTATCTTCTTCTCCAATCATCATCCAGTCAACCATACTTTTATCATCAAGGAAGTTTTTGTCTTTCTTGAAACAACCCTGAACTTGGGAAACTCTATACAAAAGTTCTCTCACCTTAAATACCTTATTGTTGAAATATTAATATGAATATGTTTTAGGTGTTAATTCTTAATAATTATATTCATAATTTAGGCACCACATTATAAGGACCCTAGTTCAGGTAGGCTTTACTCCACCATTTTGTCTCTTATGTCTTTGTTAAGTGTTCTAGGTGCCCTCTAATCTATATTGATTAATTTCCCCTTAATGCCTGTTTCACTCCCCTAATAACTTATTACTGAACTTACTTCAGAGCTGCTAAGGAAATTCACTTATTTCTTATAATCCAATCTTTTTTTTTCCCCGTTTGTTCAGAAATATTGGTTTCTTAATTGACAATATAATTTTATGCAGGCAATTTTAGAGCATTTTTGGAAGACCAAAATGCCAGCATATTTCATTAATTTTAAATTGTTAACACTGGCTTACAACCTCATGTTGGCAATATTTTTTTTCATTTTTTTTTTTTTAGAAAACTTTTAATATTATTTTTGCCATTATTATGACAGGAAGTGATAAAGACAGAAGCATTATTTGGGCATTTCTTCAACACTTGTGGTGTTTTATTCTGTATGCTATATCTGCAAATGAGAGTCCTTAATTTCTCTGTACCTAATGCAATGATTTCAACTACTTTAAAGGCAGCATAATTAATTTTAGTCATTCTTTATCTTAAGTTAAGTTATCTCTGTTTTTTAAGCATCTCTGTATGGTACTGATTCCTAGACTGTGAAATGAGTCCAATCTTCAAAGGCAAGGCTCCTGTCTGAAATATTTCTTTCTGAAAGGCTCCTTTCACATCATTATTGAATACTACTCTTCAAAATAAAGTCAATTGTTTTTAACTAATTCCACCCATCTTTCTGATAGTAATTAGATTTAATGATGGTACCACTCCTTTGATTTTGAGGCATAGATTTCTTCACATGCAATTTTTATATATTCGTAATTATCAAAGATCTGACTTTTTAAAATATGATTGATTCAAACAAAACATGATCTGATGGTGCAATATCTGTCTATACACTAGGATGAGGCAAAATGTTTACTACTTGTAGTTTCAATAATTTTTCTTCTATTAAATGAAAACGATTTGAATGGGCATTGTTTCGCAAGATGGCTTGGTTCATGTTGATCAAAATGGAGTAATTTGCACTCAAAACTGCCTAAACTCTTGTCTAGCAGTTCACAGTAAAAGTTTGAATCCACTGCCCAATGATCAGTACCATGCTTGAAATGCAAAACACCTTCAAAGTTTCACCAAACACAAAGCGCATGCATTTTAAAAATATAAATGACCCCATAAAGATAACTCAAGTCACAGGGAATGAAATGATTAATCAAAGTAAGCGTTGACATAAATAATAGGAACAAAATCATTCTTCTACGATTAATTTCAGAATTGGAATCAAGGGTTGTGTTCGTACTAAAGGACTTTTGTAACAACCTCTTAGTTTGTCAGAAAGAGGGGAATAGCAATTAGCATTTTCAAAGATGGGGATAAGTTCAACCTGTGAATCAGATATATTGTGATGTCTTGAATTTTCTGCTTGTATTTCATTCCCATCTATCTCTCAACTACTGATGCACTGTAAAAAATTAATGAAATCTTTCTTGCTGGGATTTTTTTTATATAAAGTACACTCAGCTGAAGTCGATGGTTCTTAAGATATTTGAGAAAAACTGTAAGAAGAGAAAGTAATAGGTCTGAAATAAATTTTAACACATGTTATATAAAAATGTATATTTCAGGCGGAGTACAATTGACATTGTCAACTATGTGCCCTTAACCATTCTTTATACACTAAACATTGAGATTTACATATATCTAACAATGGAAATCACATCTATAAAATGTTAGAATTTGTGCACAAAGTATTTTAGAGGGGTGCTTTTGAAGAAGTACAGATATTTCATTTAAGGGAAGCCTATATATAAAAAAAATGAGCAGCCTGATATAACATCAGATAGGTACATATTAAAATCAAAATGTTGAAAACTTATACTCAAGAAAATTATAGTAAATCATCATTAAGGAGTCATGACAGGTACTAGCATTTTGTTAATTCATCATATAATTACTTATATTTCATTTCAAAGCTTTATCACAAATAATTTTCACAAACATATTTGCATAGATGCTTTCTTATGATTTCTGTGGTTCAAAACATTAAAGGATAAGTGAGTAAAATAATATTCACAATTTTGTTATGTTCGACATGAAATATTTTATGATGCTTCATAATGATGTATTTTAATTTAACCCATCTGCTGTTAACTGTAATAATTTATTCTGTTAAATGTATCTAAGTAATTATTTATATTTTTCAATTTCAATGCATTTCCTTATATACTTTCATTCAAGATCAGTGCAAATCATAAAAGCACATTAAATGTGTTTTGTTATGAATTATGTTTAGTTTTTGTAAATGTGTTTGTGTGCCAGTTTTCACAAGTGTTCTTCTATTACAGAAAAATACATGTTAATTTTTTTCATAAATCTTAAATAAAAATACATCTTCTTTTGACAAATAAATCGTTTCTTAGCTCATAAGCAAAGGTTTTTGATGACATGGTCCTAATATGACAGATATAATCTGCCTGGCAAATACCTAACCTATAATTACTGCCGACTATGATATTTATTCCTAAGGCATACTTCTAGGCCTCTTTTAACTAATTTTATGAGCATTATAAATACAATTTTAATATACAATGATATACATTAGCTTTCATTAGGCTCCATAATAGAATTATTTGATCAGTTCTTTTTTAATTTTTTTATAATGGTCAAGTGTGTCTTTTTCTGTGTTAGTTGTGACATTGTGTCTTGAGTCTCCACTTAACTACATGTTTGATGAGGACAAGTTGAGTGCTTTGAACCAAATAATTTATTTGTACATGGCATCTTTCCATTTGTATTAATGTATATTCTTTAATAATTCAGCCTAATAATAAATCAAACTTTTTATGTTTATACAATTATTGTTATCTAATATTTACTCTGATATTAAGAATTTTTAAATATAATATATTTTTGTACTGGTTTTGTAGCAATGCTCTATATTTTTTCAGAACTTAAGACAAATAATACATTAATTTTTTGTAAATATTGACAGACAAATTATACAAATATTTCATTGTTTAGGTATTGCTACCAAAGAAAATGCTATTTAATTAAAAATTATCAGGATAAGTTGCAACACTTTCTTTATTGATCCAATGATAGTTTTGGATCAGAAATATCTTTGTATTCAGAGAAAATATGATTGTATGCTGCCACATAATGGTAAGAACAAGAAAATTTCCTGTAAACTGGAAAATATGGTAATCTGTTTGTTTTTAAACATGTTACACGTATCATAAATATTTATATTTTTATGTTTCTGACAGCAATCTATTTTGGTTGCTTTTTTGATAGCTTTTAATGTTAGTTGCTAGGGCTGCTGAAGATATACAGATACCATCAATAGGTTCTTTACATCTGATGGAAAAGCCTTACCAGGTAATTTCCATTAAATGCTAGAAAGATGACGGATTTGTTAATACGAGTGTTCAACAGTTAACATAAATACTAGTAAAACAGTAAACCAATAAGGCCACATATTACAATAATATTTTCTTGTTTTATATTAATTTCTATTTCATCATAATTGTATGAATTTTTATTCATAAAATCATGAATTTTCTTAAAGAATTTATAAGATATATCAAATAGATCGGTGCAATTCATTATTGTATTTTCAATAATTAAGAACGTGTAAAATTTAAAAAATTACCTTTGGAATGAGCTTAAAAAGATACCCCAGGAGAAATAAAAAATTCATGTGTCATTTCTGCTGAACAATAACATATTAGTCCTTAAATATTACATATAAGAGAAATGATCATAGAAATAAACACCTTTTAAAAATTGTTATATTAATTACAATAATCATAGTATTACTAGAAAAGATTTTTATGATTTTGAGCTGAAGAAAGTAATATTATAAATCAGATACTAATGTTTTCTAATAAAATAGAGATTAATTAAAATTCTGTTGTACAAAATTATTGAGCAATAGGCACCAAAGATTATCTACTTTTCTTTGGCACATAAATGATTCAAAAACATAAATTGTAATTTTTGTACCTAATACTCCTTAATTATACTAGGAACTTGTAAGGTGTGATAGGAATTTCGATTTTAGTTCTTTAATTTTTAATTGTTTCATCCCTAGTTACTTTAGGAAGTAACTTATTCTACAAAGGTTCAAAGCAATCATCTGTTGTTTTCAGCTATTACTATCTTACATTAGTTTTAAAATTTGTCACCTAAGAATACAACCAATATTCACTAGTATCAAAGATTAGCCCTGTGTTTTAATTAGTGAACTTCCCAAAGTGTACATCTTTTACCTTAAATTTTTAATTATTTATGGTTAACTGTGATTAAATTTATATTCTAGCTTTTTTTTTGTTGTTTTTAATAACTACATATTTTTTGTTGACATTTAAATATATGGATACTTCTAGGGTGGTAATGACATTACATTTGAAGCTGTTTTAGTTCATAGTAATGGTACTTTAAATTAAAATAGTTTGCTTGTGTAGTGTTTCAGTACATATTTTCAAAATAATCTCATCTATTTGACTTTCAGTTTCTTAATTAAAATGGCATTAAAAGGAAAGAAATGGCTATATACATTTTATTTCTGAAGATATTACTTTCAATGAAAAGGTTGACCTAAAAGATTAAGCTCTTGAGGAATATTAAAATTTCAAATTGAAATCTTATTTTAAAAAATAAAAAGATTCCCTGTATGATAGTGAAGAGATAAAATTATAGCTTACTATTTTCCCTTAGTTCCTGTTCTTGAAAAACATGGATGATAGTACCCTATATTGTCTTACACATCAAGTAGTTGAAATCAAGTCAATATATGCTATTCAAAATTAACTCTTGTTCATGATCGTGGGTTTTGGTTTGTAGCAAATAATGGTTTAGCAGTGATTAAGTGATAAAATATGGAATATTTTATCAATATTTTTCATGATAGTGGGAATTTAGAAATCTTATTCAATTAATTTTTATTAAAGTTAGGTGCCTTTATAAACAAGGCAAACAATGGGTACTATCCTCACCACAACATTTTAGAACAAAATATGGATAGACTTCATTTTCTAGAATATTTTGTTTTGTCTACCATTCATTAAATGGGTGCTATTTTATGTGGCAAGATAGTTTATATCCAAACTCATTGTTGTTTACAATAAATTCTTATATCATTATTCAACTCCAGGAAAGTTACAAATATAAGTATAATTGCTTTGTCAATTTTAAAAAATTTTTCTTATCAATTTTATATTGACTCAACTTCATGAACAAATCATTACATTTTTATGCTTGTCTATTTATTTATTTATTTTTTTAATGTATATTATTGGACTATTGACAATAAAATTTTAAAAAGTTGTAATTTTGAAAATTGTATGATATAAATAAATTTTTTAGGGCATTTAATTTTCAATATATTAAGATTTTTTTAAAATTACAATTAAATAATTTTAATAGAGTTCTTCAACTTTGACTTTGACTAGATGTAATTTAGAATTTTCGACAAGCATTTGAATACTGACCAACTTTGAAGAATAGAAGTATAGAATATTCATTAGTAAATACTGTTATTTATTAATGTTGAACTTAATTTTTAATTAAATAAAGTGATCTATTATCTTGACCAATAATGTCCACAATTGGAAAATCATTTTCAAATTCACGATTTAATTATTAATACTCCATTTGACGAGATTTATGTCACTATATCATTTTCCTCTATACCTACCACTGATTTTTACAAAAATATGAGCTCTTTTGTTATAACTCTAGTAAATGCTGTTTTGAGATTTCATTTTAATTTTTCTGTACTAGCATCCATGCAAGCCAAGTCATATCAAGTTCAATATCAAAGGGAGTGTGGAAGAAGAAGTGATTGGTAATGGAGTACTCCCGCCAAGGAAGAGAAGAGGACGACTATATCTGCCTGGTCCCGCCGGAGTTGTAGACAATAGGGAGATATCTTGGGCGGGCCTTCAGGACTCGACGAGCCCTCGAGCGATGATGCTACGCCAGTGTAGTAAGGAGCTCTGGCTCTGGAGACCAGCAGTTATCAGACAGCCAGCAGCCAATGACCACTGTTACCAACCCAATCAATAGGGCTAGTACAATGTAGAGCTCTGCATTACCTGATTCAAAAGTTGTTTTCACAATTATTGTTCTCAGAAAAAAAAAATATATATATATATATTGAATATTAAGATGGAGATATCAATAGTTGCCAATCTGTCAAGATATTAAAAACAGTTATACTTTTTAGTTTGATTATAGGTCTAATATCAAGTAATGTAATCATGATAAGCGGCACTCAGTTATCAATATTGATATAGCAGCTTGATTGCATTTTGTTAATAGCTTGAGAAGCACTTTCACCTCCCTGCTCATTAATTTTTTCCTTGTAGCTTTTAATTCCTGCAGGAATTAAAAAAAATAATATATTTCGGTGTAATTACAAAAGCAATTATTCTCCCATATTTATTTATTAAAAATCATATGATGTTACGTGATTGTCCAATAATAATATTTTATTTCATTTTTTGCGACGTTTAATGGTCATTGCCACATTATCAAGCTCTGAAACATGCAAAAACACACATGCATGGCAAATTGCGAATAAGGTATATTATGTGCATCTATATTCGACCATGTACTTTATATAACTAACGAATTACCTTACAAATGTCCAAAAATACAAGATCCATTTCCAATATAATCTTTAATCGACTAAAAGTCTTGTCACTGGTATCATGTCAATATCTACATACATTAAAACTTAATGAATAACAAATAAAAACAATATAAATACAAAAAATCGTAATAAATAAAAATATGAAAAAAGTACAATGTTCAACTGCACATCTATGATTTTGCAAAATTTACTATTATCATATAGCTATTGTTAATTGATATAATTACCTTAAAATAACTAAAAAATAAAAACTCTATTTGAACTAAAATTTTTGCTCATATTTCCACCTTCATTATCACTGTTCATTACTGCAATAGGTCCAAAGGTTAACATTTATACAGCCGGGAAGATGGGTGGCTGCTACCCCGCTTCGCCTTTTCGGCCCTTCCGTTTCGTACATTCGTGTGTATACGGAGAAACTTCGTATACACACGGTGGGTTGAGGGGAGCGGAGGGGGAGGGCCGACGCCGGGCTCTGCCTCGGGGGCTCTCCCCCCGGTCCGCCTAGACGCGCAACCACGAAACGTAGTTCACACGCCTAGGGGACCGGAAGGGACCCCGAGGTTCCTCCGGGCCATTCCCTCCTGCCACTCTCACTCCTTATTCAACTTACAGACATCTCCACCCGGGTCAGGCGGTTGCGGGATCCTGCTTCCGGTGCGGCAGCCCGGCCGATGGCGCGGGAGCGGCACCTTGTCTGACGAAACAGGCCCGTATAATGTTAGTGGGGCCGGCGCCGTGCGGAAGAGCCCCTGTTGAGACCCCGCCACGACTGACCGCGCCCGAGATCGTTTCGTCGCTATCGCATGCGAATCATTTCATGCTTCCGGTAACTCATTACGTGGCCTCCTCAGCCGTGAGGATCACTCTCGGTGACACCCCTTCGCAGGCCGCGGGGACGGTTGTGCGGGGCGACATCCGACATACGACATCTCGTATATTCAGTTTGTTTATTAGTAGTGCATAGTGGGCATAGAGTTTTTGTTATGAAGATGGATTCCAAAATTTTTCTTTTGTAACTGTTTCTTTCATAAAATAAAATGTTGTTTTTTTAAAAATTGAATTTGTGGTTATTGTTTATTGCATGTTGTGATAATGCTGTTTTATTGATATTTTTTATGTTTTTTGGTGTCTGCATTTTGCTGTTTGATTCTATTTTCAAGTTTTTGCTTGGTTTCTCCGATATCTATATTATTACATGTATTACACTCTATTTTATATATATTAAATTACTTTTTTGCATAGGGTCTATTATCTTATTTTTCTTGTTTATTATGTTAATGATTTTGTTTTTATTTATTGGGGCTGTTTTTTTATTAAAATCAAATTTTTTAAATTTATGAATTATTTTATTGGTGAGTCCTGGTATATATTTTATTCTATGGAACATTTTTGGATTATTTATATTATTTCTCATTATTGTTGTGTTATTTATGTTGTCTATTGCATCTGTATTATTCTTTACATGCTCTATTACATTTTTGTTATTATTGTTGATGTAAAAATTGGTTATTTTCTTTTGAGTGTTTATATCTTTTTTTTGTTTCTTTTCTTTTATTTTGTTACTGGATTGTGTGACTAATTGGTTTATATGTATTTTATCTTCATTGTTATTTCTTGTATTTAAATTTTTGTACCAATATTTGTTAATTATAAGTTTAGGTATGAAATTATCTTCTAAGATTTTATAAATATTTGTTTTAATCTCTTTGTCAGTTATGGTTATAGCTTTGAATATTACATTATTTATAGTGTTTAAAATTTGGTGTTTAGGGTGGTTGCTGTGGTAATTAAGTAATCTATTGGTTTTTGTAATTTTCTTGAACCATTTTGTTTTTATGTGGTTATTGTCTAAAATGATGGTCATATCTAAAAAGTTGATGGTGTTATTTATTGATTTTTCTACTGTATATTCCATTTTATTATTGAATTCATTGAAGGTTTGTACCAAATTATCGACATGTTCATTTTTAATTATAATTAACAAATCATCTATATATTTATACAATGCCAATGGTTTGTTATTTAATTTATTAATACATTCATTGTTAAATGATTTAACCAAATACCACTAAAATTTACACTCAAGTTCGAACCCATTGGTACTCCATCCAATTGTCTATAATATTGTTCATTATACATGAAATAATTGTTGTGCAAACATAATTTAAGCCCTTCCATGTATATCTTTTTATTCTTTATTGTGGTGTATGGCTCTATCTCAATTCGCTATTTGCCATGCATGTGTGTTTTTGCATGTTTCAGAGCTTGATAATGTGGCAATGACCATGAAAGGTCGCAAAAAATGAAATAAAATATTATTATTGGACAATCATGTAACATCATATGATTTTTAATAAATAAATATGGGAGAATAATTGCTTTTGTAATTACACCTTAATATTAATTTCTCCTTGGTAATTGATATATTGTATAGTATAATATATTTCACTATTACAACCCTTAGTAGGTCTAGGGTTCAATACTTAATAAGGAAATATTCTTTAACCTGGCGTTGGTCGCGAGGTGAGCATTTCCCTCACCCTTCCAAAAAATATTTAATAAGTTCATCAGAATTTAACTTTCATCGCTACATTTGCGAATAAGGATATTCAGTTTATAAGTAAAACGGATGCAGGTGGCCAGGATATTGGGAGATTAGTACTGAAAATTGCCATGTCCTCATTCCTCAATATCATATTATCTCTCGTGCAGTTTATTCGTGAAATTTTACTGAGCGAGTTTTCTAATTTCTTTCAATTGATTAGTGATTATTGGGTTCAAAATGAGTCGTGGATCTAAAATTCTTGAATTGTTGGATAAAAAGCCAGTTGAGAAGATAAATTGTAAGTAATTAGTTGATAAATCGTCGTGAATTGTATTTATATTATTTTTCAATCATGCACCGATTCACAATAAACATACTAGATATACTTGTAATAATTGTATAGAAATAGAAGAAAATGATCGAGCTGATGAAAAACACATTATTATGTAAATAGTAAAATATTTAATTTTTGTTTCTTTTTTTTTGTTGTTTTACAATAAATCTTTTTTTAAATATATTTTTAATCCTTATACTCCATACTACAATTATTGATACATTATGATGACATTTATTTATCATTTATAACTACATATTTGGTAACATAAAACTGCTTTTTTTATGAAAAGCAAAGAAGTGAGGGAAATGCTCACCTAGCGACTAATGGTGTACCAGATCGGCTAGTGACCAATAGTGATATCGACTTTGATAATGGATTTTTTGCTCATATCCTGACTGAAAGTAGGCTAGAGAACTAAGAGTAAGTAGGGCTCCTAATGTAAATCCTACTTTTTAAGAAGGGCTTAAAATGTAAATGTATTAACTTCTTTATTTTGGATCTGATTACTGATTTATTTTTTAATTAAAGGCAAAAAAAAAAAATTGTTTCCTTAGTGAGAACACATCATAATTGTTTGTAACTGGACTGAGAAACAATGTATATTCTAATTTATGACAATGAAAAATTGTTATATTTCAGTGTCATTAGTTTTTCAAATACTGTTAAAAAATTCACTATACAATTTTTTAAGTTAATTATAATTACTGCCTCGAATGTGACAGATTAGTTGCTCTATATTAGCTCAAGAAATTATGTATATAATAATATAATTGGATATCAGTTAACAATAGAATAAAATGAAAGAAGTGTGAAATAGAAATATCACAATTATGCCAAAAACAGATAACTAAAATGTGAAATTCAGCACAATAAAGTCTGTCAAATATACTTTAATACTTTTCATGATAGCATTCTTCATATAAAAATATAAGTTCTTATAAGCTAATTTAGTTTTTTTTTGGGAGTAATTTTTTCTAGACATAACAATATGAAGTACTATTTTGAGTAGATTTTTGTTTTTTTATCAGCAAAAATGGTATGTTTTGTTGAATTAGTGTTAATTTAAGCCAAAATAAAACCAATCTTGCTTCCTGCTTATTTCAGATTAAGGCACTATTGCATGGCGTCCTCTGCTAAAAGGCCAGCTAGACCCTCAGCATATGAAAACTGTACCGCCTGATAATGGGTTCTTAACTTGATTTTGTTGTACTTGATCTAAAATAGCTATACAATTGATTTAATATCTATAACCCAAATAGTGAGGGAATGTTGAGGGTGATAGTTCGTTACATAATTTTGTTTTCAGCATCTATAAAAGATATCTTTATGAAATGTAGACTATACACGACTATATATTTTTATTTTATATTATTTTTTGATTTTTATCTATGAACCAATTATAATATATATTTTTTAGAATTTTTGGGATATTGAAAACTAATAAATGAGCATTTTTTTATAGTAATCCCTAGTATCACACCTACCAAGGAATATATCTAGTTTGTTCATTAGCTATAATATGCAGTTCCATATGGGTCAAACAGGTGGAACATCCTTTTAAAAAATGAAAACTAATTTTGAATAGGTGAATATGTTTTAACTTTTTATCCAAAACTGCTTTAACACCCATAAACTTTCTTTATATCTTTCATCATAACTGCCAATAAACTATATAGTCAACATAAACAATAAAATTAATTAAGACAAACGGATGAAATAATTTATTATAGTTAATTTAATTACACAAAATACATACATAATTAAAAACAATCAATATGTGGATAAAATAGTGATTATAATAAATCCAATCATCGCCACTCTCTCCTTCAATAGTGTAATTTATATTAAACATATCAGTCATACAAATATAGATAAATTCAGGTAAAAGAAAATTTGGTTAGTTATATTGAAATTTTTTGATTTATGGGTGATTCTCAAACTATAGGCAAATTTATAGCAACCAAAACTCCAAATTTAAATGTTAATAAATCTTTCTGCAAAAATTTGATACTTTCTGGAGGCTACCTGTTAGGATTGTAGGTGATGTAGCAACAAATGAATCACTATATTTTTTTAAAATTTCAATTAAAAATTTTAATCCATGACAATGTGAATGCCCCCACAACAATGTGAATTTACCCCCACATATAAGTTTGTGCTTGATTTGGTAAGATCCACAGTTTTGTCTTAGATTACTCCAGTAGTTCTTGTATGGGAAACTTTCACCAGCTGATGTTGAATAACATAAAAATGTAACCCTGAAACACTAAAATTCTAAATAATTTCAATGAATATCATTAATCCACATAACATAAATCGATTTGGAAACAAAATTTTTACAAAGCTTACTTCAATGAATATTAATGGGTGGTGGACTCAAATTTGCCTAGTTTGAGAATCAGCCTTATAAAGTATTTTATGGAAGTTTTGAATATAAATTGTGTATTAAAGGTGATTCTGTTTTTCATTTATTTGACAATAAACACACCATTATTTATTATTGAAAATTTTACAATGAAAATACTTATGTGTGCCGAACTTTTCCAATCTTTAAGCATTAGGATAATTAACTTGTCAATATCGAAGAGGAGGAAATAATTAAAGTATTAAGTAAAACATTTTGATACATTTTTCAACAAAAGGAGGTATGTTACCTAGCGGTGTTTTGCTCTTCCAAAGGCTGTTAAGTACAGTGGGGTCATTCCTCCGCCAATCCCTCCAGCCAACGATGGCACCCATCCTGTGCCGCCTAACCGTCCCTCCGGGCTGGGGCTGTGAGCTGTGTGGTCCTGCTGCTGGCTGCCCGGGACCACTCTGGCCCCAACCCACACCTGCCGATATCACAAATTAATAAATTGCTTTAAAAAAATAAAATATTTGGGTAGAAACATGTATGTGACTGACATGTATGTACATGAAATAACTATTGAAGCAAATTAACAAGATAAAATGAATATGTAAAACAAGGATTTCCGAAGCGATTTCGATTTCTACTTGAAATTTCTTGCAACCCAACTGTGACAAGTAGGTGTAAGATACTTATAATTATTAACTTACTTTTTTTCTAGTACCTCAGGTAAGTTGCAATGCATAAATTGAATTTTAGAATTGGAATTGAGGCTAATTGCTTACAAAAAGATGAATGACTTCTAATGCCTGTGTCCCATAGGTTCAATCTATTTCCCTCACATTTTTTGAAAACGCCCGCCAAAGCATAACCAAGAATCTTTCCATCGTATTTCAGGCTGGCAACATTGCAGAAGCTTCCCACCAAACTGAGGGTAATCTAACTTACAACAAATTTCCTTTGTTAGTTGTCCCAAGTTTGTGTTGAATCAAGTGTTCGAATTGTGTCATTCATAATTCTATTTCTCTCACATAGTGGTTTTTCAAAAAAGGTAACTTTGATTCTTGTTTCCTTTGCATTGAACTATATGTTTCCCATGTAGTTCAGAGTTTCATTTGTTTTTTTTTTTGTTTTTAAATGTTTGTGGTGTTGTTAATCTTAAATCTAACTCAAAATTCTATTTACGTCACACCTAAATTGAGGAAAATAGATTACAATAGAAAAAACTTTAAGTGAAATAAGATAAAAAAAAAAAACTTTTATATATATTTTCACTACTTATATTAATGTGTATTATATTTATTATATTAATCTAATTTTAGATTTAAAAGTTTAAATGTCTTACCATTTTAATTTTATTCTTTCAAGTTTTATGTTTAAATGTTTAATTAATGTTAACTAATATCTTTTAATCGACTAGTTGATATCATAATTATACGCGCTATATCTCGAAAACGGTTAGTCCTAAAAACAAAATGAATAGAACCAAACTTATAGGGAATTTTATTATCCACAAGTTTTGTAACTTTCTTGATTGACGGCCGATGGATAGAAATCGAGATATTTGAAAAAAACTGATTTTTGTAACCTTAGACCTTAAATATCTAATTATGCTAACATGCTGATATCAGTGACTTTTTACCACTTATTTAGAAGGCCAAAACAAAGGTATATGCAAAAATTCAGCTTCATTGGTTCATTTCCGAGGTGAGATCCTTATTTGACTTGACTATTCTCCTTATTGAGATATCTCAAGTTATAGTTGAGCTCGGAATTAATTTTTCAAATTAGTTTTTGTCAACTAAAATCTACGGTTGAATCGAGATTTGAAATTAATTTTCCATGAAAAAAAATTCCCACTGTTTTAGACCGGATTTCATAAAAATGTTGTCACTTTTTTTTGAGTTTTTGAGCAACCTGAAGACGGGTCGCGTTTTGTATTTTTATTTCAAATCGCATACAAAACTAGAATTTTACGTCCCCCTCGGGGCCCTAAAAGTCGACGCCCTTCCTCTCCCCCCTCCCTCCCACTTCCACCCAAAAAACAAAGAAATTATATATTAAAAAAAATATCTAGGTATTATAAATTTATTTAAACCCATTCGAAAATGAATTTCATTTACCAACCTTATAACCTTTAAAACCTTACAAGTTTTAAATAGCGAAGTTAACAAGAGAGGAAAATAACAAAACTTCCTGGCTTATAGGATCTAGCTAAATTACCAAACTAATTTTTCTCGGACGTATATTCCAGACTTTAAACCTTCAACAAAAAATTGCTTACAAAATATTATTAATAAGACAAAATAAGATTTGCTGAAACATAAAAATCAGAAAAAAAATTTAGATTGGCAATATTTGTATGTAAACCGTTTGATTAAATGAATCGTAAAAAATGAAAACAAAGTTCAGGAATCATCATGATATTCTTTGGGCTGTTTAAGAATAATTTATTTTAATATATAAATGCTGACTTGGGTAAATATTAAAAGATCCTATTGAATTACAATAAGATTGTTTATTACCTTTGCTATACACAAGCTATACAAGATTCTGTGATATTGACTAATAAATTAGTAATTGTAAATAAGTAGTAGTATTTATAGTAATATGAATTATAAATACTATTAATTAATAGAACGTTTTAAACTCCCTCCTGCATCCACTTTACATTTCCGCTATTACTAAGAACCCTTGCACCACTATCTAAAGCTTCAATGACGGCACAGCCATTCTTTCCTAGGACTATTGCTTCCTTGGCCTTCAAAACCATTCATTTTGTTAAGAACAGTAGTTCCAAAAATGGACAATTATAATAAATCCAAAAAGATCAACTCATTTTACTTTAAGGAAAGTTCCCATAATGTTTTCAGATCATCCATCACCTACAAAAATTACGTATGATATCTCAAACTACACCAGAAATAAGCAGACACAATTAAAAAGATAAGAGATCACTTTCAACTTTCTCTCCAAGACTGCAGCACCTCACTTAACATAATAAACAAAAGACTTTTTTTAAAGTTAAGTGAACCTTTCTTCCTCTGTTTCACTACAACTCTTGCAGAGTCAAGGCCTCCTGCAGCCTGGTCCGCCAGTCTTCACTATTGGATGCTGCTGCTCTCCAACTGCGTATTCCTAAGATGGACCTGGCATCTGCTGCCTATTCTTCGATCGATCGGAGCCGAGGTCTTCCCACTTTTCTAGTCCCATAAATCTTTTCGTCTAGGACCATCCTAGGAATCTGATCTTGGTACATTCTAATAACATGACACGCCCAGCGAAGCCGTCCTGCTTTAGTCACCCTTACGATATCTGAGTTCTTGTAGAGTCTTGTCAGCTCAGAATTCGTTCACATCCTCCAGACTCCGTTGGTGCAAATTGGGCCCTAAATTCTCCTCAATATTTTCTTGAAGTGAACCTTTCCTCAACTGAAACCTGTGTACATAAGGAGCAGAAGTTTAGGGTTTCAGCTGAGCTCTTCAATTTAAATAGAACACAAAAACTTTGATATTTAACCACGCACACAAAACCATCATCCCGTGCTAAATTTGATATCAAACATTACATCATGACGTGAGCAGATATATGTCAAAACATTCATCCACAGCAAACAGATTCCACTCTTCTACTCAAAATCACCCCAATCCAGTCGTTCAATCCCTTTCAAACTCCCTGTTGCTTACACGAAGGTCAAAACACCAAGGGATCTACAGTCTTCAGTTTTCATTACCAAGTTTAACTTTTAAAAATTCTTTTTTACATGTTTTCTTTTTATTACTTAAGACTTCAGGCCCGAAACCAGGGCGGGGCAGGGGCGCCCGTTCCCTGTGTGGGGCCGCAAAATTAATAAAAAATGATTTCTTTTAGTCATAATATATATATATATATATATATATATATATATATATATATATATATATATATATATATATATATATATATATATATGTATGTATGTATATGTATATTAATGAAATAATTGTTTTTTCATAAATAAAACTTCTTCATAACTTACATATGGTGTGTAATTTCAACTACCGCATCTAAAAAGTTGTACGGATGTATTGCATCTTAATGGTGGGGGAGGTGATGTGCGATGGGAGTGGCAAACTGATCTTTGTACCCCCCCCCCCCCCCCCCCCCCCCCCCCCCCCCGGCAAATCTGCTAGTTTCGGCACTGCAAGACGTTTTCAAGACATTAGGAAATTCAAGAAATCATATAATACATATATTTTGCTTGATGCTTAACCCTCAATTGTAAATAAACTAAGATTATATAAATAAAAAAATAAAGGTATTATAAATAGTACCAGACTTATATCAAATAAAAAAACATTTTTAGATGGGTTCAAGGTTGGATTTTATTAATCTACTTACACAGAAATAGATAATTAGTATTGTTTTTTTATTAAAATGTGTGTTTCTTATCATCAAAAATATTCCAAAAATGTACAACTAAATTATCAGTCTCTGAAGATCATTACATTTTTTCTAGATTTGTATTCGTAACAATTTGGTGGGCTTACATAGAAATGAATTTTTCACCTATATGTGTTCCTTTCGATATTCAACTAACCAGTAAGCTTTAGATATATATAAATCGTTATGTGAATGCTTTGGTAAATTAGGTATTTAAAAATAGCGAAGAGCATTGAGAATTTATGAAAAATGTTTTCAGAAGCATTTATACTCATACTGAGTTACATTCTAGACGATTTCAAACTTAACCGTTAGAAACATGAATTTGTTGAATAATTATTAAGAGTTGATGAATCCCTAAAGTGAAACAATTTTTAACAAATCGCACTCCATTTTTGTGTTAAAACGGCCTTGGCCTGCTCTACAGTCTTTATCCAATCGCTCAGTCCAGCAGCATTCCTAAGATATATTATGAGAGGTTCAAGTCCTCGGAGAAAACCTCGTTAATATGGCAAGTCCGTGTGGCAGATTTACCTGAGTTGTACTTATAGTTGGCCTTTGGGGTATTTGCATATAATTGTCTTTGCATGGGTAAATTCGTATGAATAACATATATTCTAGGTTAAAAGGTAATATCAAGCTGAACATTGTGATGAAAGTAGAGAAGGTGAAAACAATCCATTCTTACAAACAATCCGTTTAAGCCGTGCCCTGTTGCTTGGCTAAAATATTTGTCTTGACTAGCGGGAGTGGACCTCTTAGCCGGGTAGCTCTAATATTAAGCTCTGCCGTAACGGAACTTCATTAAATATCTAGGCCAGGGCTTACCCGCCATTCTTGATATAGGTAATTCTATGATAGGGCTTAACTCAAACCCTTCTACCATTATCATTTATTTAAATGACTCTTTCCGTCGGCCTCTGTCTAAGGTTTATTTTTATTCAATTATGATAAGTATTCCACATAAAAACAAGATTTCTTTCTTATATGTTTTGGTTAATTATTAATATATTTAACAAAACGCCATTAATCCTATAGATTAAGAAATAATAAAAAAAAAGGCAGCGAACCTGAAGCTTCGAAGCCGACACTACCAACCTCTGACCACACATCTCTCTGTAACCCACTCCATTAGAGAATTAGCTCCTTTTAGAAATGGTTTTGATATCTAAAACCACAAAATCAACGTAAAAGGTAGTCAAAAGCAGACAAACTGTTTATCAAAATAAATTTGAAGAAATGTCTATTTATGCTTAAAGTGTGAACAAACTGTTATTTATTTTTTTGAATCAATACCAAAGTTGAAAGAACCCCATTTTTGCATTGCTGGTCGAAATCAGTCAATGAACAATTGACTACTAGGGACTGACACTTCAACAGGAGAAAAAAGAGGAATGAAAAGGCCTAAGTAACAAGATAGTGACCGCCGAATTAAATGTACACTAACCGGACAAGTTTTATTCTTTGTATTTGTATCAACAATTCAAGTTAATCCTTAGCTTTGAGCCTTTTATATTGTAATTGTGATGTTTTCTATCTGTTTTAAGGTTCTGATTTCTATATAACCTCTCAACAATTTTTTTTTTCAAAATTTATTTTTCTTTATTTTCTTTCTTTACTATATTTTCGAACACAGCTCGTGGCTGTTAGTGACGGCTCAGTTTGCTGACTACCGACGACTTTACAGGCTCATTTTAATCACCGCGGTACCATTACCTGAACTATATTAACCGGATAATGTTACCGCAGCTCTGCATTAGGGGGCCTTCTAAATTCTCATGTATGTTGGTCCATTGTTGGGCCAAATCCTCTAAGGTGTCTGAAAAGAAGATGACCCTGGAACCTCTTAATATGGAATATTTATGGGAGTGCTACTTTTGGGTAGTTGCTTTGCAAGTTCTTAGCATGTCTTGGATAATAATTGTCTCACACATTTACCTAATGAATTTCTTGATACAGTCATAAATTTCATAAATTTCATATATATATATATATATATATATATATATATATATATATATATATATATATATATATATATATACAGGATGTTCGGAAGATCGATAGCCAAAAAATTATCTCGGGTAGGGAGGTTCATTTTGAACCTATTTAAGGTCACTTACCTATATAAATGTGTAAATGGCCAAATCCAAACATTTATGCCTTATAACTCCGTTGTTTAATGATATATTTATATACTTCTCTATTTAATACTCTTTAAAAAAATACCATTTGCAGGCACGCAGCATATCTATTTATTTTTTTAATTTTTTATAAAGTAACAAAAGGGTGCCACCAGCGCACATTGACAATAATAATGAATCGAATCATATTTTTTATGCAAAACGTAACAAATAGTTGTGTTTCTTTATGGCATAGGTTAAACTGCATATTTTCTCTTTCTTTCTCGGAATTTCGATTTTATCAGAGTAAACAATAATCAGGGAACAAAATTAAACTAATTTTAAATTATTCATAAATTAATTAAATTAAAAGGCCACCTCCACCTGGCCTCGGTGACACTCTGCTACAGTCACACGTAGGACTCACAGATGTTCAACACGAAGTTTTGTACTAGGCTATAAATTGTGCTTTTGCGTGATATAATGTATGTACTTCTAAATAAAATCTCTTTTTAAAAACTCAGTCCCGCGAACCTTTTATTTAGCTGGCGCTCGAACGGAGGGACTTTTGGAAGCGTTAACGTAACTTCGCGGCAGTTCTATCTTATTTCAGGTACAGAACAGCAAGACCTCTTTCCACTGGCATGAGAAGATTGGGAGCTGAGTATTAGTACATCAGCAGATCTTCAAGTCTTTGGGAGCGCTTTGGTATTCCAATACCTTGACCAAAAGGACCTACAACCTCTTGCTAAAGAATCGACGGGAAGGAGCTAAAGGGAGCGTCATCAAGAAGACATCGAAGACAATGCTGTATCAAGAAAAAGTATAATTATTTTTATTTTTATTTTTAATTTTAAGTAATTTTGTAATTTAGATATAATTAGTATAATAAATGTAATAATTTAGAATATTAATTTAGAATTTTTATGAATATATTGGAAGAAAAATTAAGCAACTTAAAAATAACTGGTTCTACGTTAGTTAAAAAAGAAAATAATATGGCTCTTGAAATTAAAAATCACGATTTAGCATTAATCCCGGAATATGACGGAAATCCGTTACAACTAGTTGATTTTATTAGAAATAGCGAATTTTTATACAATTTATATTGCAAAGATGATAATACCCATAAAAATACAAACCAAGCTAAACTTGTTTTAACAATCTTAAATAAACTAACTGGAAAAGCTAAAGTCGCCGTATATGACAAGGAATTTAATACAGTAAAAGAAATAATAAAATTCTTAAAGAAAAAGTACCAGGACACGAGAACTAGGGAACAATTAATTTCAGAAATTTTAAATACGCGGACTTACCATAATGAAAACCCACTCGATTTCTTAGAACGACTGGGCCAAAAAAGAAGCGATTTATACGCACGTATTTATTCAGACAATGAAATATTAGACAAACAGGACGAAATGTATAGGTATGACAAACAAATATCCCACCACGCAGTACATAGTTTACACCCAGCACTAACTGACTTTATTTACCATATCAAATTCGATTCATTAGAAGACTTAGAAGAAATACTAAGAAACAGCTCGGCTCACATCGTACATAGAATTTATGGCGATAAAAAACACCAAGAAAACCCAGTTCAAAATAATTATAAAAAGAAAAATTTTGAAAATAATTATAAAAATAAAGAGTACAGACCAAATTTTAACAACCACCATGATTATCAAAATTACCGACCCCATCAGTATCACCGCGAGCAATATGCGTCGTATAATAATCCTCAACAGTACCGACAGCAACAGTATCAGCATGAGCAAGGTCCAACCTTTAATTCTTTTAACAATAACAATCAGCATAACTTCCGGCCACAACAACGAGCTATTGAATATCAAACACCGATTTATAATCAACCGTGGGACCCCCAGTCGCAACATAAATTTTTCAATAAACCACCCTCCAGAAATTTTAGGCAAAATTACCAACAACCCCAGGTAGATTCACAGTTTCGATGAGAACCGTTTCTAATAGAGTACACACAATAGAGGAAGAAAAAGATGAAAAAATAAATTTATTATTAGAACGTATAGAATCATTGGAAAAAAGAAAGGATCATTTTTTAGAATTAGGCCCAAGCACGAGCAGACCTTCGGACCAGATATAAATAATTTAAATTCTAAACAGACCGGTGAACATAAACAAATTGAAATACATGACCTAAATTTAAATAATGACTTACCAAATTTAATTGACAGTATGGGAAATAAATGGCTAATTGATACGGGTGCCACAAAAAATTATATACACCCCGATCACATTTCACGTTTCTCGGAAATTTCTAAAAAAGATTTTGCGATACGAACACCTACGGGAAGGGCGGAAGGATCACAAAGCGTGATAATTGACCTAATGCCCCTGATAGGAATTAATCAAAAAGTCAAATTTTTAATATTTCCGTTTAGCGAAAGGTTTAACATCTTACTAGGCTACGAGACTATGAAGAAACTAAAATTAAAAATAAATTTAGAAAAAAATGAATTAAAATTTAAAAAGAAAAAATTCAAATTAGAGAATGATTTATTTTTTATTAATGATAAAAACGAAATTAAAAACTTAATTCGCCACGATCATATTAGTCCGGAAATAAAGGAAGAATTAATCGAAATTATTAGCCAAAATGGCGAAGTATTATAAAGGGACGACGAGATTTTAAAATCTATGGGATTAATTAAGCACAAAATAATAACAACTAATGATAACCCCATATACACCCGAAATTATCGCTATCCGGAGCAATTTAAAAAACAGATAAATGAAGAAGTTCAAAAATTGTTAAAAAACAAAATAATAAAACCAAGTAAATCGCCGTATAATTCCCCACTTTTTATCGTACCGATAAAACCAGACGCGTCGGGACACAAAAAAATTAGAATGGTGATTGACTATAGGAAATTAAATCAAGCAACCGTAAAGGACAAATTACCCCTACCGAACATTGAGGACTTATTAAATAGATGAAAAGGGATCAAAAGTATTTTCCACAATAGACCTCACGTCGGGATTTCACCAAATTGAGATGGACGAACAATCAATAGCTAAAACCGCGTTCTCTACTGAAAATGGGCATTTTGAGTTTTTGCGTATGCCTTTTGGCCTGTGTAATGCACCCCCAACCTTTCAAAGAGCGATGACTATGATGATACAGAATATTCTCAACTCTATGATTTATATTGATGATATAATAGTTTATTCCAAAAATAAAGAAGAACATTTAAAAGATTTAAAAAGAGTATTTAAAGCGCTAAAACAGCATAACTTATCGATACAATTAGATAAAACCGAATTTTTTAAAACCGAATTAAACTTTTTAGGCTACACCGTAACCCCAGACGGATTAAAAACGGATGAAAAAAAGATTGAAGCAATTTTAAATTTCCCCATTCCGCGTAATGAAAAGACGACGAGACAATTCCTTGGCATGACGGGGTACTATCGAAAATTTATTAAAAATTACGCTAAAATGACTAGACCGATTTCAAATTCATTAAAGACTAAAATATATGGGACAAAAGAAATAAAAGAGGCATGTCAAACCCTAACGGAAATGATGAGTAACACACCAATTTTAAATTACCCGGATTGGGAACGGCCATTTATATTAACTACAGATGCCAGAAATATAGCCATCGGAGCCGTGCTCTCACAAAAAGACGAAAATGAAATAGAACACCCAGTAGCATTCGCGTCCCGAGTAATACAAAATGCAGAATTAAATTATAGTTCAATAGAAAAAGAATTACTAGCGGTAGTATGGGCAACCCAGCACTTTAAGCCTTATTTATACGGTACAAAATTTCTTTTATGCACGGACCATAAACCTTTAACGTGGATTTTCTCAATGAAAAATGGTAACACGCGTATAATGAAGTGGATATGGAAATTACAGGAATTTGAATTCGACGTTAAACATATTCAGGGAAAAACAAATTACGTGGCCGATGCACTTTCCAGGGAAAGCGACGAATTGAATCATAATAGCGATGTAGAGGAAATGGATGTCGAACAATTATTAAATCAGGAAATAGCGGACGAAAACAATTCCGAATACGACGCAATAATAGAGGACTTATTAGAAGTACCGCCGGAAGAAGATTTAGAAACAATCCATTCCCAGGAATCTAGTAATGAACAAGTACGAATTTGTGAACCGGAAAAATGTATAAATATAGAAAAAAATCAAATAGTGATAAAAAGGGGAAATACAAAAATAAATTTTACTAAACCATTCGGGAAACGCCGATATGAATTAAACATTTATGCTAAATCAGATATCGCTTCATTATTAGAACAAATACTTGAACCTAATAAAACTTACTGGATAATTTGTAAATCACCTAATGAAATAACCGAGAATTTGTATGAAGATTATTTTAAGACAATACAACAAATATGGTAATAGAAACGCAATATCCATCGGTTAAATTGAAAAAAATACAAACAAATTGTAAACGACGTCGAAAATCCTTATGAACAAATAGAAATAATAGATAACTACCATTTAGGCAAAACTAAACATAGGGGTATAAATGAAACGTTTAAAAAACTCAAAAAAGAATATTATTTTCCAGGGATGCAAAATAAAATAGCGGAATATATTAATAAATGTGAGACTTGTAAAGCTACAAAATACGACCGTAAACCTATAAAGACCAAATTTCAAATTACACCTACACCAGAAAAACCGTTTCAGGAATTAATGATCGACATTTTTAATTTTAACAATGCCATAATTTTCGCAGCAGTAGACACATTTTCAAAACATTTATTTGCTCAAATTTTACAATCAAAGAACGCAATTAATATCTGTAACGCACTGACTAACTATATGACATACTTTCCCACACCTCTACAAATATCATTAGATCAAGGGACGGAAATGAAAAATAATTTGGTAAAACAGTTTTGTGAAGAAAATAATATTATTTTACATTATACCTCAGCTAGCCACTCAAACTCTTTGGGATTATTGAACAGAGTCCACTCTACCCTAAACGAATTATTAAGAATAATAGGAAAAGAAAAAGATAAATGTTCGATGCAGCAGAAATTGAGATTAGCAATAATAGCATACAATAACACATTAAACAATAAACTGAAATTAATGCCCAATGAAATTACTTTCGGAACCTCCAGATTAGAATCAGACGAAAATATCGACCTGACAGAACAATACGTATTGAAATATTATAAGGACCAACAACTATTACATAAACTAATTAGATCTAAAATAAATGACGAAAAAGAAACAAGGACTGAAAAATTAAATAAAAATAGAGAAGACCCTTTAGATATTCAGAAACAATTAGGAGATACAGAATATTTGAAAAATACCCAAGCAAAAATAAAAAGTAGGGACAAATTTAAAAAAGTAAATGTATTAGTAAAAGACAAAAGACCAATTAAAACTCATATTGACAATATTAAAAGGCCCACTAGGAAAAAAAGGAAAAAGAAACAATCTATTTCGGACGACGACAATGAATCCATTCGCGTGAATATTTCGGATGTCTCAAATGATTCGGATAATGGTTATGATTAAAAAATCTTTAATTTTATTTAAACAATATTAAAATGTTTTAAAAATCTTTTATTTTAATAAAACGTAAAAAATATAATGGTATTAGGAAAAGATGTTTATGTTATATTGAAAGAATTATCTGTATTAAATTGACAATGCTGCAGTTTATTTTAATAAAGTCGGACTTTTGTATTTTTGTTGTAAAATATTATATTCAATGTTAATAATGTAAAAGATCATTCAAATTATTATTTTATTTCACAGTAATATTCTGTCCGATTTATTTTGTAATTAATATTTTGAAGTCACTATCATAAATATTAGGATACTATTATTTTGTCTTGAAATATTATTTTGATTGATCATTGGAAAAAGTATGTATTTTATTTTGAAATTATTATTAATTGTAATTATTGTAAAAGAGTGTTCGAATTATTATTTTGATTTAAAATATTATTATTTTAATTGAGTAATTTTGAATCTAAAAGTATTATTTGCAATAGAGGAAACTAATTCAAAGACTCTTATTTTATTTTTCCTTTTGTTTAAATAATGTATTGTTTAGTATTAAGAAATATCATTTTATCTTTGGTACTTTAGCATGTAAGGAATTCTGTAATGTGTAAACATTTTATAGTTTAAGCTTATTGTTAATATTAAGAAAAGGACAAGGTCTAATCCTTTTGTTTATGGGAAATTGACAATCATATAAATCCTATTTTAGTGTTAGAGCACAAGGTTTAATCTTTTTATTTTTCAAGTGAACAAATCCTGACTTAGTAAACAGGAAGTTCAAAGTCTAATCCTTTTTTTTATAGGAAGTTGATAATTGTATTTCAGTACAGAGTTTAATCTTATTGTTTTCAAATGTTCAAATTCTAATTTAGTAAACAAGGTCTAATCCTTCTATGCTTGTATAAACTTAGAGAATAAGGTCCAATCCCCTTTGTTCATAGAATGTTATGACTTAGTGTAAAAGGTACTAAGAAGGGTATAAGGTTCAAACCTTTTATTTTTGTATAGAATCTAACCTATCTACACTAAGATATTTGTTCTATCGGAGACCTCGGAACTTGGGGAGGGGAGAAGTTATGGAAACCCAATGGTATTAGGGATAATAAACAAATGTACGATATCCCCCCTCCTAGATAACTATATAAAAGGCCACCTCCACATGGCCTCGGTGACACTCTGCTACAGTCGCATTTAGGACTCACAGATGTTCAACACGAAGTTTTGTACTAGGCTATAAATTGTGCTTTTGCTTGATATCTATAATGTATGTACTTCTAAATAAAATCTCTTTTTAAAAATTCAGTCCCGCGAACCTTTTATTTAGCTATATATATATATTATATATATATATATATATATATATATATATATATACATACATACACATATACAAGCGTATGAACTATATCATACCTAGGATGCAAATTTAATCTTACTTACACCTTAACGAAATTAATTTATAATCAATCATTAAGAAAGAATTTTCATTGGATGCCAGTAGCAATAGAGTAATGACGAAGAGATATAAACGTGAACCTCGATACCAATTGACCTGCGAAGTTTTCACATTAAGCTTCGGCCTAACCCAGTTTCACCTGCTCTCACCTTCCTCCTATTCATTTCATAGTAAGGACCTTAAACATATCATGTTCCAAACAAACCATTCAGATATATATATGTGTGTGTGTGTGTGTGTGTGTGTGTGTTTAGTAAGGTTCTTGGGGTTCAGTCAATAAATAAATAAAACTATTTTGGCGTTTTGAAAATATATTGTTCTCATAATCATGCCCTGCATTTTAGTAGGAATGTCCTAGTATTTTTCACCCTTGCTAGTTTCCTGTTGGATTTCTGGAGTTCCTTCATTACCGATATTGCTTCAGGACCGTGGGTTGTCTTGATTTCTTTATAAAATCCCATTCTTCCACACACAAGGTTCTTGAGAGCAACCATCGTCCATCATCTTGCTAATTACTTTTTTCCCTGGAATTCCGTTACCATGCTTGTTTTTATCGTCAAATCAATCGTCCTGTTATGTTCCGATACTTCCAATAATATCACTACTCCATAATACAAGAGGGTTTCTTGTATTTTCGATTTGTGACATAAATGATGTGAATTGAAAAATAAAATAAATCTTCAGCTGAAAGTTGTTTAATGTGTCCAAATTTTAAACTTTAAAAATTAATTGTGATTGTAAATCTCTCAGCTTACAGTTTAGCAACCTATTCTAGCCAGAGTTGGTAAGCTGATATTCATTTCTCGAGACCACCACGAAGATAAATATCAACCGACTCAGGTGGGATTCGAACTCAGGATCTGCATACTATACATATAAATGTATGCATTATAATAAACCTGTCAATATGGTGGATTTATTGAAAATTGAGTAATATATTTCATTTCCAAAAATATTTCCCAGATAAAAGATTTAAAATATAAGTAAATAATCAAAAGATGGTCAACTTTAGCGACTTTAAAAAACAAGGATTATACGCAGAAATTGTAACAAAAGACTTTAATTTTACTTTTTAAATTTGTTATAATGCCGCTGTTTTATTTATAATTCTGCACCAATTTATTCAAAAATAAATGTCCTCTATTTATTTATTGATAATAATCAATAATGATCAATTTACGAACTACTTGATTGATGACATGCTAAGTAAAGTTAAAAATACAAACTTTGCTATTTTAAACCTCTTCGGTATTTGAGGATTTAAAAAATTGTATTTTTAATATTAATTGTTTGGTTTTTGTAAAAGAAAATAGTTTTCAAGGGCTGTAATATTTATACGTTCCTTGTTTACAAACATTATTGGCTTCTATTCCTAATCAGGGGGAGGGAGGGAAGAAATTATTTTCCCTTGCTAATTGTATTATAAAAAAAAATTAAATTGTTGCCCTATAAGTTTGATAGCTTTTTGTTTTCATCGTAAGGTTAACTTTCGGACCGCTGAAATAAACTCACTCTGCAAAACCCTGAGGCGAACTTAGGCCATTAAGGCTGCATCAGCTAATGATTTTTTCATTTCTCTTTATTTCTGGCCAGCAATATCAAAATATTAAACAAGTTTTAGGGGACCAACTTTTGATGTAGCCTTTCCTTTATCATATTAGGATAATCTCGATTAAAATTTATGAATTTTAATATTTTCTCCCTACCTGATATTTTCGCTTTGAACTCATTTCCTTATAATCATTTATCGTTAACTCAGCCCGATTGAGACGTCAAAACATTCAATAAATAAATAATTAGAAATAATAGATGTTAGTTAACAATATAAATTTTTCTTAATTAACAGTAAATGTAAAACATGGATTTTTTTAAAAATATGTTTTGAAAAACACAACATATGTTATAAAATTAACAAGGGGACGTTTTGACTTGGAACTCACACATTTGAATGCCGATGTTTGTGTAGTCAGTAGGGACCTATAATAGTGCAAAACTAGAGTTATAGCCGCCCATGAGCATTGTGAGCTAAAAAAAAAAATGACAAATAAGAAGTAAAGAGAGGATAATGAGCACACATCTAATCGCATTTATGTAAACAAAATAATGATTTTTTAAAAACCAATATTAAATTATTTTATTTCACTGATCCCTGTTGAAAAGATCTGCTACCTAGGACTCGAGCAGGACAAACGCTTAACTTGGAATCCCCATACAAGACTGAAACAACAAGAAACTGCCCGTATTTTTAGTTTTCTTCGTCATTTACTAGACAAACGCTCTAAGATACCGATTAACTACAGAAGAAAAATTTACATGACCGTTAATAGACCTATTTGGACATATGGGGAGCTCCACTAAATCATCTAATTCATCTCGTATCAATTCCTTGCAATTCAGAATCTTTAAAAAATCCTTAATGCTTCTCACATTGTCACAAATAAACCATAAAGACATTAATGTTTTATATATTGCTGATTTAGCCCAAACCAGATACCTATCCTTTCATAGTAAGCTCCATAAACATTCAAATTCACTAGTTTCTCTACTTACTTCCCATCCTATTCCCGACAACCCTCCGAGGCGATTGATAAGAAGTTAGAACTTTGTGCTACCAGTAGGTAGTTGTTTCAAAAGCAATCATCATGCTGTTATGAATCTTATTCCACATTTACTAGATTTATTTATTTCCTTGTATATAAAAATGTAAATTTCAATAAATAGACAAAAAAAAAAAATATTAGCTCTAATATGATATACTATATCGCATATACTACATACCTGTGGAATATACTATATTGTGATTAAACACCGAATAGCCTTTAAAAATTCTTGGCTAAAATACCAGTGATTTTGTATATATACTCGAAGATCTGTTTTTGTTGAACAGAAGCTAAACTTCTTACATATGGTACATGCACTAAGTACAGTAACGTCCGTTCGTTATGTTCGCTTGAGAGATAAATAAATAACTGTTCTATGGGGTTGAGAACGGGTTTTGTAATTGTCATATGAGTTTGAATAGGTAATAGAAGTGTTATGTAACTACAAAAAAAAAAAAAAATTGCTTCTTAATAACATACAATTCTGACAACTTTCTTCATACAAAAAGGTAATAGATTGATCTATATGAAATGATAATCTATTTAGCAACGCTATCTTTTTTGTTTCAAGTCTCTAACTCATTTCTTTAATTTTATCTTTTATTAGGGTTACTTTATAACTTATAGGGGTTACTTTGAACAAAGTTGTTGACACATGGTAGAAGATTTTCTTTTAAAGGTTTTTCACAAAAGAGTTGTGTAGCTACCATTTGGTCCTACGAAATTTAAAATGTCTGCCAAAACGATCGCGCTGCAGTGGAATATTTGCAAAATCTGTATCAACTTTTGTAAAGTAACCCCCGTTTACGGTATAAAAAAAAAAGTTATATCTGAACATTGATGTGACTAGCACATACCTATACCGGAATTAAATTCTGTAAGAGGAGAGGTGGAAAGAGCTGGGCAGACTTGTGGGGCGACAGGTCAACTCCCCACCTCACTGCTCTCCGAACTTGACTGAGTTTAAAACTTTTTAGTAGAGCCATTGGGGGATGTGAATAAAGTTGTTACAGCAAAGTTGATAAAAAACATTCTTCCAAAAATTATCCAATCATCCAAAGTGATTTAAGCCAATATATATCCAATTATAAATCGAATTATTATTTATTATATTATTTTTTTATGAATTCATGCATATTTTTAAAATTTGTTTTTCGAATATGCTTTTGGAATTTTCCTCCAACTTTCAATCACTGAAAAAGTTTAAAATTAAAGTCGAAATAATCATTGTTATTTTGCAACAAAAGCTGTCATAATTTAGAAGGCAAAAGTGGAATCAAAGACAAGGGTTTCACTGTAATAAAGAGAAAAGAGATACCTTATAATATTACTTTACTGCCTGGGAAAGCTTGGAAAGACAAAGAAGCGGGAAGATGAAATTACATCATTCATTACACTTCAGTTCCTTAATGCTTCCATCACTGAGACTATAAGTGTATTATACTGTTTGTGTTACCATGATAAGTAAATTAATAGAGTTAATTTAAAAAATAAATAAATAGAATTGGCTAGAGAAAACTCAGGAGATCGGTATACAATAAATATACAAAGCTGATAACACAAGTTAGTTTGATCTGATTTGTCTTTTTACTTTTCCTTAGTGAAAATTTTTTATAAAAAAGTTGTTCTTGGTTCGTATTCAATTTAAAAAAAAAAAAAAAATTAGTTCTTGTTAACATGAATCTTTGGGTTCAATACATACAATGAGTTTATTTAAATTAAAATCTGTTATTAATTTAATGTACTTCACAACTATAGATGTTAAGTGATAAACATTAAGTGATTGTGATGGTTTAATTAATAAAATATCTTGTCGATAGATTTCTAAAAATAAAATAAATAAAATTATATGAAAATTAAATGAAAAAGAAAAAAAAAATGCTTCTTAGAAATATAATATAATGATGTTATTTTAAGAAAAGTGAAGATAGCTGTAAGGTACTTTTAAGTTATAATCTGGATCAATTATTATGATTTGTAATTTGAAACAATGAGGTTTGTAGTATTATTTTATATTTTTTTAGACTGTGAAGTCATTATTTTCTAGAAGAAAATCTATGCAGTCATAAATTTATTTTTATAAACAGAGATGTGTTATCATTGTGTAAAAGTTTACCTATATAACTTAAATCTTATATATATGTTTCAGATAAGTCTGGATCTAGAATGGTTTTTTTATTATTTGTTATCCATTTATTGAAATTTACAACTGTACATATAATATAAAAAAAAACCTGTACATATAATATAATAAAAAAAAAAACATATCTTCAACATCAAAATCAATCATCAATCAAAATCAAACATATCCAGTAAATGTGATAATAAGATAAAATAATAAAATGATAATGGCTTGTGAAGCAACTACCCACTAGTAGCACTTCAATAAAAGTTTTATATTATAAGGTCCCGAGGCCATCTTCTTTTCAGACGCCTCGGAGGGTTGTCAGGAATAGAATGGAAGCAAGTTGAGAGGCAAGGTGATCTGAATGGTTAAGGAGTTTACTATGAAAGGATAGGTATCTGGTTTGGGCTAAATTAGCAACATATGGAACATTGAGGTCTTTATGGATAAGTTAATTTGTGACAAAGTAAAGAGCATTAAGGATTTTTAGAAGGATTTTGGATTGCAAGGGTTGGATACTAGATGGGTTGATCTAGAATTTATAACGTGAAATTGTTCTCCATAGCAAAAGTCAAGTGACTAGATTTCAGCAATTCTGATCTTCCATCTTTTAAACCATTTCTTTAACAGATAAAGATGCTTTTGCAGGACTACTATGTTAAACGGAATTAAAAAGAAACTTTATAATGTATTGTAACATGTATTAAGAGCAGTCATTTTATATATATAATGGTAACAAAAACTCTTTATTCATATTATTCTTGTATCAGTCGACACAATTCTACATAAAGGAAAACTGTAAATAATGATTATTTAAAAACAATAACACTTTTGTTGTGAATTGTAATGGTAATATCTAAGTTGCTTTTCCATAAAAAAAAAACAAAAAAAACCAGCTTTCATTTTCAGCATTATTGATATAAGTCTGGGGATCCTTTTTGTAGATTTAATTATTTATATATATAATTAATCTACGTTTTTGTTCTGTAATTTTCGCGACTTTAATTCTCTTCAAAGCCTAGAAAATAAAAGACATGTTTGCAAACCGTAAAATATGCTTTAATAACACACCTCTTGTTATCACCCGGCTGCCCGATGGCCGAGAAATAAATAATCTGCGTTGAGCTAAAATAATACCATTTTTGTAGAATACGGCCATTAAGTATCTCTTTTACGACCCAGACTCTTATCTCATGTGTGTTTTTTTTTATTGTTTTTTTTTTTTTCAGATAACATCTCCACCATTGTGCTAGTAATATATTGCTTTAGACTGCTTTTATTTCTTTTTCATTTAAATTTTTCAACCCGGCTACAGGACACGTTTAGAGTATCGTGAGAAGTAAAAAGGGGCGAGGGGGAATAGTAACAATAAACTGGCCCGGGCCGTGTAGGGTGCACTATTAATGCCTCGGGGTTGACGCCGGCAATTTGTGCGAGGCAATGCGAGGGCATTGGAAACGGTGAGCCCTTCCTGAATTAAAGAATTCAAATTTAATGAGCACAACCCTCGGCTGCTTGGTTTACTAAAGTTCGTCTTACTTTTTTTTTATGTGCTTAAGATTTGATTTCTGAGATCCTCTTTTTAATTTTAGACATTTTAAATACGAAGTAAAAGAGAAAAAAAGAAAACATTCAACACTACGTTGCCATGGCGACGCTTTACGTTACACTAAAAACTTATAAGCACCCCAGCCAAAAGACCTATTCTAATAAAAAAAAAAAAAAAAACAATAAAAAAAAATAAATTTCTCTTCAAGTGAGAAAAACAATATATCTTAGATATGCCTGTGTATAATAAACTTTTTTTCCAATTTACATTTTTAGAATTAAAAGGATTAAATTACTTAGATTGATAATTAAATTAATTTAAAAATCAATGATTCTTCGTAAAAAAAAAAAAAAAAACAGTTGAGAGAACATAGCGGTTTTAAACGTGACCTTTTTCACTCAAACCAATATAGCTCCTAAACGGTAGGTCCTAGAGACAAGTCTCATGAAGCAACAAATTTTTCCATTAAGTTTTTGATCAGGAAACAGTCGTAAATTTTTCGATCCGTGCTACACCAACAGAGCTAGCTAAGGCGTGTCAGAAAAGCATTAACACTTGAAATATGTAGGCACTCGTGACTGTTTTCACTCAAACCAATATAACTCCTAAACGGCAGGTCCGAGTGACAAATGTTATATAACAAAAAATATTTTCCATTAAATTATTCATAAAGGAAACTGTCTTCAAATTTACACATTTTGAGGGTGAAAATAACGTTACACAAGGAAACAATGAGACCCCCAGCCAAAGGATATATCCGTGTAAAAAAACATTTTGTCGGCCAAGCCCTCCGAATTTTCTGCAATTATATCATATTCTTTAAAGAAGTTGCCAACATACTTTGCTATTATTAAACCTGATTTTTTATTTTTACAAATTTATTAGTAATTTTTTATGTGTATTTTTTGTTATGTTGTTGAAAAATATTAATATCTATTTGCAAATACTGAAGAAGCTGATTTTTTTTTTTTTTTTTTTTTTTTTTTTTTTTTTTTTTTTTTTTTTTTTTTTTTTTTTTTTTTTTTTTAAACGGTAGTTTAAAATTTGTTTACAAATATTATTAATTACGAAATAAGGTCCTCTCCGACTGAGGTAGTACCATCGTAACGTTGTGAATATCATGAAAGACTTAATTGTGCTATTGATCATAACTAGGGGATAGCACTTCTATTTTTTTTTCTTTTTTTTTATGCTATCAAGAACAAACTTTATGGCAATCTAATTAGCCAGTAATATTTACTATAATAATATACTTATATTAGTACAATATTGTAAACAGAAATCGAAATAATTAACATGTATATAATAGTCCATAATTGATAATGATAAATATTATAAAAATGGTAAGTTCAATAACAATAGAAACAAACTAAAATTACTAGTAACTATATTTATTAATCTATTAATATATTGATTTATTCATTTAATTTATATTTAAAAAAAAAAGGGGGGGGGGTTCATAATAGATTGAATTATCCATGAAATATCTTCTAAAGGAACAGATACAGTGCTTGGAAATAGTAACTTATTTTGACAAAGATATCCTCTCATGATCAGATATATTTTTTTTGTAATTATTTATTGATATTAACTACTGTATATAACATATACATCATGTAAATGTGAGGAAAATTATTACATCGACTTGAACTTTTCAAAGAAAGAATCATCCATTGGAGTGGGAAACAAGTTGGAAGACTAGTGGATTCAGGTGGGTATGGAGCTTATCATGGAAGGATAGGAACTTGGTTCGGGCCAATGGAGCTACAAATGTGGCATTGAGAACATTATGGATATGAAGATCAGAATCTAAATATACAATTTCATATACGATCTTGAGGCATATTATACCTATTTAAAAGGGTTTTTTTTTTCCATTTATTGATATTTAAAACTGTACAAAATAATATACAACAAGTAAATGTGTTGACAGTGAATACAATGGCATGTAAATAACTTGTGAAGAACTACTCACTAGTAGCACTTCAATAAAATCTACACTAAAATGTCTCTAGGCCATCTTCTTTTCAGACGCCTCGGAGGATTATCAGGGATGGAGGAGAAAGCAGGTTGGGAGACTAGTGGATTGGAATGGTTATGGAGCTTACTATAGAAAGATAGGTATCTGGTTTGGGCTAAATCAGAAACATATGGAACATTAAGATCTTTATGGATAAGTTTATTGGTCATATAGTAAGGAGCATTGAGGATTTTTCAAAGGATTTTGGATTGCAAAGATTGGATACGAGATGAATTCGATGGTTTAGTAGAGCCCCAAGGCTCAACTCCGTACGTCCAAATAGGTCTAATCACTGTCATGTAAATGAGTCTTTTGTAATTAATTGGGAGCTTTGAACGTTTGTCTAGTAAATGTTGAAGTAGTCTGTAACAACGGGCAGTTTCTTGTCGTTCTGGTCTTGTATGTGGATTCCAAGTAAGACGTTTGTCCAAGCGGAGTCCTAGGTAGCGGATCTGTTCAACAGGGATTAGTGGAGTATCATTTTTTAAAAGGTTAAATCTAAATTTGGCAGTACATCCTGTTAGAAAAATGGTTTACCCCGTTTTCCAGTTTACATTTTGTTATTTAAATATTCATGTATGTCAATAAACATTGAGAGTAGCCTCCACCAGTTTTTTTGACACTTTTATACAATATTTCTTGATTTCAGAAATGTTTATAGAGAAACTACCTCAACAATAGCAATGGAGTCGACCTCTCATTGAGCAAACATTTGCTATAAAACGAAAAAATATAACGGTACTCCATATTTGCCAAGAAAATTAAATTTTACTATTCCGGCTGATTGCATTGAATCAACGAAATTACTATTCAATAAATTCTTTTACATATACAAGCCAAACCTATCGCAAATGAAACTTTATTGGAGTTTCTTATTACTGTTGTATTTTTTAATTTATATTTTCCATTTTATTGAAACATACGATAAGGCGTATTTCATAAATTTCAAAAACACTATAATAATGTATACTTTCTAATATCTTTTTAAACATGAGATCAATGTCTGTTTGTATATTACTTTTTAATTATTTTAAGGAATTTTAACCTTTTATCAATTTCAATATAGCTTTTAAAAATGTTTATTATTTAAATTTATGAAGGTCCAATTATATCCATCTCTATTCTTAGCTTCAGATTATTTAGAAATTTAAAGAAATAATATAATCAACAATTTTATTCAATATAATAATTAAATCCTTGCTAAATTTATTGTTCAACTAGCATTCCCCGACGCGGCTTCGCCCGCTCTCTAAGTAAAGAACTTAGATAATTTTAACTAATAATTGAAGTTTATTAATTTATCAATTCAAATCTTGTATTGTAGATGCAAAAATTAAACCATAAGACATCCAAATGAAATACATTTCGAGTTTTGTCTTCGATATTATGAGAATGATTTGATAGTTACGTTTTCTAGTTTTGGAAAGACCTACATATTATTGAAAATCAGACTAACAGTCAGTTCGAAGATCCTCTACTACGTTTTTTTAAGTCTGACCATGCGATTTGTTTATTATAATAGCAATAGAAAATTCAATTGGAAATTGAAATAGTTTGATTTACAATCGTAGATTTGTAGGAATCATTGAGAATCTAGAAATATATGCAATTTATCCAGTCGCTGTTCAATGATTTCCACACTTAACTGTAATTTTTAGCTTGGTACCATTGCACAGGTTAGGTGGTTAAAGTTCATGTATAAACATAATTGGACATAAAATTTTTAATTTTAATGTAGGAGTTGGTAAACCATATTACTATATGATTACCTATATATAGGTAGATTTTCAAATTTCACTGAAATCCACATTACACATCATATATTTATCTATTTTTAATATAGATTTGATTGAAAATTGAAAAATTTTATTATCGATATCAACCTTTAGAGAACACCGTGTTACACTTCGATAAAGGTGGGAAATAAAAGGTTAATTTTTTTTTAACATTATTTTTTTTTCTGATTTCGATTTCATGTTAGTTTTCCTTTTTTTTCAATTGCTTTAATAAGAAAGATGAATAGTGAAAGCTGAATGTTAAATAAAACAATGTTGGTGATGCCCCTATCCACGAATTATTAAATTATAAATTTCTTTTGCCAATAAATTTTTCCATTTTTTTTTAATAATAATTTTCATTACAGAAATAATTAATATTGTTAATTTTATTAAGGTAAATGAATTGTGATGCTAAAATAGACCAGAATTAAAAGTTTGATAAAATACGTCGACGGATTAAGAGTGATAATAATAGGCGACGGAACAAAAACAAAAGCCAAAACAAAAGAAGATAGACAGGTCTCAACGGGGAGAAGTGATTGTGTTGAGTTAGGAGACAGACGCTCATTAAACGGCAAGGCCGGATTTTCATTTCTTTCTTTGAAATTGGACTCCAAATATTGGAATTTTGGATTCTTACCCGACAGGGGATTTATTCATCGAAGAAAATTTATGAGTCAACGTCATCTACAGCTCTAAGTGGACTCAACAACAAAATTGGAGAAGAAGAAATTGTGGCCGTCCCTTGATACCAATACATCGCTCGTTAACGCCGAAGGGTGCACCCAGATAAGTTTTATTTTATTTTAAGTTTATTTGTGCTGGTACCAGAATAAATCAAACAATAAATTATTTAATGGTTGCTGAATTTGGTTAATTAGTATTAAAAGAGAGAAATTGTTTAACTTTTGTTTGTTTGTTTATTTTGTAATATTTTTTTTTTGAAAGCGAGCTCGCAAATATTTTATATTTTTGGACCACCTATTTACAAAGCAATATTAGATATTGTTTGTTTAATTAATTTGTAAATTTTGTTAAATTGAATTTTGATAATCATAATATGTAAAAAATAATTTTCGTTAACAGTAATAAATATGGTCCAATTTTCTTATTAACAAAATTGGTGTTATATTTTTTTCTTTCCATCCCGTTTGAAAATTATTATTATTATGTTTTTAATTTCCTTTTGCATCTTGGTCTCAAATCAATTAAAAACAAAAACCAGGAAAAGTGGTGACCAACATTGAAGGAGAGATAATTTTGATTATTGAGTAAAAATAATAAAAAATAATAAGTGTTACCATTTAATGATTACACATACAGATTTATGGAAATGGTCAAGGGTCATTTCTAAGGATTGAGTGCATGGTGGTGAATTTTGAATTCAGAGGTGAGATTCACAAAATTATTAATAAAATAATTTTATTTTATTTTTATGTTTTCAACATTAATGGGTTTTTGGTTTTGATTAATTATCGCAATTAATTGGTGGAAGTATATTTAAGAGTTAAACTATCTATTGTTTTCCTTACCTTTCTTCGAAGATTTTACAGTTTAAAATATTTTTTTTTTTGGGGCTATTTTATTGATTTATTTAACCTTCTTTTATTTTGTCTCTTATATTTTTTTTTTATCTTAGGTTTTCGTCGTTTTACCATTAATAAACGACGTGGCGCTCAACAATATTTTTTGGTGTGTTTTTTTTTTGGGTTCTCTTTTTTTTTTTGCTCATTCTCATTTCCTGACTAATTCTCCCCACCCCCTTCTCCATTAGCTAGCCTGACACTTACTGTCCTACTTGTACAAGTACTTGTGGTAACAACCGTACCATTATAACCTTATAGGTCTTACGTATAGGTCTCTTGACGTATAGGTCGATTTTCAAACTTCACTAGAATCCTCATATTTAATTAAAATTTAATTGAAAATCAGTAAATTTTATCATTGCTAAATCTTTCTTGAACTGTGAAGATGATTTAGTCGAAATTTGGTACAGATTGGTTCAGTAGGGTTCGTGGGAAGTGATCACAAACGATAAATGGCCTGGCCTTTTATAAACTAGTATGGATAACATTTGTTTTTTTGCTAAAAATGGAATTTAGGTTCATTTATGAATATATTGCAAAGTATATGTAATTTTAACCTTTTTCCCAAAGTATTGAGTTTATATTATGAGTTAAGAAATACAATGTATAATGATACTGACGATGTAGTACGTTAGATTGTAATATTTGATAAATAAATCCTCACTGGAAATATGCTAAATGACAATACACTTGAGCTTCATCAATAGCGAACCCCCCTCTCGTAACTAATGGACTCCCCGAGCTGAGGCTATCGAATTAACACTTGCCCCCCCCCCCCCCCCTCGCCTTTGAAGTCAGGTGCAGTCACCAGCGAGGCAAGTTCTAACCACCTTCAACAATCCTGTCCGAACCTTGTATTTGTCATAAAATTACCTTTGTTCATGTAACTTTTGTATTTTCTGATCCGATCGTAGTATCAACCAAGAGTGAAGTTTATCAAAGTGTTAGGTTCTCACTTGATGGCTTTTTCCTATTCAAAAATAAAGTTCCTTCCTTCATATTAACTGCATGGCCAATTTTCACAGCCACATTAAAATAATTATTAGATATAATGTATTAGATATAATGTATTATATATGAATTATTTTTAAAAAACTCTAACTTTTTATAAAGTATGGGATTTCGTTTATAAAGCACAGCGGTGACAAATTCACTTATTTTGAAGCATTTTACGCGTTTTGAACCTACAGAGATATATAAAATGCAAATAATGACAAGAAAAGAGACTTATTTCATAAATACATTTTATAACAGCTTTATTTCATATTATTTTTTCTTAATAACCTATTTTAATAGAGTCGTATCTTGTTACTTATAGCCCTGAAGAAGGCGCAAAAAGTAGGCCGAAGTACCACAACTATCTTCTAATAGGTTTGAAAGACTGTCATCTATATTCACATAAGTATAAAATTTCAAGTGTTGTAGAAATAAAAAATGAAATCAATATTCCAAAGATTTAAATTTCCTGCCACTTTTTAATCAATAAAAATTTTGGATTGTTGGTACTTGAAATGATACAAAGGCGAAATATGTTATTTACAATTAAATTGTTGCTAAAAAGAGATAAAAATATGGTTAAATTTTGAAAATTGACCGATATGTGGCGAGTGCCATTTAAGAGAGGTTATAGCGGTACAATGTTATATAGAGCTAGAAATTGATAATAAAATTGGTTTAATTCAAATAAATTGTTATAAAAAAAAAAAGCTATAAATATTTATATAATAGCACCATTGCAACAGAGTTTGCAATGGTAATATTATTAAACCCATCTGTGCCAAATTTTAACTACAAAATTTTCATAGTTCTAGGAAGATTTTAAATAGTATAGTTTACTATAATAATTCTTTAGGTAATAGTCGGCTTGCGAGCCACCACCAAGTTTGATCCTTACGCTTCACTTCGAGTTTAAATTTATCGATAGTTCTTTCCTATAACCTCACATGTAAGCAAACCTCTACAGGTTCAACTTATTGTGTTGTTTAGTTTGTTATATTGATATTTAGTCTTTAAGAACATTAATTTGTACATGGATTTGGTGTTTATTATATTTTGATTTGTTGTATCAATTTAGTGATAAAATTTCTGTATACATATTTTATTGAATCGATTCTTTGTCATCCATAATACTTAATGCCCTAAAGTGAGACAGATTGTATAATTAAATAAAACATATCGATCTAAAAATAAATTGAGAAAGTATATCATAGTTTCATATATCCACTTATATATATATATATATATATATATATATATATATATATATATATATATATATAGATAGATATATATAGATCACGAAGCTTATGGATATTATGGACAAAAATCAAAACTCCTGATACTTTTTTTTCTCATTAAAATACCTCAATGAGTATGTATTAATTGTTGTCAAAGATAAATCCTACCATTTCTCATATTTTTTTCGTAATTTAACACTAACAACTTTCTTTTTTTTTCTGAAAACAAATCAGTATATAAACATTTATATATTAGCATAAAATTACTGATAAAAGTACGTTAAATAATAAATAGAACAATAAATAAAAAGAAGTTTTAATTTCCTTTCTAGAAAGATTTTCCAATAATATCAGAAAACACGTTTACTTTTAATAAGAGAGAAAACTATGTTTTATTTTAAAAAGAGTTTTTTGTTACCCACTAACAGCCTATTAAAACTGCAAAGCTAACTGAAATGCTTTGTTTACATAGTAAATAAAAGATTTAGCACGCAATTAGTGGTTATCTTGAACGTTGTATCAATGTAAACGATTAATGGCAAAAGTTAGCATTAGAAAAGCATTTAACATTTTCTCTATTTTTTTTATAACAAACAGGTTTTAAAGGCTTGAGTTAATTGCTGGAATTGTCAAAGTGGGTTATAGAGAATAACTAGTAATAACTTTTGATACGAAAGTTATTACTCCCAGTCAGAGTCGTTATTAGTCCTTTAGTTAGAGTAAGAGAAAAACATGGACGTTTTCAAGGCTTTATAAAAACATGCTAACACTAAATGCGCAATAAAATGAGATTTTTCAAAAATGAATGTTTTTTCTAGTTTGATGAGTGGGATGATAAAAGTTCGAGATGACAGTTACTTTTATGAATTGCAAAGATAATTTATATGATACAATATCATCGGGGACGACGAATTGCAGTTTTAATAATTATAAACCCACGTATAATATTTCATAGCCGTTTGCAAAGGATTAACACTTCCACGAATGAAGTCATTCAACTCTAATAAGCATACTTACTCGTATGAACAAATTATACATGACGATAACGGTATTCTATTGGAATAGAATATGTTAGTACTGTAAAGAACCTACGCAACTCAGGCATAAATTACTAAATTGAAAGCCCTTTTTTTTTTTCTTTTTTTTAATTCAAAATCCAGTTGTAGGACACAGTTCAATACTGCAAAGATGTTTAATATTTAAAATTTAATATGTAATTACTTATGTCCGTTGATAAAACTTGTGAATTTTTTAAACATAATAATGTACTATCCACGTATCCATAACGTATTGCCCACATTTGTGGCAGATTGTAACAATTATTCAATAAAAGTTTTTATTAAAAACTAAAAAGAAATATATATACACAGGGTGTCCCGAATTTAAATGGCAAAACTTCAGGAACTTATAGGGGACCGAAAAACTAAGACAAAAAGTCCTTTAGAGATTTGTTCGTTTTTGCTTAGTTTTAGAGAAAATCGCAAAAAAAAAGAAACAAAACAAAAATGTTACAGGTAGCGATTATCACCTTTTAAAGTTCGTCAGGCTAGGCAGTGAGATACGTAAACACTTAATTTTATCCTTTACATTCTTTTATTTGTTTACATTTTGGCTCCCTTCAAGGATTATAATTCCTAAATCAGTCTTCAGTCAGTTACTCACAAGGGGACGTTTGCAGTTTTAACTCACAGATTTGAATGCCGATTTGTGTGTCGGTAGTAGGGACCTATAATAGTGCAAAACTAGAGTTACAGCCGCCAATGGGCATTAGGAGCCGAGAAAAAAAATAAAATATGCAAATAACGTATTATTTTTTTCTCAGCTCTCAGTCAAGATAGAGAAATGATTCTTTCACATTAAATTGCAATTATATATCCATTTTGAAATAAAAATACTTCCGTTACGATCCAGACACTACCCGGCTTTAGGGTGCTCAATAACTCTAAAAAAATGACAAAATTCCAAGGAAATTCGCCTAGTCTGACGATCTTTAAAAGGTGATAATCGCTACCTGTAACATTTTTGATTTTGTTTCTTTTTTTGCGATTTTCTCTAAAACTAAGCAAAAACGAGCAAATCTCTAAAGGACTTTTATAAGAGCAGATTAGCGGAGAAGAAATTGTGTCCAATGCCACTTCGATAACAATCCTGAGACTAGCATCCGAAGAGCATCTGCTGCATTAGCAATATCGCGGCAAGCAATATGGCGCACTTTGAATGGTGATAATTGCTACCCATTCTTCAAAAAGTTCAGAATTTATTACCTCAAGATTATGTCAAGAGGTTGAATTTTAGTAAGTGGTTTCTTGACAAAATTCGCGATGATAATTTATTTCCATTAAAAATTATAATTATACCTTTTCTAATTATTTAGATGACATTCCCTTACAGCAGCGGATTGAAATGTGGTTCCAACTCGATGGATGTCCAGCTCATTATAGCAGATTTGCTCGAGCTTGGCTGGATATAAATTATCCACAACGATGGATTGGACGTGGAGGAGTAGTACCTTGGCCACCCAGATCACCTGATATGACACCCATGGATTTCTTCGTATGGGGAACCTTGAAGCAGAAAGTTTATTCGGTGTCAATCAACTCAAAGAGCAATTAAAAGACCGAATTATAGATGCAGTGCACCAAATATCATCAGAACAATGTTCAGTTGCAATTTATCAAATGAGTGCTAGATGTAATGCTTACATTGGTGCAAGAGGACAACATTTTGAGCAATATTTACATTAAAAAGAACATAACATAAATATAAATGTAAATAAATAAGTATAAAAAATGAAAACTTGTTTTGTTTCTTTTTTTTCGATTTTCTCTAAAACTAAACAAAAATGAGCAAATCTCTAAAGCACTTTTTGTCTTAGTTTTTCGGTCCCCTATAAGTTCTTGAAGTTTTGCCATTTAAATTCGGGACACTCTGTATATATAAACACAAACTATTGGATTTGGGAAAATTGGATCACATAAAAATTGTTCTCAAAAGAAGTTTAAGAAATACTGTATGAAATAAAATTATTTTTAAAATACTTAATTGACTCTCGATACCAGTTTCCATAACAAAAATCGATTCTCGATTTTCGATACTGAGACCTAGGTTTAAAAATAAACCGCTATCACAATAATTGATATATTTTAGAGCTAAAAAGTCAAACCGAATCTATTGAAGGACTATAACGTTTAAATAAATAAATCAGTAAACAGCAATAAATAATATTTATCATCAAAAAATAAAAATATAAGCCAATTACTGTCCAGGTAATATATTTTAAAAATAATTAATTTTATGATTTTGAGTTGTAAGAATCGTATAAGAGAAGTATTGGGAGATTTAGTGGACCAAATAGGTCTAATTACTTGTAAATGAGTCTTTATTAAACACTTAAAAGAAAAAAAAATGAAATTTAAGTTTAGATTATACCATAAGTTATTATAGTTTTATAAGGATAATATGATTCCATCTTGTGAAGTGAGGCGGTATATACTAAACTATAGGGAAGATAGTTTGAAGCAGTTGCTAGGAACTACGTACAATGGTCTAGAAGAACGGGGCGCAAACCCCTTAGCTATAGAAAAAGATTCCAATCTTTCAACAGGACACCTACCGCTCGATACTTTTCTTCTTTTTTCAGTTTAACTTTTTCTCAGCTAGATCATCACTCTCTTTTTTTGTAAGAAAAACTCTTACAGAATCGGAGGCCTTTATTCCCTATTCACTTTGGTTTTATCAAACTGTTCCTTTGTGACATCCGTCAACATTTCATTTAATTTCGGTCTACTATCTGCGGCTGATATTCCTGGCCGGAATCACCCAATTATCCTATTCGTTATGTATTTAACACACCTGCTGATTGTAACGAGATGTTTCATTTATTGCTTATTGAACTCGAAAGAACTAAAATGAAAATATTATATTTATACATTCCTTTCCCAGATTAACTGCTATCTAAGGATAATTATACTTAATTAATTGGGAAAATTCGCTTACACGCACCTTTCCTAGTTCTTATCAGTTGCCTGTCAGCATTGGGATGGCTCATACCATAAGATTTCCATTAACACCTTAATCTATAAAAACTAAATTTTAAATAAATGTTGAGAAAACTAAATATAAAGTTTGTAGTCTTCATTCTCTATATTCCGCATAAAATTAGGTCTGAACAACAGGAATTCAAATCTGTATATGCCATAAATAACTGACATTGTGATGACGTTGGGGAAAAACGTCTTCAACATTTAACTAATTAACTCAGAGGTGTAAGAGTGGCATCGTGGAGATAGAAGGAGGCGTAGATGTAGGAACTTTGAGCAACATAAAGCTGTAATATTTCAACGAAAGTCTCGTTAGAGTGTTCTCCAGAAGAATTTGATCGAGAGAATATTTTAGCTGGGTTTAAGGAATTGAGATTGATCCAAAAAGGGTCGGGGGAATTGGGGATTATATTATTGATAATAACTATAACCAATTAGCATTAATAACTAATGATTTAAAAGCAAATTACCTCACTTGACATTATGATTAAACCATGGTTAATTAGCCCTAAATTAGACGCAAGCCTTTGCGTTGAGGAAAAACTTATTTTCCTCAGGAATCTTAAATGAAGGCAGTATAATTAATGTGCGGAAAAACACTAGTTTCATTAATAGTTGATTTGCTGGAAATAAGAAATATTATTAATTACTGTTTTTCTACAAAAGCAGACAATTTGATTGAGCTCATATTAAAACAAAATAGTAGCCGCTTTGTTTTGATGACCAGAGTAAAATTAAAATTAAGTATAATCCTGTTTTAGTTTAAAATAATTTTCATTTCTTAAGAAATCAATTCTTACCTAAAACTTAAACTTTAGACATACCAAACCTAAAAGAAAAGAAACTGCTCGCCATTTCTAACTATTCCAACATTCGCTAGACAAATGTGAAAAGCTCCCAATAAATTACAAAGAATTATTTATATGACAGTAATTAGGCCCATTTGGACATACGAAGTTGAGCTTTGGGGGCTTCACTAAACCTTCAAATTCTTTTCTTTCCAATCCTCACAGTCCAAAATCCTATATAAAATCGACAATGCTTTTTTTTTTTTCACAAACAAACATATCCATAAACGTCTTAATGTTCTATATGTTGCTGATTGGGTCCAAACCTGTGCCTATCCTTTCATAGTGAACTCCATACCCACTCAAATCTAATAGTCTTCCAATTTGCCTGATACTCTATTCCCTAGGATACTCATAGGTGTCTGAAAAGATGGCCAAGAGACCTTCTAATGAATGAACGAATGTAATGAATGAAAAATAAATTTTATTCTGGGACAGAATAATTCCCCTAAGAATAATTAAAGTTCACAATAAAAGGTAAAATTGTGTGGCTGAAATTAGTTAAATCAGGGCGTCAGTGTTACAATTAAATTATGAGAAAAAATGAAATAAATAAATAAAAACAATCAACAGTAAAAAGTTTAACGCACTTATGTACATTTACATATTATTAACATTTTTGTGGAAGATTGAAGATCGAGGAAACGGATAAATAAAAGATGTTTAAAAGAAGTTAAGGAAGAATGTAGAACTATTATTGAAATGCTACTAGTGAGTACTTCTTTCCATGTCATTTTTATCAATTTCCTCATATTTACTTGTTAGATATAATGTATACAGATAAAATCGATCACTAACACTTCCTTCTAGAATTATGGGATCTCTTTATAGATAATAGGGATATTGGTGGTAGTATTGTGTCGATTCCAAATTTTTTTTGATTCTCCATGCGGGTAACGGTAACAAAATATCGATTTCCGATCCTGGGTATCGATGCCTAGGTTTAAAAATAAATTACTATCGCAAAGCATAATCCAATAATAGGAGCAGACCCAGATTTATTGAAAAAACAAAAATGATTACAGAAATAAATTATTAAACAGCAAATATCATTTATATAGTATATAATCAGATAATATATATTAAAAAAAAAAAAAAAAAATCATTTTACGAATTCTTATTGATTTAAAATTAAATTTGAGCTCATAATTTTAATTATAAGAGCTTTTATAACAGTTTATTTTTTTTTCTACGTATTTTTTACGTATGGAATCTATGAATAATAATTAAATAACTAAGCAGTACAAAACTCGGTATTTAGCAGTACTAAATCGGTATCGATCGGTTGCTGGGAATCGACTTTGGACCATCTATACTCGATACCGATTATTTTCTCAAGAATCCGTGGAATCGTGAATCGACTCATTCTTAAATGGTGGGATCTAAGAATATTGGATAGAGCTGCTACAAATTTTTTTTTTTTGTATACTTTTTTTATTTATATTTTCCAAAAATATCCTTTCTTATCGGTTTAAAAAGAGATGGTGCCAAAATAATGCGATTTTCTAATTCTAATTTCTAAATTGGATCAAATCGGTTACTAAAACTTCTTTCTAGAATTTAAAAGCGATCTGACACATGCTTCTAGTCGGCCTATAAATATTCATATCTACAATTATTTAAGGTTAGATTCCTAAATATCAGCAAAATATGAGCTTAAGCCACAAATGGTATACTTTGTTTTTTGGGATTTAATGTATTTATCCACTTTAACTGGGGCAGGAAGGACGCGTTATCCTACAGGTTACCAACCTGTTCTAGCCATGGTGGGAAGGACAAAATGTATTTCGCGGGTCAACTGCGAAATAAATTTTACCCGTCCAGTTTAATTATTTATTTATGATTCGACCTCACTGTGTAAAACTTAGGAAATAAAAATTAAAGTGATAATTTGAAATCATTTAAAAATCTTCGAAAAATAGTAAATTGTTAAAAAAATTAAAAGTGAAAAAAAAATTAACTAACTGGCTTAATTTTCTTTTTATTTAAATAAAAAACATTTCATGAATCGAGTTAATCTTAGTCAATATAAAAAACACGTTTTAACAAGCAAGCAGAACTAAACTCGTCTTAGACAAAATCTAATCTATCTACTATTAGCATATTACATTTTTTTATTGCATCAGCCACTTTTGTGTTATAGACTAATAATAATGACCAAAACTAACTTTATGAGAAAGTTCATCGATTTTGACAATCGATGGTGGCTAAACGCCTAAATCAAATTCTGCTTGAGAGATGTTTTTAGGCGCACAATTTAATATACTCTATTTTTGTAAATAAAACGTTTTTCGATTTAAAACATTTTTGTATACGTGTTTTGCTAAAATCTGAAAAAAGTGAAAAAAATGTGGGTTTTTTTTTTTTTTTTTTTTTTTTTTGTCAATCAAAAATTTTCCTCTTATCAAATGTTGTTACATTTTTGATATTTTATTCTCAGGACCAATCTGGAACATACTGAATCATAAAATCTACTATTCCACCTTTTGAAAGGCAGAACCCCTCTTTGGGAGTATCTCGAATGGACTAAGTAAGAACATTAAACCAAAGTTGTGCAATTATATTGTATTGTCATTGGCCCTTGACACGTTTGCAAATTTTCAAGATATTCAGATTGCTGGTTTTACGATGCAAGATCCCGTTACATACAAGTGAAGTTAATAAAAGCGTATTAAAAAACAAAACATATATTAAACATATACTACTAATGAATATTGAATGTATTGTTGAATGGTTGCTTAAGTGTTTACTTAACAGTGGAAATAGGAAACAAGAAGTAATTAATTAAATAAATATGAAACTACGACATAGAGAGGAAGGAAATTATAATATGGGAAATATCATTTTAATTATAGACAATAAGAGTAACCTATGTTCCAACTAAATCAACAAACCTACCATGGCTACTAGAGGTTCTATCTCTGACGCAGCCCTCTCCTGTTTAGATAGTAAACATAGGGAACATGCTTACCTAACCGACGACAACGTATTAGCATTATTAGATAATATAATATTCACCTGTAGAAAGTTGAATAAATTACACTCTGTAAACTAGTTATTTAAATAAAATAATAGCACAAAGATAAATATTTTATGTTACCTATTTATCTGGTATTCATTTATTAAAACATGAATAAATAAAGTCTTTGACAGAAGTTTAGTTGGGGTATGTATTAAATAATGCAAAAATTGTGATATGATGATTTTAGTATCATAAATAATAAAACTTAGAAATTATTTCTTTATCCACGTTGTTATTGCCTACAGAATTATTATAATTATTCTCGGCTTCGCCTGCTTTCATTAGTAAAGAATTTAGATAATTTTATCCAAGAATTTTTCATTTACTTTTCGATAAAGATCTTGAATTGTAAAAAACATGCAAAAAAGAAAAAAAATGACTTCATAAGACACAAATAAATTACATTCAAGTTTTGTCTCCCGATATTATGAGAATGATTTGATTGTTACCGTTCCTAGTTCTGAAGTGTCCAATATATAAATGACCGCGAGAGAAACACTCACAATCAGTCCGAAGATCTACCATAACGGTTTTGAAAGTCTAACTTTGGCTTTAACTTGTGCAACAGATATTTGGTGAAACGTAGAAATGGTCGTAAGTTTTGACACTTGGCGCTATCAACTAACGAACTGAGGGGTTCCAAACTTGAATTCTAGCACACAAGCACAGCACTAGCAATATATAAATTAATTAAAACTACCTGAAAATTGGAGCATCTTTGAACAAATTTAAAATTTCACTGGAAGGTTCCTCAAAAATATTGTCCCCCCGATACTGTGTGGGAGGCTCGGATTACGCGGGGAGTCGTACTCGCGGGAGGTGCATTATTGAGGCTCTACTGTGTAATTCTAGATCCTTGATTGAAAGTAATCTTTTTCTTTGTTTGTGGATGATGGTTCGAAAACAGTTGTAGCGATCATACTCACAGTTTTATTTGAAATTGTATTTAAAAACTCGTTCGTAATTGTTTTAATACCTTACTCATTCTACCATTTTTTTTTCTTCCTTTGTAGACCACTCACTGCGCTTGGCCAGCAATTTTTTTGGTTCCGAATAGTTTTTGTCAGCATGCGAACCTTAATCGTTCTTTGGCGATACCTCATTTCCTTTTCCGTTTATTTCGTTCCGGACGGTGACCATTCTTTCCCAGAGACCATGCTTAAATTCATTCAGTTAAAATCTAAAAAATGACACCACCACTTCGGTTTCAACTAAAAATGGACTAGGTTGTTTCCAGCCATACTAACATTACTGATGGGATGAATGTTGGAGAATAGCTTCATATATTTCAATCATTATCAGAATAATTTAATGTACGTTACATACCATTGTGCTGGTTTCGAACTAAGCATAAACAGGTAAAGGATTTATAGCCAATCAGGATTCTATATCATTAATTAAATACGATACAATAATTTATTATTATGTGGCTATTGAGATTCTGTGATGATGGAGATATTTCGGCGTTATATGATACATGATTAGTTAGGGAAGGAATTAATTCGCAACTGTCACACGACACATTGGAGACAAGACACATTAACATATAATTATGCAACGTGGGCATACGGTAATAGATTTCCCAGCCCCGGGCAGAATTGGATGTTCACAGTACTGTCAGCCCATCTATTGTTTTACCTCTCGTAAAAATAGAACATTAAAACATTAAGAGTTCAATAAATTTTGATATTTTCAATATAAGTACTATATAATAAAATAAAAAGTTATTTGAATTGTTATTTATTTATAATTTGTTAAAATGACAAAGAACAATAAAGGGAAATGAACAGAATAAATAAATTAGTTTATACTTATAAAATAGAATTACGAGTTATTTTTTGAGTAAAAAAAAAAAAAAAAAAATTCTTCTGAGGAGAACTTTGGTTTGCAAAAAAAAAATCATTCCAAAATCATAGTGATATCACTCACTAGGATTTTGGAATAAAGGGGGTAATAACAGTTTTAACTCAGATCAGACTAATTTTGTTAACATTTTGCTACCTCTGTGGTTTTCCTGTGGTTATCGATCGTCGTATGCTTTTACATAACTTGACATCTGTAAAATAAAGTCTTTAATTTTGTGCTGCAAGCCCGTTTTTGTCTTTCGTAAAATTGTACGCTTAACTATCGTTCTCAGTATTATATTCTGAAACTGTCGGAATATTTTTGCTATTGTTTGTGGGATGTTTACTAAGAGCGTAGCTCCATAAAAGAAAGCTGGTACACACTTATAACATATCAGTAATTTTAGGCGGAGTTGTAGATTCGGCTGTCACTTCTATCAGTGAATTTAGTCTAGGTTCTCACCGTCTTGAGCTTTTTGAATCCATACAAAAATGTCGATTTTATGCCTGGTTATATTGACCAGAGCTAAAAGTGATGTTACTTTTTTTTTTTTTTTTTTTTTGTTAAAATGTATTTATTAGGAAAATGCACCAATCTTTAATAAGGAGTGTTTCTTCAATCTTACGAGCAGAACAAAATGGATAAATTTCTGTCAATACAATTTGGCCTATTGTAGCTAGTCTCCTAGAATTTTGTATTCGTTAAGAGTAAAATTTCTGAAATGATCCAAGACACCTCTCACCTGTGTCTCTCAGGAACAGCATCCTCACTATTGTCTGCACCGATTTTCATTGGGTTTGACTTGGATATTGTTTTTTAAGAAAATAAATATAACGGTATCAAAGGAGAAAAATATATATTACTTTCTTCCAAATTGCAAAGGCTTTTATTAAAATCAAACTAATAGCTCCTGCTGCGAAAAAATAAAAAGATAATCAATAAAAATATTATTATTTCAACCTATAATTTAAAGTGTTTTAAATACAAACAATAGATATGGTCAAACCGACATTTCTTTATGTTCAACCCAACATATTTTATTTACTATATTGATGGATGGCATAGATACAATTTCATATTTTTCTTTAGTAAATTAAATTGGTTTTCTTTATAAATGAAATAATAGTGAAAAAAAAAAACAACTAGAAAGAAAAACGAAAAAATTAACAAGTATTCTACACCAAAATGAAAAACAAAGTACTAATTACAAAGAACAACAAAGAAAACTCTCTAAAGTTTAAGGCTTCAATAAATTAAGCAGAATATATATATATATTTTTTTTAGGGGGGGGGGGGGGGGGGGGGGGGTTGCAATAATCTGTTATAAGTTTCTAAAATTCAAGATTACATGTACTCTGCCCTTATAGAAAATTTGAAATGAACAGAAAATAAAAATAAATAAATAAAAAAATCTTATAATATATAATAAAATAGTTGAAGAAAAAAAAGTATAAGTCAAGAACCTCAAACTATACAGTATATAAAGTGAGAAAAAAATACAATGAAATATATTAAATTACAACAAAAAAAAAATTAATAAAAAATAAAATAACTTATCCATTAAAGTCAAAAGGAATGAATAGGAGAAAAATAGGAGTTGTCATGGATTGGATCTGAATTTATTGCTCCATAACTGTCATGGATTGGATCTGAATTTATTGCTCCATAACTGCCATGGAAAAAACCTCTTAAAACCATTCATTTTTTACGATTGAACACTGACCACTATTTTCCTAGTAATAACTGTTGCAAATGGTTTTGTTCATAACTTGAGGTCTTTAGAAACAAGGATCGATGTTTAAAAAAGCACATTTTTACATTTTTCTATGTATTTTGGATTAGGGTTTCATAAAACGCGTAAATTAATTGAAATTTCAGAAATCTCAGCCATCCAACACATTATTTTTTATTACCTTGTGTAATTTTGATATGTTTACTAATAGTGAAGGGATTTTGGAATTATAAAAAGGCTTTATTTATTCTGATAAATTGGTTCCATTAAAAGGAATACATACTAGGGTTGTGAGGTTGAAACCGGACGTCAAAGCCGAGCCGAAGGAGATAATGCAGTATCTTGGAAGGAACCGATGATCTGGAACGGAGGCGCTATCTGGGAGCTCTACGCTAAGCCTGGGTAATGGCACTTCCTCAACAAACTTAACCAACTGTTTGAGCCATATTTGGTGTCACAACTTGCGCTCGATATTTTTTATGAATTCATAACTGGGGAATCATCAGTATAGTAATTTTTATATTGTATTTGCTTTCCGCTTATTTATTTTGTTTAAATTATTATGCCATCGTTTAATAAAAAAGTATTTATGAGTATTCTGGTTATTACAGAAACATATTTTAAAAAGACTTTTATGATATGTAGGTTACCTAAACTTCTCTTCTCACTCAAAATATTTCGGAGGCTTAAAAGTACATAATTTTAAACTTCAACAAATAACTATGGCAAAAAGAAGAAAATTATTGTCGAAAACAAAAAACAAAAAATTTTATTATTTCAAGAGGTATAAATTTTGAGAACATGAATTCACGTTCCGTTTTGAAACTCTGCATCTTTTTAATCAGGTTATTTGATTTCCATGACTGGTTGCAAACAAAAGATTTTCTTCTTTTCATCCCTCCATACAAATAACCAATGTTCCGTGTGAACAATTTGGTTTAAAGTAAAAACATAATTGAGTTTTTTTGCTGGTTATATCACGGAAATGAATATTTAATTTAAGCAACTGGATAAAAATAATTCTTCTAAAATCGACGCATTTATTGCTAAACTTTATTTTACAGATATTAAATTTAATTATTTTTCCAGTATCTGATTAAATCATTGGCATAAGGAGATAAATCTAAATTGTTAGACGCGGTCTCTCTTTTGGTCAAACGATTTTGTTAAGAGCCAAGATAATATCTACAAATACAAAAACATCGATTTGGCTTCTTAGAATTTTTGTTTTTCAAGAGCATAATTCAGAATTCAGAATGTGGCTGCAATAAGTAACTTCCCAGCTATGGTTTTTGATAATTGTACATTAGTTCGTATTGGTCTTGCGTTGGTCTTTTCACTTCCTACTTTTTGGGCAACTATTCCATTAGAGAATCAAATAAACAAATGGTAAGTCATTTTTAATTTTTAATTTTATAAGTGCACTACAAAAAAACAATTACAGGCCTTTTTGTATAAAATTATATCAAACTTGACTAACATTGAAGAAAAAAGAAAATTATGAGGGTAAAAGAAAAAAAAAATACCATCAATGTATTAGAAAGAAGTGCTTTTGAATCGAACGTTTTCCTCAAAGAGGACCTTTGGTACTATAAGCCTTATTGCAGCCACATATTCAATTTTAATCTTTTTTTCATGTTTCATAGATAAAATATTTTCTAAAACAGCTATAAGGAAACTTAAAAAAGTAATAAATCCTTCAAAATCTGTATTTACAGTGAAAATTAAAGAAAATGTCTATACTTGAAATATTAACCATCAAGATTATTACAATATCCAACAAGGTTATGATTGATTTACGAAACAGATTTCTTTTCCAATCCCAATATGAGGAGAAAATTTAATTACTGATAATAATTTACTGAATTCAATTCTCTTCCTACCAAATCCCTTCATTAAACTAAATATTCTGTTTGAATATTTGACGAAAACCTGAATCACAAGCAGCGCGTTCATTCTCTAACTGGTCGTGGGGTGAATACGATTTTGAAAATCTGGTAGGAATTTCGAATGCACGAAAGGGATATTTACTAAAAAGAAAAAAAAATCAAATCGAATTTAGTTTTATTTTTATAAATCTCATTTCCTTCAATCTGTTCGAATTTCTCAATGTGCTTTTTGACTGGGTTCTCAACGTTCTCAACTACCTCTCAAGTTAAAACCGGATGCCCAATACTATCCAAATATTCATGTTAATTAAATAAAATAGATTTAATTAAATTAACAGTTGAAAGTTTGATTTCTTAAAAAATAAAGAAGAAGAAAAATATATCTCAGTGCCCACACACAATCGTACTATTATACCCTACAATAAAACTTCTTATTTCCATAGTTTGATTTTATTAATGTGGTTAGCATATTATTAATTAATTGCTGATGAGAGTTGTAAAATTAGTATGTTAAAATCGCTTTTGTTTATTGCTCGAAGTGTGGTGTTGTTACTTATTACTGTGAAGGAAAATTCCCTATTGTAAAAAGAGTTGACCAAAACATTACGGTAAGATAAAAGTTAATAGTAAGATTTCCTACTGATCACTATTATAATTAGATATATCTCCCAAGACTATGTTGCGTGAGCATAGATAATGAAAGCATCATAAATAAAATATTCAGCTATTATAAATACAGAGAAACGTTAATATAATTAACCTTGCAAAATGGTAGAAACCATTGAATGCGTCATCTATATCTTTAATGGCGAGCGCCATTCTACATGAGATGTTACAAAGGTTATGGTGTTTTACAGACCTTGAAATCGATAATAAAACCATTCATTTATGAAATCAATATAATTATTTCTTTATATAATGAAACTATTAGCAAATCAGAAAATTGATGCATTGATTTTTGTTATTGCGGGTAAAAATATGATTCATGGGCCTTTAGTTGTTAGCACTGATAATGCAGTCCATTATCTCCAAGAGTTTTTTTAATAGTCTTTATCCATCTGGATATCCAACTCGTACATTAAAATTAAAAATTGTGTGCCTAATTAAACTTACGTAATTTCAAAACACCTAATCAGTGCAATTTTAACCAGGTTAGAAATTACTGCTTTGCGTGAAAATATCATTGATCATATAATGTTAAATTGCATACTTCAATACAAGATTTTTATCGATAAACAAATAAAACTTCAATTATTAGTTAAGATTATTTAAGTTTTTTATTAGAGCGGGCGAGGCCGCGAAAGGCGATGGTATTATAGAATAACTTATGTAGAATATAACTTTTTTATTTCATTTTTTTTTTTCTACGCTACCTCGAATTTTTCATTTAATTCAAATTTTAACTTATTCCTATAGGTTTGACCTTATCTTCTTTACCTATTCTATGATACTTTTTTTTTTTTTAAATATGAAAGCTTCTAGCCTGTATTTTAGACTAAAATAAATAGTTAAACCACAGGACCTTCAGAAAGTAGTTTCACTTTTAACAAATATTTATGTACTAAATTGGTTACGAACTTTGTAGAATTTTCACCGAATTTTCAAACATAGTTATTCTTATGCATATTTGGTTTAATCATCATTAAATCTTTATATTTTTTGTTTATCCTTAAAGCTACTTTTGAAAGAGAATCGCGCCAGGCAGAAAAATAAATCTAGAGTAAAAATGAATGTACAGATTTCAGGTCTCCTGCTGAAAAGGCAATAAATCCTACTTAGACCAAAAATAAACAGCGTTTTACTGATGGAGCATAAACCCACTTTGTTCAAAAGCTTAGCTGTGAGTGGCGTATTTACCATACTCTAACCGTTAACATTATTCTTACCATTATGATTGGAATAGAAACAGGAACTTTTCATAATTCTTTTGTATGCAAGTAAATAAAATTAATTTATGTAATAAATAATTTATATTTGTTTTCTGTTAGGATTATTGGCAATTATTGTTATAAATGTAACAGGAGCAATGAAGAACTCTATAAAGCCAATAAAAAAAAAAATCGAAACGTTGCAGTAATTCCTTTTAGAGTAACATTTTTTTTTTTTTTTTTAATATTACCAATTTCTGGGTGCACTTTTCTTTCTTTCATACCTTGCATCACGTTTCAGGGGTATTATGAGGATTTTCAGTCAATGAATTGCACGGTCTTATCCTAATGCTACGCACTATTTTAAACTAATTAACCACCACATCCTTCAAACTTTTATTGGGCAGAAGGGAGGGTGTGGAATAATATACTACCGAAGAGGGTATCGGAAAGCGTGGAGTAGAAAACTTAAAATGACTTATTGTAAGAAAATTTTCAATAGTGATTGTAAATTTATTGACTTTTGTTTTCTTCAGGTAGTAGTCCATACCGCCTGGGTTAGAAATTTTATTTTCATATATTTGAAGCCTTTTCTTTGTTTTCTTCCTCAAATGAGAATGTGTTGGTGCACCTTATAAGATCGTAGGAACTAGGATGCTTTATAGATCATTATAACTGTGATAAGAAATCATTAGCCTTAGTCTTAGAGTAACAGTCCTTCTAATTATCTCCAGGAAGTTGTAGCCAACATTATTAGAGGTTCTTAGAAGGTAATCGTTAGAGGAAACGATTACACGAGGAACGTGCACTATCTCCTATTATTTAGCTATCAGTAATATAAAAGTTTAAATTTTTATATAGTTACAATTTTATTGATCTTTTAAAACATAAATTTAATTTTCCAAAGTATATTGTGATTTATTTTTAATACCGACATTACCGACAGGCATAAAATTTAACCCAAGATTTTTTAATTTTCTCGGGTAAAAGTTTCATTCTTTTTTGGATGTTTACGTCCCCATATACTTTAAACAGTGCATATAAAAAGCATTAGGATTATTAAAATATTAATTATTTAAAATTTAGCTATATTTAAAAATCTTACCGAGACATTTTAAATGTACGAAATTTTAAATTAAGAAGGTTTAATAAATTGTCCGCTTGGAATATTATTATTATACATTATATATATATATATATTATATATATATATATATATATATATATATATATATCCCAAAGCATGTCTAATGTGATTTTCAATAAATTCTTGAGAGTTGTTATGCAAAACTGTAATAATTGATATCTATATAAAATTTAGTAATTTATTTATTTATTTCTTTTGTTTCATTTCCCCATTTAAAGTATATAGAAATGTAAACACCTAAAATAAAAGACAACTTTTAGCCAAAAAAATCAATAGAATGAAAATTTCGACATAGATATGTCCTACTTGGGGTCCTTACTTTTTAAGAGTAATTTTTTTCACACTCAAAAATGAAACATTTTGATACGCTCTACATCTGTTGGTGTTGCTGCAATTGAAAATTTGCACACAGTTCCCTTATCAGAAATTTTATGGGTATATTTTTTGTATACAACATTTATCGCTAGCACCTACCGTTTAGGAGCTATATAGGTTTGAGTGAAAAAAAGTCACGTTTTTCCTATTTTTTTAAGTATTGCAGCGTTTTTGATAAAGTCTAGTATTAGTTGGTGTTGGACGGATCTAAAATTTGTTGACAGTTTCCTTATCAGAAGCAATATATATAACAGCAGTAGATTATAGGACTTATCCACGATCAATTGTTTTTCCCGATCAAGGAGAAAATGAGTTTTTGGCATTGTATTATATATTCCATCATTTTATTATTGAAAAAAAAAATTTAAAGAATTTCCAAATCATATTTCTTATCATTTTTATAATCTAAAACAAAATATTACATGTTTGTTCCATGTTTAAACTGAACACGAAAGAAAACAAGTTTCATATATAAGCCTGATACTCATCAATATCTAGATAATAGTTAGATAAGTGAATAAAAATCGACTGACTATTTAAAATTGGCCAGAGTGGCAAAAAACTATACTTGTAACTAAATATGCCTTCAAATCATACAATAGTGAGTTATTAATTTTTAATTTCAATTTATAAATTCTTAGCTATTATTTATTATTAAAGTTATTTTATTTATTATTTTTTTATAATTCAATGTTTATATTTGAGCACTATGAACCTGTTACTGTAGGTATAGTTCAAAATCGTGGGAATTATATTATTTTTAAAATGATAATAATTATATTGTAATATTTAATATTCTTTTATATATATATATATATATATATATATATATATATATATATATATATATATATATATATATTATTTTTTTTAAATGTTTATAGTATTGTTATTCTTTTTGGATAGTTATTATTGTTTTTCATCTTCGTATATTATTCAGTTTATGTTTCCAACATTCTGTTTTACAGCATTGGTTTTCGTAACATTTATGATTTGAAAAATGTGTATCCCAAGAAATTGTATGTTTTTTATAGGCAGTTACGGATGAAATATTTAACATTAATACAGAAAAACGTAACTAGCCAACCGGCAGTGCTGGCTCCAGAGCATCGCAATAAACACGGTGGTGCGTCCGCCGGTATAAAAAGAAAATCACTTCCAGTGAGTAAATTAAACGAGCACTTTTTTTTTTCTTTTTTTTTTTTACAACGCTATCCACCTCCATCGCTTGATAAGGGATTCGCTCTAGCCCAACACCCAGGGGCTTACTAGCCTCTTTGTTGGGCTTTTACAGCCCCCCACCCCCAAAAAGGTCGAAATAAAAAAAAATATTAAATTTTGAAACATATTGAGCCGAATGAACCGATTAAATTTTTAAATTAAATATTCAGTTTTACTATAACAATGCTCATTTTTAATATTTGCTGAACTAATATAACTTTTTTTTTTTTTTTACCAGTCAAAATTGAGCTAAATACAGTTACATATGGTTAGAGATATAATACAATAAAAAAAAAATTAAGACATTATAATAATGATAATTTATACATCGATAATAATGAAACACATGGAAAGGAAAATAAGAGAACACTCTACAAACAAGATAAGAAATAAATTCTTTTGGTACAATGGTTAGAGTAGTATGTATAATAAAAGTACATAAGTGTTATATTCAGAGTAAGAAAAATTTATATTAAGTGGAATCTAATTTATGGAAGTTGTTTTTGATAGGCATTCAGAAATTCATGAAAAATAGATAGCAGCTGGGCAAGGATGATTTACTGAAAATAGAGGTATTTAAATGTTTCCAGGGATTTCGCTTGTCTGATATGAGGAGGAATAAAATTACAGAGGAATGTTGAGCGGAAGAGCGTTGGAGTGCAAAAGTTCTCTGGAATGGGATATAGAGATCAGAAATACGGGACATTGTATTGATTGCAAATCTGAATTGAAGATTAGTGTAGATGTAGGAAGGTTGAGGGGAATTGATTGTTAGGGAAGGGAATGTTTTAAGGAAATATTGTCAATGGAAAGTGGGATAAAGTCAATTTAATTGGGAATGGAGGTGGGAAAAATGGAAGACCTCGGGATATCGTGTACAAACCTGGCAAAGCAGTTGTAAATGTTATGTTCCGTCAATAAGATATGAAGAAATCAGAAAACTCTTGAAAAAAAGATAGAGTGCGATCGATCAGAAATATATACCTGGAACGGATAATTGATTGCTGCTGACATATCGGCCAATACATTTCAGAACTTCTTCAGCGGTATCAATATGGAATAAATACTGACAAAGAGTATGGATACAGTACAGTCTTTTGGGTCTATACGTTTATGGTGTAGTGTTTTTTTCACAGATAAAAATTATATATTTTGACACGCTCTAGCTGTGTTGCTGTTGCTCTGATCGAAAATTAGGTTAGTTTTCTGATCGGAAATTTAATGGAAAATATTTTACGTTATGTAACATTTGTTGCTAGAACCTACTGTTTAGAAGCTATATTGGTTTAATTGAAAGAAGTCATGTTTGAAAAACCTACTTTCTCTCATTATTTCGAATAAGGATTAATTATTAATTTAATTGAATTATTAATTTTAATAATTTGATCTTTTTATCCTAAAATGTAAATTGGGAAAACAGTAGATTATAGATAGCCATCTATGATTTATTGTTTTTCCTAGTAAGGAAGAAATTAAGTGGTTTTATGTAATGATAGTAACTTATACGTGTAACATGAATTATATTTTTATTTTATTAGGTGAAGATTTTTGTATATTGTATGTCTATTAATTGTGATTCCTTCGTTCTTTCAAATTCTATTTCATTTTTTTTTTTTTTTTTTTTTTTTTATGGAGATTGGTTATATTGTCTTACAGTTTTAAGAAGAGGATATTGGCGGTGAAGGGGACTAACAAATGGCCGTGGGGACAGTGACACGGGTAACCCCTGACGCTCCACCGTTACTCAAGATGAAGAACGTGCCCTGCAATCTTCCCTCCTCACCTCCCGTCTGATGCCTCCTTCATCCTCTACAATGTTTTCTCTCCGGTTTTACTTTATTTATTGTTTTCAGGTGTTTATATGATCCCATGAAATCCCAGGGAAAGTGAAAACCATCGAATTAACAACGTTGTTCGAGACGGACTCTGTTGTTGAAATTTATGGCTGTAACCTAACTACTGAAATACTGCTAGAGAATAACTAAAAATAAGAAGATGGTACGGTAGGTTTTAACCTTAGCTCAGAGGTTGTATCTAACTTAAATGTAGGGTAAGATAACCAATCTGCTATTTCTAGGTGTGTACCGAGGGATCAGAGTTCGAGGCTGTTAAAACATAATGCAATAACTGTATTTTACAATTATAGGAACCGAGTTTGAGTCCGGGAGTCTAGTCTATTTAGAAACACGCACCAGCTCCAATAAGATTTCAACTTAAAACCTTTAATTTATACATTTTAGTAAATAGTAAAATTCAACCGGTTGTATCTCTTTATTAATTTTAATAATGAAGTAAATGGATATTAGTCTTTCCAATTTTAATATATCAATAATAATAAAAAGTTTTATACTAATTAGACTTAACAATTTACAGTTTTGTAACACATTAAGTTAATACATGTTTTGAATATAGCATTTCACACTACAAGGTTGAATTAACACTATAAGTAAAGAAAAGAATGCCTAGTATCGTTTTAAGTATTGTTTTTTATAACTGCCTATTGTTTACATTAACGGATTTCCTGAGTTATTTGTGAAGTTAAAAAGTTCCAGGTTTAAGTGTGAATAAACTGATTGTATATCTAAATCAAGTAACATCGGTTATTTTTTTGTACTTGTATTAGCCATTTATGATTATCTCACATAGGTTTGTGTTCTTTTTATTTTGAAAGGAGAGGCATAGGTCAATAATGGTCGTATGATTGATTTGTATGAACGTTTTTACTACAAAACGGAGATTTTCTTCGGAAATATGGTGCCATTGTATTGAAAGGTTTTTTGGCTTTACAACATCTGTTATTCATATAGGATCTTCTTCCTCTTCTGTGGCACTACAACTCTTGGACAGTCAAGGCCTCCCACAATTTGGTCCGCCAGTCATCTCTGTTGGCTGCTGCTGCTCTCCAGTTTTGAACGGCCAGGATGGATCTCGCGTCGGTGGGCACACCATCTATCCACCGTAACTGAGTTCTTCCCATTCTTCTGGTGGCAGACATTTATTCATCGAGAATTTTCTGAGCTATCAGGTCTGGTGTCATTCTTGCAACATGTCCTGCCCATCGTAGCCGACCTACCTTGATTACGATTACATGCTTCTGTGTTGGGTCGTATCCTCCGTACGCCATTATTATGTAAAGGACTAAATATTCTCCTAAGTATACGGCGTTCAAATCTAAGGAGATGGCCTACCTCGGCTTTCGTGATTGTCTAACAATCCGAACCGTGAGTTAACGCAGGTCTAACTAGTGTCTTATAAATAATTAGTTTCATAGATCGGGAGATGACGATTCATATAGGATGTGATTGTTAATATTTTATGAAGTTCCAGACCAAGGTAGGTGAAAGTTTGTGTCTAGGGGATTTGAGTATTATTCAAGATAATACGTACCGTTATAAAAGGCCTTCTTTTTTTTTTTTTAACATTTAATTTATTGGGTTGTTGGGAAAATAATGCAGATTTTCACGTTTTCTTTAAATCATGTTTGTCAGAGCCAGAAAAATTAAAAAACGTGCGGGGCAACAATGTGTGTGCACGTCCTCTGCAGGGTGTTCTTGGCAGGACTTATTCCCTGGATGTACATATTCTTCTTAGTAAATGCATATCCCATAATTGTTCCAAAGATTGCAGAGAAAATACCAGTTAGCAAATAAAACGATGCTTACCACTTCAAGGAAAATGAAAGAGCTCAGGAAAAAGAAAAATCATAGTTATATAAGGGTTAGCTTAATTATGAGTTGCTGCCTCAATCTCTCTTCTCTCCTGACCTCTAACCTACTAACTATGATATCTTTAAAGACCGTTTAAAGTGATAAAAATTGTATTTCTTAAAAATCTATTGAAATCTGAAAAATTTAATAATATGGATTCAAAATTCTATTGACAGAGCCAGGACATTGGGAGAAATGTATAGATAGGAATGAAGCGCATTTTAACTTATAAAATTTGTTTCTAATAATTTATTTTGTAATTTTATTTTTTTAAAAAACCTTCATTAATCTCCGGGCTACTCAATAGTACACACAATGAAACTTTAGTTTATTTTTTCAATAAAATACATACCCATAAAGTTGATTTATAAGAATAACTTTCAGAGCTAATATACATATTTGATCTTATTTAGTTAACAAATGCTAATTTATTCAAGGCTTTTTCAGGAAGGTCAAATACCCCTTTTATTATTTTTCCAATTTACTTACGGCACTGAGTAAATATACGCTGCAAATGCATAAATTAATTAGCCCAGTTCACACAACGAGAGCTAGATAAATTCCAACTGAAGGAACTCTCCTATGCAGTAGATAACTTTTTATATTTTTATAAAAATATTTATAACTACACTGTGACACTTTTATTATAATAAAAATTTAAAAATTCTTTATACTGCATAGTTACTAAAGTGTATTTGTAAAAGCCAGGAACAGCCCTAAATGTGGTGATTAGTTTAACCTCAATTAAGGCTCAATTGAAAAATAAAAAAGGCCAACAATAAAAACCTGCTTAAACAGATTTTTCGTTTCCTATGATTTTAATGTAAAATAAAATCAAAATATGACCAAAATGACAACTGAAATGTCAAAAATCAGGAAACAGTTTTTATTGATTTTGTCCAAGATACAACGATGTAAATTTCTCATTCATTAATCTTTCAGTCTCCATCGTGTATTCTCACCCACATGTAAGCAATTTTCGTTTTTATTACTGATTTTTCGTGCCTTTTGTGATGAAATCGTTTGTTGTGAGTCCGCATTTTTTTGCTAACTGTCAACACCTGTAGTCGAAGCTTTGGACATAGTCAAAGCCAAAAGCTTCGTTAACAATCTAACAAGTGTATTCAAAAGTTGAAGCGTTTTTAATTAAAATTTTCTTAGTTTTATTTATACGCGTATTTTTTGTATCCACTGAAATTCTGTGAAACATTAGTGTACAAGAGTTGTTTTTTATTTATTTTTTATTTGGCATTTGGTCTTCTTCTTCGGTTCTGCAGTCCATGGTGAGCCTTGGCCTCCCTGACAATTAATCACCAGCAAAGTCTATCTAAAGCTTTTCCTTTCCAGTTTGTCACGCCCATTTTTTCAATGTTCTCTTTCACGTCCTAAATCCAACTCTTACAAGGGCGTCCTCTTCTTCTCGTTCCTGAGAAAACCGCCTGTAATACTTGTTTGGTTATTCTTGTGTCCGACATCCTTTCTAGATGCCCTGACCAGTAGATCCGTCTAGATTTAATTATTGTTTTTAATCATGCGATTTTCCTTCCATCATATGATATTATTTTTTGTACAGTATCAGTTTGTTGTAATTTTACACATAAAGGAAAGTTTCATTTCAACCGGTATTATTTTATAATAATATTTAACTTCAAGGTTTGCATAAATGGTGATGTTTTTGTAAGTGGTGTAAATTAAGTGGGGTCTGTGAGGGATTTTGATCTCTGGTTATAATTACAGTGTCGTCTGCGTATGTTGCTGTCAGAATGATGGGACTGTCAGGTTTGTCATGCGTGTTATGATGTGCATTAGTGGTATGAGTACTAGTCCCTTGATAATACGCTATATTTTAATTTTTGGGGACTATCAACAGTTTCAATTATTTATATATTTTATTTTTAATTTGTTTTATTAATACAGTTAAACCTAACTTGATAGCTTACAAAGAACGTGTTGTAAATATAACAAAAAGTAAATTATTGCCCATAGAAATAACTGTGTAATTCTATTAACTAAAGTCTGATATTTCTTTGGGACTTAAATAATTACGAGATTTGAAACTGATTCCCGTCAGATACCTTCTAACACGTATTCTCTTGAAAATTATAAAGTTACACAGAAAAACCAACACCAAACATATCTTGAATTATCTAGGAGATTGTTCGCTCATAACCTTCTGAGTTTGTTACTACCTCTGCTTGAGTGATCCATGTTCTCTTGAAGACCATCGGGGAAAGAAGAAGTAAAAGATGTGGCAGAGTTCGGGGCTCTTTATACATTGATCTCTTTCCCCCATCGAAATAGTTTTATTCTTATTTACAGTCCCGATGAATAGAAGGTTATTGTTATAAGTTATCAGTTAATTGTTTAATTGATCTAGTACTACTTGTAGGTAGAGCCAACTTAGGGCGTGTGCATCTTGTTTAATGAAAAACAAATTATATCTTGACCTAAATAGTTTTCATAAAGAAAAAACCGGATCTAGCTTATTTTTTTATTTTTTTTAAGATTTAAAACTAAACCTTATAATGTAAATACAAGATCTTATTATTCTTTTTTTTTTCTATTGCAAATTTAGCACAGTTTGAAAAGCCTTGCGATGAACAAAAAAGAAACACTGAACACTATCAACTAAGTAAATATCCCTGTTTCAATGTATTTGGGGTGAAGCTTTCTAGGTATTTATATTTTTTATTATACATTAGTTTTTAACGTCTTTATGATTATAATATATTCTTAAAAGAGTAGGATTAAGTATTAATATGATAGCCACTATTAGAACAGGTATGCTCTCTATAGGAAGTTTTAACGAAAATGTTTTGGAGGAATGTAGGTGGAAAATCGGTGAAATGAGGCAATTAAAATAATTAATATGTGTTTTTAGTGACATTAATTTTTGTTCTCAAGGTTACATAATTATTTTAGTTTGAAATAAAAAATACAGCAGAACTACGTATTTAAAGATGCGTTAAAAAAATAAAAAAATAAAAATACATTATTAGCATTTCAGATATGATAATTAACTTGCCAAATTATTGATCTCCCTGTATTTTTCTGCATCTGCATTTTTAATGATTAGGGTAAATGTACAATATAAATTTAAAATTATATGATCATAGTATACCCTACTTCTCCGAAAAAATTCATCACTTAATAATAAATATATTTTTTGATAGGAGGAATTGTTTGAGAGTGCTTTGATTGGCAAAATATTACGATTTAACGTAGACAAAGGCAATAAGCAGTAAAGACGATAATGATTCCATTCATGTAACATGTACGAAAATAAATAAGGACGGATAAATTAGAGAAACAGAAAGAAAAAAAAAACTGTATATCATCCTCCCTTAAATATTTCATAATTTCCGCCACGCATTTTCCGAGTTCCGCGCTTCGTTTTCAATGCATGAGGTGCTCCAAGAACTCATCCTAACATTGCTTCTCAGTATTTTTTGAAAAGTGAAAGATAATAGCCTCTGTTATTATTTTTTCCCCCAAGTCGACTGATACAACCATTATAAAAGGTGCATTATCTAACAGAAAAAAAATATTTTCAACAGACTGGTTTAATAAATTTAAAACAAAATTTGATTTCCTGTGATTGGATACATGAAAATAATATGTAATGCGTATCTGAAATTAGAAGAATTTTTTCAGAGATAAATCAGATTCTTAAATAAAGAAGTGCGTTGAATATAACTTATCTATTTAAAAATTAGTTATGTCTAGAAGTAAAAAAATATTATGAATAACAACATTTATGTTATATATACAGCTAGGTAACTATGTTTACTTTAAGAAATTTAATGATTACAGTGCTACAATATCACAAATTTAAAGAACCACTTTCTACTATTTTCATATCATCTAATAAAAACCCTAAAATTAACTAAGAATCCTTGTTATTTATATTAAAAGGTCCTGTTGAATTTATATTAAAGCACATCTGTTGAATAAATAATTGAGAATGGCATAAGAAGAATACCGAGAAGGCCGGAATACTATAAAATGAAAAATAACCTGGAATTCTCATATAAATTCCTAAAATTTATATATGTTAATGATGCGTTTGCATCAAAATTTTAAGAATAAAGTGATATTAAAAAAACATATAAGTGATAAAAAAAGCAAACCAAATTTATTAAAAAAACAAAACTTATTGAATAAATTACTAACAGCATTTATTGCCGCAGCAAATAAAATTCCTTATATTCAGTGTTCTTTAAAGTTGATTCAACGGAAAGAGAGAGCCCTTTTACAAAACGAAAATATTGAATCAATTTTTAAAAGAACAACTATTAGTTTGTGGGTAAGGAGTGGTCAAAGATGTCTTTTGGCTGTAAAAATCGCTAGATTCTGCCAGATCTAAAACTTGTATCCTTTACTGGGTTTGCAGATATAATAACACTTATCTTAAAATAATAATAATAATTATAAGGCAGCTTTATTCATTCATTTTGTTACGGTTAAATTTTCCGCTATAGAAAAATTTCAACCGCACAAAGATTTCTCAATCCCCGTGGAGACGGTTATGTTCGACGTACTATTGGAAAGTAATCTCGGACGCCACGTATTTTTTACCAAGCAGCTTCATTCACTTTTTACTCTTAGTAACACAAAATACATTTCTAAGAACAATTTTAATTATTTTTTTCCACCAAACACACTCTCTTTGTCAAACACATTCCATTTTTTTTTTTTTTTAAATAGAATTTAAAACAATAAATGATTTGATAAATAATAAAAAAAAAAGTCTATACAATTGGAAACAACTTTGACGTTCTTGAAACTGGTATCTTGTTCCGAAGTTCTCTTTCCAGATACTCATTTTATTTTGTTTAATTTTTTTTTTTTTTTATTCAGGTAAAAAAACCTGTATCAATTTCTTCATTTCTCCTCATATACATTTTTTTTTGTATGTGGTTTATTGATATCTACAACTGTATACAATGATTATAATAAACAAATATTTGGTAAAATGATTACAACGACATGCCTGTAATTTGTGAACTACTACAGTGTATCACTTCAATAAATATTTTACATTAGAAAGTCTCTAGGCCATCTTCTTTTCAGACGCCTCGTATGGTTATCGGTAATTGAGTGACAAGTAAGTTGGGATAATTGTGGATTCGAGTACATTGAGGTGAAAATGAAAAGTTACAGTAAGATGATACTCTCTCTGGCTTACTTCTAAATAAAACTAATAAAAATATTGAACACTCCTTTGAAGTCTGGAATTTGAGGATTAAGCCCTAAATCCGTCAAGTGGATTCTGAACCAGGTAGAAGTAGACAAACTTTCGGAATGGCCGATACCTGGTTTCCTGGAGGCAGAGAATGCTTGTTAACAAATATTCAAAATATTCAGATAAAGGAAGGCAAAATGGAAGGGATAAGGGTGTTTAAAAGGGTGTCCCTGGAAACGGAGAGATAGTTTGATCGACGTAGATTTTGGGGAAGGAGTCTTTTGGAGAAACAGTGGAGAGGCCGTTGAACAGACGGCTGAGGATGGGACACAGAGAGGCATTTGAGGAAGAGTTCCTTGATGGAAGAAGATGGACCTGGCCCAGACCAACCTCAAGAATCCGCCTTAGACCGTAACTCTGTGAGATAAGTACCCATGTCATTAGCTGGTAATCATTATAACTTTGTAAATTGTGTGTACCTTCACTTAGATTAGGTATAACATTCATCCTTATCTTTAAATATCTATAACAGTGATATTAAATAAAATACATTAATCACAATAAGTATTCTATTTCCTAAATGCCACTAATTAATATTGAATTGGTTTACACTTATTGGGTTAGAATCCAATAAGGTTAATCAGAAAGATATTAATAGATGGGGCTCTATTTATATAGTAACATAGTATTTATAAAAACCCCAAGAGCAACATAACAAGGAAGATTTTTCATTTCTATCTTTACTGGTGTCTCATTTACTTGAACAATATATAAACCAAAAATATATTTGCTATATAAAAAACTCATAAGAAGGATCGATAAACTATTGTTGCTTGTAAAAGAGACTAAAGCCCTAGAGGAAGCGAAGAAATGAGAAGAGAAAATACTCAGTCAAAATGAATGTTCTTGACAAGCCGTTCATATTTCTCTTGGTTTTGACAGTGACGAGAACTGTCTTTTCAACTTGCAAAACATCTTTTATACTTCGCAACTGTTTGAGTTTAAACTCCTGACAGAGAGTGAGACCTCTTTAGTGGAATAATTCCTTCTCATTAGTAAACCCGAGTTTCTTGGCTGGCTCCTGTCAAAGACTGTTGACAAAATCAAGAGCTCATCTCTACAAAGCATAGCCGCTTAAAGCAGTTTAAAAGCTCATCTCTGGTTCCTCAAAAGGGGAGGAGGCATTTTTCGTTTATTAAATTTTATTATAATAGACGAGATGTTCTATAGACATGTTACACATTATTTTTGACTAAATAATAATCTGTGATATATTTGTTTGTTTTATGATAAACTTCAGAGATGGTACAGATTACCCTAATGAATGAAAATGCATTTGTTCACGAAATAATATTTAGAATAGTATTACATATACCGTACCAGATCACATGGATTTAATAAATAATCTTTGTGCTTTATGTCGAAAATAAATGTACGTATATTACCCTGACCAAAAATAATTAAGATATCTCTGTGGTATTTTATTTAATTTTAAAATCACATATCATAATTTGGTGGTCATCCTAAAATTAATCCGTAGATTCATAAAACCATAATAAAATATTACATTAAGGTTTTATTGACAATATAAATTAGAGGGAATAGGAAATGTATTCTTTATTATATAAATCAAATATTCAGAAGAAATTGGGAAAAAGGTCGGGCATGAAGAAATAGGGAATATTGCCAATTGACGGAAAAGTAAAAGAAAGATGACGGAGACCAATACCTCTTGCTCTGTCAAAAGGCGGAAAAGAAAACAATCGTACACTCAGGACTTATTGTAAACCGATCTAGTTTTCCGGTAAATAAGGTCTAAATTTAAGATATATATTTTTTGTTTTGAGACATCATATAAAAAAAAAATAACATTTGTAATATATGTTTGATTAAGAAAATTGCCAATTGTGATTTGAATTTATCATAGTACATGCATTGTCTAAGGGACAACTCCAGTCCCCCGGATTATCTCAGTTTGAAGGATCAAAGCTAGGATACATGATTTATGTTTTTCGAATTGATATATATTTACATTAGTATATATAATAATTTAATAATAACTATAATATTATTCTATAATACTAATATTCATTCACATTAGACACAAGTGTGACGTTGAAGAGGTAATGTAATATTAGAAATAATATCAGTTAATTAATAATATATTTATTTTTTTATTGATGAGTAAAAATCAAATAATTGTTAAGAGAGTTAACAGACGAACGGTTATACACTTGAAACTGAGTTTATCTCCCTAAAAACATCTACTTACTATAAGCTAAAAAAAAATCAAAAGAAATGAGAACAATTTTTTTAATTCTAAATGAACTCTTCATTTTATATTTTTTTTATATTGAAAACATAAAACATAAAACATAAAACATAAAACATAAAACATAAAACAACTCAGTTTGGTCAAACCCTGAATAGTTAGAAATCGTAATACAAATATGATTGACAATGTACAATGGGTAAAATCCAAAGGATTAAACATGAAAGGGTATTAAAAAAAAAGAAGGTTTAAAAAATATCTAAAATATCACACTATCCGGCGACCAATAAAAATCGTTTTTATATAATATAAAATAGGATAATACATTATCCCAAATTAATGTTGTACATTAGAATAACATTTACTAATTGTTACAAAAGTAAAACTGCTACCAGTCTTTATAATTGCATAGAAAAACTCTATTGCCTTATCTACGTTTTTAGAAAAAAAAAAAGGTTGCATGATCATTTAAAAGTTAGTATATAATGATATGAACCGGATCCCCTGCTGTCTGCTTCCATCATTCCTTCCTTTGTTGGAGTATACAAAGACTTCTAACACTAGCAATAAAATAACAAGCAAATAATTTGTAGACTTATTTCTAAAACGTGTTCTAATATTTCTCTTTACAATAAGTTAGTTTATTTATTATTAATTTCATCAATAACCGATCTTATTGGCCATACTTTTACTAAATGGGATATACTACAAGGTTAAGTGAATTTTATTTCTTTTTTTAATTAATAAATTGATGTGATTGAATATTTGGAAAAATAGGCTTATGATACATAATTATTAATAATGTATGAAATTAAATTTCAAGTTTCACTAAATTGGGAAAGAAATTAATTTGGGATTTTGACATATTAACTTCTTTCACGAAACAATTATGGTTGTCTTCAGTCTGAAGAAAGATGTGAATAAAAATTTAAAGTTAAAAACATTTTATGGCATTAATTATTAAATTAATATTATTAAGAATGATTATACTTATAAATAATAAATTGGGTTGTTGTGACCAAAATCGGGTGTATTAACAACCCTAGATATTAGGCGCCAGGCCTGTCTTGGGGCGGAATTCCCAACTGGGTTTTGAATAATTCCGGAAGGACCTGTGAGAACGCTTGACAGCTAGATCACGATTGAGTAGCTCCCCCCCCCCCCCCCCCTTCCCCCCTCGATATAAATATATTAATATCATGCTCTACGGCGGCTTCACTGGCAAATTCCATTTTCGATATCAATATCAAAGTAGTCCCCTGACAGGAACCGCTTTCAGAATAAACAGAAAAAAATAGTGAGTTTTCTTTTTCTGTGGCAGGAAAATATATGAGTCATAAATATTAAAGTTCTATAAACGAAAAACCGATCTATATTTTTCGTAAACCTTTAGTGCACACATTGGTCAATTTTTTATTGCATTATTTTTAGTTGTTTTTTTTTTTTGTAGCGGAACGATCAAGTTTTTCTAGGGCTAAAATGTAAATTTGTATTCCGTACCTCCGGAAATATAAAAATCAATTAAGAAAATAAGATATATATTTTTCTCTGTATTTTCTTCCTTTCGACAATCAAATTACAATACTGTAAAATCAACGCGCTCTTATGTCTGAATATTTAAATTGGAAAATAAACAAGAAATAACTTCTATTTTTTATCATCTTAGTTGATATAATTTATTAATGAAATTAATTATTAATGAAATTTTTAATATATGGGAGCAGATCATCATCATCTATGGAATTAGATATATGGGAAGCCCCATTATTTTTATTTCTGGAAGGTGTACAATTATTGTTAACATGTAGGATCGTTTGTACTTTTTTATAACTTCAATAAACAACATCAACAATATTTTTAGAGCAATTATAATTCATACTTCTTACTTTTTCCATTAGAAATAAAAAGTACACGTTTTATATCGAATACAAATCTTGATATGAGAATATTAACATTTTATATAAATTAGAATTTATATATAAAATAGTAATAATTAATAGATTTGATAAATAGAAGAAATAATAATATAAATACTAAGGGAGATATACAATTTAATTACAAAATTTATTGCAAAACATAAATATAGCAAGACTAGACAAAAATTGATAAAAAGAATAAAACAACATATTTCGAATATAAAAGTAAGTCATAAGCATTACTTATACATTTTATTACCAAAATACGTATATTGTTCCGAAAAAAATATTAGTAAGAGAAGAAAAGTCATAGAATCAACTTTCATTAAAAAAAAAAAAAAAAAAAAAAAACAAATAGTTAATTTTTAAATTAGAAACAAACATTTTTAATAGGCTAATTGGAATTATTAAATACAATTTAAAACATTTAGACGACAACAAAGTTGTAAATACAACAAAATTAGAATTACCTATTATTTAGTAAATATAAATATTTCTGAAAAAATGGAAAATTGAGTTAGTAATGGTTCGTTAATTTTTTTTAATGTATTTTCTTGATTGGTTTATTTTTAGCAACATGCTAGTTCAGTTTAGCCCCTTCAGGCATAAGGCCACTAGACCGGGGACCCAATACAGTAATGCGGTATGATGTTTATAGGCAATGAAGGCGTATAAAGTACTATACTGCATTACTGTAAAGGATTGGTTGGGCTTTGTGATTGGAATGCCACTGTATTTTAGAGGTTATAGTGCATACTGATCTTCTCTAATCAGTAATACTATTAACAGTCTAATTGCACACAAATAAGCTGTATAAAAAGTAATTCTGTAAACTATTTTATTATTAAATGATTATATATATACTATTTACTAATAGTACTTCAAATCTTCTTGTTATATGTGTTTTTGTTATTGCATTTGAATGGATAGAATGGTATGTTGTGTGTGTAGCAACGTAATGAAGTTGGACAGCATTGTTCTTCTAAACCATTTCTTTCATTTCTGGGGCATAAATATATACAAGTAGAATCAGATCTTAAAGCACACCACTGTTTTACTTTGTAGGCGATAACATATCACTTGCGATATACAATATAGTAACAGTCCTAATGCTCTACCAAGGCACTGGGAGAAATTCAATGAAGATTGAGTCTTATTTGAAAAAATTAATGTATTATGAATCGCCTAATTTTATAGCGGGTGAATTAAATCCATTTTATTAAACTAACATGACAGTAATAATTTAATTTTTGAAGGAAAGGGTTAATGGAAACATAGTTTAACTGTCATGAATTTTCAGTACAAATTTAAAAATCAAGTTTATTAATAAATAAAAAAATGTTCATTAATCGATAATGGCCCGAATGTCCGTATTTTACTGGGAATGGCTCAATTATTTAGAAGATTTTATTTTTTTTCAAAACTACTTGTTGATATTTACAACTGCACAACAAGTAAATTTGAGGAAATGATTATAATGACATGTAAATCACTTGTAAAGAACTATTCACTAATAGTAATTCAAAAACGTTCTAAACTAGAAGGTCTCTTGGCCATCTTCTTTTCAGACGCCTCTGTGGGTTATCAGGTATCGAATGAGCAGCAAGTTGGGAGACTAATGAATCGTGTGGGAGTACAGTTTACTATGAAAGGATTAGTATCTGGTTTGGGCTAAATCAGCAACATATGGAACATTGAGAACTTTATGGATAAGTTTATTCGTGACAAACTAAGGAACATTAAGGATTTTTCGAAGGATTTTGGATTGTAAGGATTGGATTCGAGAAGAATTGTATGATTTAGTGGAGAGCTCAACTCAGTATGTCCATATAGGTCTAATAACTGTCATGTAAATGAGTCTCTTGTAATTTATTGAAAGCTTTGATCGTTTGTCTAGTAAATGTTGGAGTAGTCTATAACGACGGTTTCTTTTCGTTTTAGTCTTGTATGTGGATTCCAAGTGAGACGTTTGTCCAAATGAAGCCCTAGGTAGCGGATCTGTTCAACAGGGATTAGAGGAATATCATTAAAGGATACCGTAGGACAGGATGTCGTAGGTTTACGACGGAGGGTAAAGGTTATTTGATGGGATTCATTTTAATTCTCCATTTTTTACACCATTCTTGAAGGTTTATGATGTTGGATTGGAATGAAGGGATCATTATTTACTAAAACCACATATGTGTCATCAGCGTAAGTGGTGCGGACAGTGCTAGGATGGGTCGGGATGTCAGCTGTATACACTGTGTAGAGGATGGGAGCTAGGATACTTCCTTGAGGAACTGCGCCAGACTGAGCAAAGAGGGATGAATGGACGGAATAGTGTTAGAAGAAATAATGTTAAATTTATTCATAATATATACAAGAACTAATGATGTGTAAAATTTATTTATTATTATTATTTATTTATTTATTTGTTTATGTCAGCCTTATCATGATTCTACACTTTTAAATACAATAATTAAATTTGTATGTTGACTTGGATATTATCATTCAAAATTACACACGTTGCTAAATAGTTATTATCATTATCGCGCTTTTTTCTTTTACATAACAAATTCACTGTTTGTCTGTATTGTAATAGACAGGTTTAAATAAAGGTATAAAGTAAACAATATATATATTTGTATATTTGTTACTGCGTAATATGTTTTATCTTTTAAGTTATTTAGTAATGTCGTCAATATTCGATCAACTTCATATTTTTTGACAACAAATGACGACTCATTTATTAATGTCGGAAATAAACAAAGTTTACCGTTTACGTATGCTTATTTTATCTAATGCTCGTATATACTGTGATGAATGAGCCGGAGAAGACCAATCACAAATCTTTCCTGAAAAGTTATTAATAATGACTGCATAATTTCCATAGCACAGCAAACATTACTGTTTCAGCAAACTGAGATTAAAGAGAAGATTCAGACGGCACAGCTTTGATCCGTTATTCAGAAGCTGCTGGGTCCATTTAGATTTGTCACGCGCATCATATTCAAAGGATTATATGCAAATTATGTGCACCTGAGCCACTTCCACCTTAGTGAACACAATGCAATGTTGATGTAGCCTTCCTGACATTCGTAATATAGTAAAATTAGGAATGTTTAGTATTATTTATTTATTTTTGCTGCAAAAAATTAATCAGAAAAACAAAACGCTATGCTATCAATTTTTGAATTCTATACGCAGAGCTTATAATTATAAGTTAACTTTTATTCCTACTACTTTATAACTCCCATTAAGGAAAATAATATATTTTCCTACATTTTTCCTGTTACACTTCCGTGGGTTAACATTCGAAAAGAAAATAACACAATTCTTATATATATATATATATATATATATATATATATATATATATCACAATACTGGAAGTATATTATTGTTACTGAAGTGAATATGATTTTACGTAGTGGTAAAAAAAACCTCTCTTTCAATTTCCTTTTGATGGAGAAAGCATGTATATTGTTTCTAACGATTGAAGAGAGAAAATATGACGGGGAATGGTATATGACATATCCTGATCAGAATACGGTCAAATGGATATATTTTTATATAACTTTGGCCCTTATTTTTTAATCCAGTTTTATGCTTAAAGTAATTTTAATCATGTTTCTATTAATTATTAGGAATGTATTATTGGTAAGCTTAATGCTCTTCTCAGTAAAGATAAATAGAAATTGAAAAAATATGTATATTAAATTAAATTTATAACTGTTTCAGGTCCCATTCTGAAAATCGCATACTATTAAAATAACTCTATAGGATATACAATACTATACCCATACAAACGGTATTACTAATAAATAAAATATGATTATAATATCTTAACAAATATTACGTAAGTTGTGGATTGACATTATATCAATAATAATATTGTTTGTGTTAGCTACTACCGGTACAATAAAACCAACCTACAGCTGTAATACTATTATTATTATGTTATGTATGAGGGGTAGAATCCCAAATCCATCCAAGTCAAATTTTTTTTAAATTCCACAGTAGGTTGATAAAGGTAAAAGACCGACTGTATTAGAAAGTGACCTTATTTTTCGAATAGCCGTTTTCAATGTGATTTAACTACTTTTGGGGGGAAAATCCCACCTAAAGTTAATATAGTAGAAAAACTAAAAAAAAAAATATGGATTGGACATATTGATAGGCACCTAATTTCGTTTAAGTAAAAGAAATTGTTTTCCTTTTAAATCTATCTATTAGAATCGCAGCAGTTAAAACATAAATAAAGAAATAAGATATAATTAATTAATTAGCATGCTAATAATTTGAAAAGAAACCATGAAAAAGTATATAAGGAGCAGTATAACTTTCAATTCTCAGTGAGAGCAGGCAGACAGGACGGGGTTTACCAAGATGTATACCTGAGCTGCACCATAGAATTATATCCTCATAATTACATACACTAAAAAATGGTATAATTTTTTTGTAAAGACATAGGGTTTCATGGCCTGGGGAGGCATGTATAAAGCCTATATGTTGAAACAAATACAGCCCAAATACCTTTTGGCATTAAATGTTTGAAGAGAAGGAATAAAAAAAAAAATAATAATAAAAGATTCCTAGACCATCTTCTTTTTAGGAGCCTTTAATTATTTTATTGAAGAAAAATTGGCAAACAAGTTAAAACACAAGTGGGTTTGTTAAAACACTGAATATAGTGTTAATAGTGAAAGGAAAGGTAACACTTGCGGTACACACGATGGTATAGAAGGATCAATACAATTAGGATTGATGAATTGATTGCCATTTCTATTGGAATTATTTTATTTAAAAATTAGTTTCAAATGTTAAACATTTATCATCAGTTTTAAACATACAAAATTTTCAAAACATCAGCACTTTGTTACATAGATTACATATATCAAAGTTTTTATAAATGTAAGAAAAGAAATCACATGTATTGGTAGTTAACTAAGTAAAGATATTAGTAATTAAAAGGTAAATTTAACAATCGCACAATAGCTGAACAAATTTAAAATAGGACTAATTGAAATATTTATCTGGTAATTTAAACGAAAATCCGGATTGTTTGAACGATATTATTATTTCTAATGAATTATAAACACTTAGATAACTTGAGGGCATTATCTACTTGATGTATTAGTTTCACTCCCGAGTCTTTTTTAGTTTATGGTTATTTTCATTTAGATAAATAGCGAAGTTGGAATTCTGGGTCTTATAAATTGTATGATTTTATATGTTATTTAATCTTCGATTTATGGATCGTCCAGTGTTTACCGAGTATTTAGCTTCACAGTCACTAAATTTCTATTTTCTTAAACTTTTATTTCAAAATCCCTATTTATCAAACATATACAATATGAATTATACAAGCCAAAGGGAGTATGAGCCTTTTTCTGTAACCAGGTTACATTTTAAGGCGGTTCTATGGTAATACATTAATGTTAACTATCTTGAGGAGGTCTCTCATCCAGGTCCTTTTTAGCGTTCTCTGGGTGTTGTCGGGAATATGTATTGTGGCCAAGTCGTTAATAAGTGTATTAAAATGTCCATGTAATTTTTCGTGGAATCGTTTGTAGTAGGTTCGTATTTGTTCGTTACTGTTGGCATGCATAAAGTTATGTTGCTTAGTTACCATGGTGCTGTTGTAATAGTCCTGAATGTTTTTGCCTAGAAGATTTGAAGTTTGTTTATATAAAGACACATAACACATAAGTTGTTCCGTATATCTGAGAAGCGTATGTTGAACGTTTGGAAAGGAGTGAATATAGAAGTCTTAATCTTTGGTTGAGCGGTTTACTTTTTTTCTTTATATGTGGACCCCATGTCATTATTCGGTCAAGCTTCAGACCTAGGTAGTGTACAGTGTCAGTTGGAGAAATTGGTGTGTTGTTAAGAGAAACTGGTGGGCATGTTTCACGTCGAAGAATAAACGTAGTCTGTTGCAATTTGTCGTAATTTATATGGAATTTCCAAATATTAAGATGATGAGTATTTAACGAAATTAAATAATTCCAATATAATGTATTAGGTATAAAATATCCTGAGCTGATAAATGTAGGAACATTGGATGTTACTTTTACCCTTTATTTTAATTCCATGCTTGGTCCCTAAACGTCTTTTAACCGTGAAGCAGTGGATTCGAGATTGATTCAATGAAAGAGCTCAGTGAATATTGAGATAGGGTGGGAGGGGGGTGGAGAGGAGGGGGGAGGGAGATGGAGGGAAGAGCGTTTCCTTTATACCTTGGCTTCATATCAATGGCTCAAGTTCGTGCCTTCCACGATCAGGTCCATACAATTTTTATAAAACAGGTTCTCCCATATTGGATAGGAACCGATTCTGGGCAACATCCAACATTCTTTTACTCGGCAATACAAGTCAGGCGATTCATAAATTTTTCACCGCTAATTTATTGAACTCTAATATTCATTATGTTTGGACTGAGAGTAACTGCTGGAAAATAAACAGTAATCTGCTTATTTTGAGATGTATGTAATCATTACGGAACAAAGAAAATATTTTTAACATGAAAAAAATCTTGAATGAAATAAAACCTATTTTTTAAAACAATTATTTATCGAAATTTGCAGCTATATAAAATAAAATAAAAAAACATCTAGTAATTGTAAAGATAATGCTTATAATGACATGTCAATTGCTTGTAGAGCAACTACCCATTTGTTGAACTTCAATAAAAGTTCTATACTAGAAGGTCTTCTTTTCAGATGCCTCCAAGATCTATTTGGAATACGAGTATAATGGGAAGGAAGTTGAAATATTAGCGGATTTGAATGGTAATGGAGTTTACTATGAAAGGATGGGAATCTGGTTTGGGCTAAACCAGCCCAATATGCTGCATTAAGATCTTTAAGGATAAGTTTATTCATGACAAAGTAAGGAGAATTGAGGGATTTTCGAAGGATTTTGGATTGTAAGGATTGGATATTAGACGAATTGGATGTTTTGGTGGAACTCCTTAGCTCAACTACGTATGTACAAATAGGTCTAATTACTGTCATTGTAAATGACTTCCTAGTAATTGATGGGAAGGTTTGAACGTTTGTCTAGACACGTTACTTATTACTAGTAAATGTTGAAGGTGTCAATAACTTTCTAGTTGTTTTAGTCAGGTATGTCGATCTGTGGTTAAAACCAAAAATATTTTGCAATGAATTTTGGTTTATTATGTAAACAGTTTTGTTGTAAATATTTTAGTTTCTATTTTTCCAAATATACACAGGTATCTTTGAAATAATAGAATAATACATATTATATAATAAAATAATATTAAGTATGCAATCATATTGTAAGCACACAGAGTTCAGTACTTAAAAAGTACTTATTCAAGATGAAGCACTATTGAAGGAGATGATGTGGTGAGCATCTGGTTCCTCACCTCTAACTCAATGAATGAATGAATAAAATAGAAAAGGATTAAGGTTATTGTACTCCTTAACCAATGACCTAAATCTGACTCAACTGAGCATGGGAGCCACAGCAGCTAAGGTCACATGAACTCATGCAGTGTTGAGTTTGGGCTGGCTGACTCCTGTAGATGATGACTTCTAGGTTTACATAATCTTTCAAGTCCTGTTAGTTTAGCAAAGTTTGTAGTTGGCTAGATGCCCACGCCAGCCACCCGAACATATCAAAACTGTGCTAAAACATACATTTGGCGTGTTAGCAAGGGTATTTCACAGAATTTAATTAAAATTTCATATATAGGAACTGATAGATAATGTAACCTGCGTTAAGATGAAAAATAGAACAAATTGTTTTGGAGCTATAGCGAAAAATGTGCCAAAAGAAAAAAAACTTGGATTTCACAACAGTACGCAGTTTTTAACGTGCTGACATGTTTCTTTCACGGAATTTTATTCAAATTTGACATTTTATATATCTAATAGTAAATTAAACCAGATTTGAGATATAAATAAGAAATTCGATATCGAACAAGTTGTTTTCGAGTTATAGTGAAAAAATGTACCAAAAAACTTGTATTTCACAACTGTTCGCGGTTTTTAGCGTGGTGGCATGGGTATTTCACGGAACCTAATTAAAATTTCCTATTTCATATATCTAATATGAAATTTAACCAGCTTTCAAATGAAAATATGAAATTTTAGCTCGGACAAACAGTTTTGGAGTTAATGACGAAATAGTAACGACAAACGTGTTTCTAACCGCAAATATGATAATCTCTTCAATTTTTCCCTCACCTGTAGCTCTTAAACTGTTGATCTGAGCAAAAAACGTATTTGTTCTAATATAATGTCCTAAAAGTAACGGTTTCCGAGGTATTTAATAAATAAACTAAAAAGATACAATTTTCAACCCATGATACTAAGATACTATTCAACCCTCCGCCCAAACCCGACGTTATTTCGAGGAAGACATCTTATCACATTTAAAGCAAAGGTGAACAATATCCAGCAGGCAGACCTTTTTATTTTAGAGTTCAAGGTTTAGTAATTTTTTAGTCTAATTGTTGTCTAGAAACTCAGATGTGGCTATGTCGTTTACCAGTCTACTTTGTGTGTAAATGTTGGCTTTCCATGTAATTTTTCGACAAATAGTTTGTAGAGAGTCCGTACTTCTTCATTAACATCTGCCATCAGATCAGTAATTAGAGTCAACCTTGTGAAGCTTGATGCACGGAAAAAATTGACGATCACTAAATTAAAGATTAAAAGAAACTATAATTGTATGTAATAATAAGAACCAGAATTCCGAATTCGAATTAAATACACACGAGAGTAAACATATATTCAACAATAATTCAAATATTTAATAAAAGGCCAAAACATAAATATTTACACAATTATAAAAGTATATTTGACTGTTAAGATGAATGGAGAAGATGAGTTATCGTTCGTCTCTTCTCCAGTGTGTTTCAGTGACCCTGAAGAAGACCTGCAAGGTAGGTTGAAACGTTGGCACACAATTAAAGTATTTCTAATTAGACGTGGTGTTTCTGTTTGACAGCATTCCTGATAATCTTCTCCATAAATATTTACAAATCACTAGAAATAATAAAATCGTTTGAAATCAATCCAAAGTTTTTTTTAAATGGCCAAATGCAATTGTTGGTGTGTTATTTGAACCTATCATGAATGTTTGTTACTTGTAACTTGTCAATAAAAAAATAACGATAGAAGTGGCAATGATTTATATCTTTATATCGATTTTTAGAAGAATTTATCGATTAAGCTTATTTTATATGTATATTTATATGTATATTTTATATGTATATTTATATGTATATGTATATGTATATATATATATATATATATATATATATATATATATATATATATATATATATATAAATAATACATTTGAAAGCTACATTAATTAAGGGTGCCCTTATACCTGAACAGAAACTGAAAGGTTCCCATATACTACACAAAGTTTCATTGTAATTAGATGGAAAAACATCAGTTTGTGAAAGAGTTTAGAGTAACAAAGCGAACTTCAAAGAGTGATTTTAAATTCCGACTTTCAGACTTAAAAGGAAACTTTATCTACTAAAGGGCTAGTTTTGTTTTTGTTTAAACAGAAAACCTTTTACTTATCAGCCATTGTCGTTTAACGGTTTCCTAAGGTTTACAATAACTTTGCAAGAAAAAGAGTTTCTTTTTATTGTTTATATTGTATTGGGGGTTTTAAAGTTTAGATAATTTCAACAAATAGCTAATATTGATAATATAAATTTAATCGATATACCTATTTCATCTTGGAATAATTAATAAAAAAAAAAAGTATATTTCTCACAGAATTAATTTTAAAGTTTTTATGATATTATATTTTAAAGAAATATAAACAAAGTTAAATTGCATTTGTTTTTGTTTTTAGTTATTTTAAAAAACTTAGCACTATGAAATGAAAAACGATTTCATAGTATTTATCCATTATTTATTTGAACGATAAACTATCGTGCTAAGATTTTGTCATCTAGGATTAAACCGTGAAGCTGCTCAACCTTAGTAAAAGAAAAGGAAGAACTATTGAGGACTATTAGACCAAAGTAATCAGAAAACCTAGTCAATTTAATTACATCTGCTAAATAGAACTGGAATGTTATCGTCAACTGCACTGATATTTTTAGCTGGCTTCGAAGCCCAAGATGGGACTGGTGGGGCTCGGAAAGCATTTCATTAAATAAGATCTATACCATCACTCCGACTTGCTCTGCGAGGTTCCCTTTTATGCGCCTACCCGCCAGTCAACCGCAGCTCATCTCATTAGGGATAAGTTCGTTATCGAATCAGTAATATTATATTCAACTATCGAAATGATATGGGGGATGACCTGAGGTGGTTGGGAATGAGAGGATAGCAAAGGAGATTGGAAGTAGATGAGAGTGGCAGCCCAACTTAGACAGTACCATTCCATAAACAAAATAAGAAATAAACCAACTGTTCTTAAAGGAAAATTCCAGAAGGTTCTTGATGTCTTTTGATTACAAAACATTATAATTAATCAAAATACGCTTCATTCCTCTCAATACATTTTCGGCTTCTTTGAATAGAATTACGAGTCCCTTACTATTAAACATTTCTGATTTCTATCGCCTTTTTATCAATATTTTTATATATTCCCTTAAAATAAAAGTGGTCCAAGTCATAATAAGAACGGTAGTTTGTAGGTTGGAGATCTAAACCCCAAGAGAATGATGGTTGGGGCAAATACTCATAAGCTCATAAGCTCTAACAATTCCATTGCTGCAAAATCTTCAATTTGATTTTTTTTTTTTTTAAATAAAAGAATTGTATTGAATTAATATTATAATATTTTCTTTGTGGTAATAAGTAATACGGATGACAAAGGATCCATTCACATAGTATATACAATCAAGACAAAAAATTAAAAATGATTAAAAAAAAACAAAAAAACGTTTACCTATTTAAATAGTAAGTAAATTATTAAAAATAATAACATAAAATAATTAATAATAAACTGAAATGAAGAAAAACAAATTTAAATTTAAATACAATCGCAATCTATCTACAATATATTCAAACATTAATAGGAATCCATAATCATGCGTGGAGGAAATTACATACATAATAACTGTATATGGGATGTAATAATGTAATAATGTAATAATGTAATAATAAACATAACAACACTTATGGGATGACAAGCCTGACCTAAGATATCCCATCGCAGCTCTCTCAGCTCCGTCTCTAGTGATGAAATCCAATCAAAGCTGAGGGAGAGAGCTACGGCGCATTAGCTCGGGGGATCACAGCGGAGAAGCTGGCCGAAGTCAGAACTCCAAAAATATAAATATTTACGTTCTATTTTTTTCTGACCGTTCTAGGCTTGAAAGCTTTCAATTGCTTCGAGGTGGTTAGGGTCTTTCGATTTGCTAACTGTTAAGTTTTCGAACAGTTTTGTGAAAATCAGGCAGATTATAGTTATTCAGGGAAGAAGACCAGACAAAACAAAAACTTCCTTGTCTTTAAGGCTTAAGTCTCCTTTTCGAAATTTTTCAAAACTCTGTTCAACGGTGCTCAAACTTACGCTATCGTCACCCGACAGATGATAAGTGTTCTTGTTGTCTCTCAAGATCCTCTTCCGACCGAGTTTCAACTTGCCAGACGAAATTATAAGAAAATTACTTGTCAACTTGTGAGAATATGCGGAATTATTTCTAAGTATTGAAATGTTGAAGTGGTAAAGAAACAATTTTGCTTCAGAGAGGAATAATAAATATCGACATCTGTATAAAATATAATCCATTAAATAGAAACAGTTTATTATAGTTATTTATTCATGTTTAGACAACATGAAATCCTGCATTATTTTTTGTAAAGTCCAATACATAATCTACAGATCTAGCTAAAACACTCCTTTTGACTAGTGGCTCTTCCGTTCTAGAAAGTTGTTTTTACAATAAGGTCTATAATGACCTCCAAATTTAAAATAATGATTCAATATATGAAACTAGTGGAAATGGAGTAAGTGGGGCGTATTATTAAGCATAGGATTTTGCCAGGGCTAGCCTTGATTGATGACAAGTACCCCGCACCAGGATCGGATTGTGGATGATTGAAGTTCCCCACTGTACGGCACCTATATGCCAGCACTATATGGCAGCACTAATGGATGGCAGGCGTCTTGATAAATGTCCACCTCTCTGCCTTACTTCTGCTAGAACACAATCTCTGAGACATTCAAGTCGGTCGGGTTTCGATATCAAGTTTTAATTAAAAACTAGATTTTTAAGCGATAATTTTGTTTAATATTTTTTTTTTTTTTTTTTTTTTTTTTTTTGGAAAACATAACGATTGATCAAAATCAATAATATGTTCAGACTGTAAAACAATAAGTGCGAATTCTAATCTCCTATCAATCAACATAGGTATGATAGTATAAAAGTATCAGCCAAACTACAAATTAACAAGTCATTTGCCACTTCTGTTATATAGTTTATTTTATTTTCTATTTATATTTTATATATTTTATTAGATGTATATCCATTGTATTTCCGACTGTGTAGAATATACATAAGGAGTGAATGTTTGATAAAATGATTACAATGACATGTTAATAATAAATAAGAACTTTCTATTAGTAGCACTTTAATAAAAATTCTATATTAGAAGATCTCGAGACCATCTTTTCTTCGGACGTCTCGGAGGGTATCTGGAATTGGAAACGAGTAGAGATACTAGTGAATTTTTATGATTGTTGAATGGTATCCTATGAAAAGTAGAAAGGGTATCTGGCGTGGGATATATAAGCAACATATGGTACGAGTATATTAAGATTTTCATGGACAAGTTTGTTTCTGACAAAATGAGGAGCATTCAGCATTTTTCGAAGGATTTTGGATTGTAATGATTAGATACGAGATGAATTGGATGGTTTTGTGGAACCCCAAATCTCAACTCCTTATATCTAAAGAAGTCTAATTACTAACCTGTAAATTTATTGGAAGGTTACAACGTTTATTTTTTAAATGTTATGATGTGGTTATGAGTTTGTATGTGGATTCCAAATAAGAAGCTATTCCAAGATACCTGGTGTCTTCAATATGGATTAATGGAATCATAATATAGTGATGTCAGCTGTAAGCATTGTGTAGAGGAAGCGACCTAGGATAAAGTTATGATTAACTTTTAAGATTCTATAACTGAGATAGGATTTAAAATCTGTTTTTATATTAAGTGAGAATTCAGGTTTTAAAATAATTCAAATATTCAAAACATTCGCGATTCGAAATACATTTTTTGTATGAATAAGTTTAAATCTAGCATGTATCATTATTAAATGATAAATGTAACTAAATATTAATCATTAAAAAAAAAAACGAAAAATTATCTATGAAACTTGTTTCTAAAGAAAATGAAATTAATAGCATACCATTTATCAATTTAATATCTGAGATTTTAACGGAATAACAGTCCATCATCGATTTTTAAGCATACTTTAATTGAAATTCAACCGTTCTTTACCAATCGTCGGGGTTTCGCCTGGAGGAAGGGACAAAATATGTTAATAGTTGAGGATGAATATGGATTACGACGGAAGTTACTGTTTTAACAATAATAAATGAATCACTAATTAATAATTTTAGAAAGTTGAATTGTTAAATTATGTATACTAAAATGATGCAATAGATATTTTATCTTATTATCTTTATTTCATCTAAGGAATGAAATTGTTCATTGTAATTTAATTCAAAGTTTACCACATAAAAATATATGGGAGGGTGAGAAATGAGAAATTGCCTAAGAAAATTCATCAGTTAAGTAACTTAGGTTATAAAGGGAGAAGGGGGTGGGTGGGGCCTATGCTCGCAGCTATCCGTTAGTGCTCCTCCTTACAACCATCAATGGCATAGAGGAAAAGAGAATACATAAAATTCATCTTATGTTGTGAGATTTAGGTTAATATAATTATATAAAACCTTAATTATAATATAAAACCTTTCTTGACCTCTGAAGATGATGTAGTCAAAATTTGGTACATATAGTAGTTTTCGTAGTTAGTGATCACACAATCAAACGAAAATGGCTTATCCTTTTATATGATAGTATAGATTCAATGATATGATAAATTCACGGCATTAACATTCTTTTAAAATTTACATAATAACGTTTATTTGTTGTTTTCTTTTATTTAAAGCGTTATTTTATTTTTTATTGGAATTTCATTTTTTTTTTAATCTGTAGTTTGGTAATTTTATAATGGCTGGAATCCTGTGATAGTTTTAGAGATTTATTCAGTCCGCTGGAATTTCTCAAGGCAGTATACCAGGCGTCATACTCTACTTGACGTATATAGGTGAGACATCCCTTCTCATCCTAGCACCGCCCTTACCACGTACGGTGACACTTCTGTTAGAGTATAGAACGATTCTTTCTTGCACGCCAGCCACCTCGATCTCAAACCACAAATCTAAACGAATAGAGTCGAACTTTGTCAAATAACGTAAGTAAAGAAACGGTCAGGGATACGTTCAAGTAAATAAACACGTCCAAATTTTTAAATGTTTTGAACTGAAGACATTTTTAAACGTATGAGAGCGGATGAAGCTGTAACATATTCTGACTTGGAATGCTAGTAAAATATGTTCACAAACATCAGTAATCAATCATTACCTGATCACCTTAAAATATAAAATATTGTTGCACTTAAAATAGAATTAGTAAACATAATAGATAAAATATATCAGCCATCAATAGATTGAGGCTGTTGTGCCATCAGGGACTATACTCAATAGTGGTAAAGATAAAGTATTGATAAAAAATAACTTGATAAAGAATGTTCTAATGTAAATGGATTAAACAAGAGCTGGTGCGTTCTTTTTCGAACGAAGGGAGGCCTATCTATATTCCATGCAGCAACGGAAAGCTGAAGTAATCAAGGGATTAAATTGACTCTACAACACTCCTTCTACCCAATAAAAAAATATTGACTACGAGAGTCAATTTTTGCATGTGAATCAGTAGATTACTCTGACCAAGCCAATGTAACTTGAATTTTCTGAAAATAAATAGGTGAGTGAAGAACATTAGTTTATAATATAAATTGTATGCTGTAAATTTTTTGCTACTAATAAATTGCTTCAGCTTTCCCAATTTTTATACCAATATTCTTGTGTACGCTTTGGCAAATTTTCGATTTGCAATCCCTCATACGGTGTAGAAGAGGTGATGTTAATGTGATCTTGTTTCAAGTTAAGAAATAAATATTAAAAATATTAAAACATATTTGTTGTAAATTGTAACACAACCTAATAAATGTCAATGTTAATTTAACTTTACTATATTTACTGCTTAAATAATGTTTCTGTGGTTATCGTCAGACCTTTCTAGAAATGTTTTCATGTTTTACTTCATAATTTATTTATTAACATTGCTGAACTAAGAGTAAAAAAGAAGTATAATTTACTAGTATTTTCTTAAACCAATTATTACGATTTACATTTTTTTTTTATAAGTTATACATTTAATCATAAATCGCATATTGTTCATAGCAAAAAAAAAAAAACAACTACAAAAAAACATTTTTTTCATATATTTTTTAATTTGAGTAAACACATAACCGTTAAATGGTAAATAAATACCATTTGTTTATGGGTATTTATTTATTAAAATAGTATGGGGCTTATAAAGCTATTGCACTTACATATTATCTACCATAAAAACGATTTAGATTGAACTCTCCACTACCATATACGAAAATCGTGCATCTTCTTCCACCTCGAAAAACTTCCTATGAATAATTCAGTGCTTACTTAACATCCTCAAGGTTTTATGACCAAAGATATTTATGACTTCACCTATTCTTTTAGTGATTACCCATATGATAGAATGGTACTTGATATAATATTAGTTTTTTGGTGAGAAATTAGTATTATCATTTATCAATATTATAGTTTTCTTGTATGTGTAAGTAAATATGTAAAAAAAAAACTTAGTGAACCTGAAAGCTCAAGGCCGATACCACTAATTTCTTACTATCCATTTTCTTTTTATTCATATAATCTAAAAGCAAATCCAGAAGATCAGTCCTGAGACAATTGTCCGATTTCCGTCTTGGTCTTAACTATGTAGCCATTTAACTAAGAGCATTTTTATGTTCTTTGTGAGAAGCTGCGTACTGAGCAATTATCTAATAGATAAAAAAACTAAATTCAAATGTAATAATAATTATATTATTATAGGTAGTTTATATAATAATTAGGCAAGTTAGAGCGTTTAATAACAATAAAAGCTAATTATAATTATTAATTATAAATTATAAGTACAAATTAAATCAAATGAACAATATTTGGTGTTAAAAATATTAATAATTTAAAAAAAAAAAAAAAAAAGAATGAATACGTAGGTAAAAGCAGTAGACCAAAATCATATACAAAACAGTATACCATAATTAAGTATAGTAAAACGGGGAGGAACAAATTTCTCCAAGGGATGTGCTATGTTTGTTATAAATAAGCAAGAGGAGGGATGAGTGGTGATAATGATTTTTATTTCAAAATATTTTAAACAATAAAATAAACAAAAATATAGGAAAATATTAAAGTAATAATAAAAAAACTACTACTTTAAAAAAAAAATATTAAAATTTACAACTGTTTACAAATAAAATAAAAATTACCTAATAAATTAGAATATGACGAAGAGTATGGGTGATTTGATGAGATTGGTTTGGTATATATAACGAAAACTTAAATTAAAAAAAACTAATAATTGAAATATGCTTTAAAGTTATAAAAGGGGAATAATTTTTCCCAACTATATACCTGAAATATAAAAATATACCTGACACTTATTCACTAGATAAACTGAAAATAGTCCCTGAAAATAATTTATCAAAGAAAGTGGCATCAAATAAATGCTAACATTAAAGGTTTAAGTAGAACATTAATTCTAAACGATGACTATACGGGAGATAATATGGACCGAGGTTGCGGTGGAAGACATCTTGTTTGGGGAAGGAGCTACCTGAGGACGCTAAGTGCTAAATCAATTAGGCAAGTTATAAATGGTCCCAGCTAACACAGATTTATCGACTTTTATAACTGAATGAAAGGAACCCCTTTGTGCCTTGTCGTAGGGGAATTCCACACCGACCCTCTTCCATACATACTTGTAACATGCTTCAAGGCCATGAATACCTGTTGGCCGTGGAGGTTTTAGGAATATTATAAAGGATTATGATTAATCTTTAAGTTGATCTAAAAAAAAAATAAGAATCATAATACTCCCTGACAGGGTATAACAATATATCATGGCTATGTTTATCTATTATCTACTGTTTTATCCAATTTATATTTCAGAATTAAAATTATCAAATTAATTAAATTAATAATTAAATTATATTAACAATTAATGATTATTTGAAATAAACAAATTGAGGAGAAAAGAGGGGTGACGATGAAAAAAAACCATGACTTTTTTCACTAAATAGCTTCTAAAATGTAGATCCTAGCGACAAATGTTATTTACCAAAAGATATTCTCCATTTAATTTCTGAGAAGTAAACATACAGCAAATTTTCGATCCGAGCAACATCAATAGAGCGTATCAAAAAGTCCCTATACTTAAAAATATGGGTTTCAAACGTAACTTTTTTCATTAAAACCAATACAGCTCCTAAACGGTAGGTCCTAGTGGCAAATATTGTTCAACAAAAATATTTTCCATTATATTTTCAATTAGGAAACTGTCGTGGAATTTCCCATCAAGGCAAATCAACAGAGCTAGAGCGTGTCCAAACTACATGTCTCGCGTTACTCCAAGGGCACAGGTAAAACATGTTCTATGTTAACAAAAATAACGTAGAACAATGTACGATTAATAATAAAGTATTTTTAAGATAACATTTTCATAATAAACTGTCTGATTCCTCTTGAATTAGACACATCAAAATTGAAACTTTGACAGAAACTGAACACTTACTAGAACTTACTTATTCCTACAAATTACGAGACAGCCAAATGGTTTACGTCACATTTACTGAAGCTCCATGAAACATCTGAAATTTAATTAACAGACCTTCGCAAACCAACAGTATACGGACATACATCGTTCAACAACAAAAGATTTCCTGACAAATTATCAGAAAAAGCCAAATGTTCCTACTACTCAAACAATCAAAACGACAACCTAAATGCCCATCAATACACTCAAAACGTTCATTCAATGGACGAGGAACCTCAGTGTAAGTAACTAAAATTTGCAAGTGTCCCTATTATAAAGAGGAGTTGCAGTTTGCTTTTATCATCCATAGGCCTTCCATTTCATTAAATCATCCGATAATCAAATTTAGATGATTATTAGAGACGGCTAGATGATTATTAGATAGATCAGTGGGTAAGGCGCTAGACTACTCTCCCGGGCCCGAGTCCGAGTCCGACTGAAGGCAGAACATTTATATTCTGTTATTTCGGTCGTGGATCGGATTCGAGGTCGGAGGTTAAAAATATTTAACAAAAACATTTTCCATTATATTTTCAATTTGGAAACTGTCGTCAAATTTCCCATCAAGGCAAATCGTAGGAGCTAGAGCGTGTCCAAACTACCCGTAACGCCCTCGCGTTCCCCCAAAACGTATCACTTTTCACTAGGACACGGGTAAACATGTTCTATGTTAAAAAAAATAATGTACGATTGGAATATAGTTCATTTTAACCTAAAAACGTCAGTTGAATTAGCATTAGGGTCAAGTAGGGAACATGTAACAAAAACGTTATTTTTATTTTTAGAAAAAAAAACAACATACAAACGAAAGTTTTATTGTCTTCTAATGTATTACAATAAAATAAATAGTTTTTAACCTTCTTATTAGGCATCAAATAATATCAAAATTGTACTTAGAAGCACTATAAGTACGCATTATGATATAGAAGGATCAATACAATCAGCATTGATGAATTAATTGCTACTTCTATTGTAATCGTTTCGAATGTTAAACATTCATCATCAGTTCTAAAACATGTGAAGCTTTACAAGCTTTTAAACATTTTGAATGACATAGGGAAAACTGGACGATCTGTAAATCAAAGATTAAAATAACTTACAAGAGCAAAGGCATTAGCGTACACATAAGGCCCAGAACTCCCACTTCCTATCCATTTCAACGAAAATAACCATAAACTAAAAAAGACTCGGGAGTGAAACTAATACATCAAGTAGAAAATGCCCTAAAGTTATCTATATATTTATAATTCATTATAAACAATAATATCGTTCAAAACCAATTCAGATTTTTGTTTAAATGGCCAGATAAATATTTCCAATAGACCTATTTTAAATTTGTTCCCCTGTGGTTCTATTGTTAAATTTACCCTTCTATTCTTGATATCTTTCAGAAGTACGTTTTGCTTTCTTAGGCAAGCAGCAATAAACATGATTTCTGGTCTTAAATTTTTAAAAACTTTAATACGATATGTAATCTATGTAACAAAGAGATCTGATGATGAATGTTTAACATTCGAAACTAGTTTTTGGATAAAATAATTACAAAAGAAGTAGTAATAAATTCATCAATCCTAATTGTATTTATACTTCTATACCATCATCTGTACTGCAAGTGTTACCTTTGCTATATTTAATATTTAAAATAATTAAATTTTCTTTTATTTTGTACATTTTATTTAGTAGATGTTGTCTTTTTTTTTTTCTAAAATATCTGTAATGATAAAATATCTTTTATCATTTTCTGTATTTTATCATAGACACTTATTGTTTTCTATGTATATCTTTTTTGTAGAACTGATATAATAAAGTATTGTTAAACTAACAATTCCATAATAAACTGACTGATTCCTTTTGGATTGGGCACATAAAAGTTGAAACCATGACAGAAACTGTACACTGTCATTCTGAATACTATTATTCCTACAACTTAAGAAACGGCCAAATGGCTTATATCGCATTTACTGAAGCTTAACGTAGTTTACTGTAACGTTTGAAACTTAATTAACAGACCTTTGCAAACCAACAGTTTACGGATATATTTCGCCAAACAATAAGACATTTCCTGACAAAGTGTTAAAAAATGCCAAAGTCAAAACGACAACCCAAATGCCTATCAGTACACTTAAAAGGTGCATTTAATGGACGATGGACCTCTTTGTAAATACCTTTAATTTCCATATGGTCCAATTATAAAGAAGGGTTGCAGTTTGAGTTTCTCATCCTTAGCCTTCTTCTTCATTTAATTATCCGAAAATAAGATTTAGATAATTATTAGAGATGGGCCAACTAGTCGAAAACTTTTGTAGTGGCGACTAATCGGTGATTTGTCTGCAAAAACCGCCAACTAGTCGGCCATTTTTTTCCATTATATTTCTACACTTAAAAACAGGTTGAATGAAATGAAAACACTGCCTTTATTGATTATAATTTTTATATTAGCTATTAGCCTTTTTACTGCTTTTATACGGAGCACCAAATCGAAAATTTCTCAGCGAATCCAACAATAAGTCAAATAAGTCTAAAATGTCATTTTATCTTACAATTTCTGAGTTACTGCTTTTCTCCTCGACATGGCAGTTTTAACACCACGAGTTATTTCGTCTGGCATTCGATACTAATGGAATAATCATTTCATGTTTTTAAACATAAATATATATTTACTTGCTAATTCAGGATTATATGATAGGGGAATTATTCATGTTGTATTTAATTTTATAATTTGTATAAGTAGAATTATTAGATATTGTTAAGTGTTACAGGTTAGGTAAAAAGGAATTATGATTGAAAAGAGAAGGGTCCATAAAAAAGCTTTAATCAGGCAAACAGGTGTTTAAAATAGACAGAAATGTAAAAAACAGGCTCCAAAGCAGAGATTAACAGAATTACATTGAAAACCTGGCGATGGTTAGTGGACTTCATCAACCCTCAAAGCATCCCGTGGTGACAGGTCCCCTTTGAAGAGATACCAGTATTTCCTGGAATATTTGTGTGTAGGGGAAGGTCCTTTCTCCATTTTCCCTTTTTTTTTCACCACTTTTAGAATCCTCCAACACCTACCAATAGACTTTTTACAAAACCCTTTAAATATTTTACTGGACCAGATAATACGACTTTTGTTAAATAAATTAGGAAATTCAAGAAACAAACGAATTAGAATTGTTTCTTGCTATATATTAATACATTTTAAGATGATACTTTTAGTAAATAAAGACAACTATGTTACTAAGAAAATATCATGACAACAAAATAAGGACAATAATCATAAAATGGACTACTAGTTTCTATAACCGTCCTTAATGTTCTAGTTTGCCTAAATCGGACATTATTCCCTAATTAACTGTTCAAAAATTATACTTAAAAATATTATTTTATTATAATAAATTATATTTTATAATATTATCAGTGCAAGGCGAATCATTTTTACACTACATTACCTACTTTTTTCCCTGTAAAGAAATTTAATTTTACTTAAAAACTTAAATATTTAATGAAAAAATGATTAATAGTATTTAATGTTTAGACTAGCACGTTATATGAGGAATGACAGATTGCATTAAGAATAACTGGCCTATTTTATCTTGAAACTTTGTAGATTCCACACTTTTAACCAGCATGAAAAAAAAAAAAAAAAAAATAGAAAATAAGCAGCGTGACGTACAAAAAATATAAAATATAAAAGCTGTATACTTATAGGATCTAACGATCGTGTCGGCCCATTTTACAAAGGGTTTCATACAGTTTTATAGTCATTAAAACAAAATAAATTCAAGAAAATGTAATTCTTGAATGGATGAGATGACAGCATGCAGTTATAAATTTATAAAATTATAGATTTCTACTAGTCTCAATTACTTTATGTTTTCCATTGTTTATTGTTGGTTTCCAATAATAATGTTTATAAGGGTTGAGAAGATGGTCGAGGATGCAATCAGGTTCATAAATTACACATTCAAGTTTAAAAATATATATATATATATATATATATATATATATATATATATATATATATATATATATATATATATATATATATATTCGGAGTTACGACGTTTCGACCTGCCTCTCAGTCATTTTCAGGGCTAAATATAGCGGAAAACTGAATAAAGTTAATTATTTTCCAAAGTATGTATAAGAGTTGATTACATAAGTGAAAGAGTATCTGAAGTGTTAATTACAGAAATGATTTTAATAATAATTAAAGTATGGAGACAGCTATCTTACAAGCAGTAAGAAGGCAACTTAGCATTTGGAAACAGCTCTACAAGAAATGAAGCTGATCAGAAACCTCCAAAGCCATCTATCTAAAATCTAACTAAAATCAATATCTCGATATGAAGAGGGTGTGCTAATCACTCTCCCTCATGTTCGGTTATGATTAATGAGCCTTATTCATCAAAATGATTTAAGGCAAAAACCCGTTGAAGATATATTGTTGTAACAGAAATAAATTGTATTTTTAAAAAAAGATGTTTCCTGGTATGAAGAACTGTTGTTTTGGATCACAGCTACAAATAATCTTCTATTCACAACTCAATTTTTTGTTATTTGAGATATCTCTATTTTTTTTTTTTTTTTTTTTTTACATCTATAATGAATTTGGCTTCAGGAACTATTATGAAAAAACAAAAACAAAAAACAAACTCGATTTTTTGCTGACTGGAAAAACCAATGGTTCATGGATATGTCTATCTATAATCTACTACTTTTTCCAATTTACATTTTAGAATTAAAAGGATCAAATTTCTTAAACTAATAATTAAATGAATGATTATTCGATATAAAAAAAGTTAAGAGAGAGTAAAGTTTTGAATTGTGACTTTTTTCATTTACACCGATCGATAGAGGTCCTAAACGATAGGTCCTAGCGACAAATGTTATAAAACAAAAAAAATATTTTCTATTAGCTGACGATGTCGTCTTAACCAGAAGGATAAACGCAGGTTTTGTGGGATCACTTGAGAAGATCGAAACTGTAGCATAGAAGCTACCCTTAAGGTTGATGAGAAAACGTGAAACATGATAAAACCAAATGCACAAGAATTTAAAAGAATTAAAACTCTAAATAATTAGGAGCCGTTCTCACTGAAAAAGATGATGTGAATGACGAAGTACAATAAAAAGAAAAATAACGGCAGCTAATAGGTGTTTCTGGGCGCTGGAAAAGTTTGTCAACTTTAGAGGGCGGTCGAGAGAGAGGAAATGGACAGTGTATGGCCGATTACCACATAAACGAGTGTCTTTATGTGTGTAAATGTAATTTTATAATGCTAAAACATCCCCTTGATCAATCCATTTTTATATTCATATTTTGAGGAGTAGGCGCAGCCAATCGATGCTACTTTGTGTTATGGAAGCCAGCTCAGCAGGACATTACGAGGAAGATCAAGCTTTATCTTTATAAAGCCCTTCAGCGCCCCGTACTCCTTCCTGTATGGTTAGGAATGCTGTACATTAACTAAAGCTTCTGAAAAAGAGCTGTTGAGTTTTAAAAGAAAAGGTCTTCGGCGAATTTTCGGGAGTGTTAAGGTTGGACGCGGCTCAACTATCATCACGTTTGAAGAAACTGAGGTATGCAGGGCATTTTGCAAGAGTGCCAGAAATAGAAATGCCTAAGATGTTGCTGTTTCATCAAATGAAAAGAACAAGGAAGAGGAAGAAAACCAAAGCTGAGGTGGTAGGATGGTAAAAAAAAAGAAAAAATAAGACATAAGGTTAATGTGTCTTGTCTTGTCGATTCAGTGGGTTGTTTACTATCTTTGAATCAAAATAATAAATCAAGTCTTCGATAATGTGATAGCTGAATGATCTGCGGATGTGGTTTTCTGGTGGAACATCAGCGATACGAAAGAGATGATCCTTTTTATTTTTCCATAACTTTTTATTTTATATACTTCTTATCTCCTTATCTCGAATAAAAATCATTTTAAATATTTCAACTTAGCTAAAAATAAAATATGAATTCGGCATAATTTTAACATTGTTCTATTATAGAACTTTTTTATTTGTTAAAACGTTATTGGATACAACAATATAAATAATGGTAAACAATAATATATCGACTTACCGGCAAGGGAGAGGAAGACAAGAGTGAGGTTGAGATACCTCCAGCCCATACTACCGCGTCTCCATGGCAACGCCAACCTATAGCATAATAAACTATTTTCAACTAATAACAATTCAATGATTTAAATGTTTATTATAAAAACTTAGTATATATCATTACTCATATAATTTGCGGTTGTGGCTAGAAAGATTTTAGTTGAAACTTAGCGTTTGTTAAATTTTAAGTTCATTTCTAAAAATATATGTATTTTATTGGTAATAAAATAGTTCTTAAAGCAATCCAATTATTCAAATTGTAATTTTGCCACTTATGTAATACATAAAAATATGCTTTATTTTTCAATGACACATGTTTCCTTCTGATCAATGCCAAAATAGTATTAACCATGAACAGCACATAGAAGATGAAAAAAAAAACGGAAGGTAATAAACCAAATATACCTAATATATACCCGAGCTTACATTTTTCTGCTCGTTACAAAATCTTCTTAGTGAAAAAAGGTATTAGGGACTAGGATAATTTTTAAAATAATATAATAATAGAGTGTAAAATATTACTCTAGTGATTAATTGGAGGAATAGTCTTTTCTTTCTGAAAGAGGATCTGAGTCAAATAATCAATTAAAACAATTAAGTAATAAATTGTAAATTTTCAGAAAAAGGGGCTGTAAATCGTCTTCAAAAGACAATTTCTCAGAAAAAAGGTTTTCTAGAATTTAAGTTATAACTGAAAAGCAGCCAGGTTGGAATTGGAAAGTTTTGAAACTTTGATTTATATTGATCGATGAGACCATTTTATTCACGATAGCAATGTTCGTCTTTCTTTTGATTTATTATTATTTTTAACTTCGACAAAAATTTGCTCAAAAATACGGTGTTTATCAAGCTCAATCAAGAAGTTCAGATATAGTGCGGAACTATGAAAAAAAAAAAAAAAGCTCCAGGCTCTATGACTAGACTTTTTTCCAACCTTGTCAAAAAATACTTGTGCTTAATAAATCTTATTATGTACTATTCACTAATTATCAAATGTTCAAAGTCGCAGTCCAAATGTTTGTCCAAACCACTTTACATATACATTTTACAGCTCACCATTCGTATATAGGCCGAATGTATTTCTGGAGAGAGCTAGAACTACTTGCTTTTAAGATAATATATTTACTACTAAAACTTTAAACATTTTATTATCACTATATACAGACTTTTGTTCAGTACATATAGCCATCCTATTTTCTGGACTAGAAACCTTTTACCTTATTTTAACTTTTTATTGATATTTACAACTGTATACATATACACAATAAGTAAATTTGAGAAACTTATTACAATGACTTGGCCAATAACATGTAAAAAACCGATCTCCAGTAGCACTTCAATAAAAGTTCTACATTCCAAGGTATCTCGGCCATCTTCTTTTTAGACCCCTCGGAAGATTATCGGCAATTGAGTGTGAATCAAGTTGGGGGACTAGTGGATTCGACTGGGTATTGAGTTTACTATGAAGGGACAGGTGTCTGGTTTGGGCAAAATCAGCAACATATGGAACATTGAGATCTTTATGTATAAGTTTGTTTGTGACATAACAAAGGACATTGAGGATTTCAAGAAGGATTTTGGATTGTAAGGATTGGATAAGAGAAGAGTTGGAAGTTTTAGTGGAGCCCAAAGTTATCTGTATGTCCGAATGGGTTTAATTATCGTCCTGTAAATAAGTCTTTTTTAACTAATTGCGAGCTTTGAACGCTTGTCTAGGAGTTGTCGTAAACATCGAGAATTTTCTTGTCTTCCAAGTCTCGTATGAGGATTCCTAGTAAGTCATTTGTCCTGATAGAGTTCTAGGTTTATTAATCCTAAAATTTATTTGGTCAACTATTAATTATAAAAGAACTATAAAGTGATATTCATCTGGACAAAACACACAGATGGAGGACCCTTATGTACCCATAAATATAATGCAATTATTACTTAAATTTGCTCTATATTTTCTTCAAGTAACAATCTATAAGGAACCAATAGAAATTTAAGGAATACAATATCCAGTCTCCCCAATCCAAAATCCTTAATGCTCCTAGCATGCTTATTCTACTTGGTACCTAAAAAGAAGATGGCCTAGAAACGTTCTAATATTAAACTTTCATTTGAGTACTGCCACTGGGTTGTTTCTCTACAAGTTCTATATGCGCAAAACAACAGATTTACTAAATGTATATATATATATATATATATATATATATATATATATATATATATATATATATATATATATTTTTAAATTAAGTTAAAATTTACATGTTAATCTTCTGAGAAAAACGGTTATAGTAATAAGTGATAAATATCAAACAGCTACAACTACATTTGTAATTTTTATAAACAAGAACAGCCCGAGAAATAAAAAAATGCATCTATGTAATCTTTTCCATTGTGAGGCGCTGTTTTGGAGTAAATAATATCTGAAACGACTGTTATAAGTCAGGTCTTTTTATAAGTTCTTTTGTACAACTAAACGAGAACTATTGCTTTTAACTCTACTCCCTTTATTTTTCTCATTTTTAGCGTTTTCTTCAGAATTGCAGGTTAAAAGGATTATTATTATTTTTTTTATATATCAAATATCTTAGAATAACTATTTTCTTATCTGTAAGAAGTAGGGCTGACATAATAGTTTCTAAATATTCACGATATCTTATTTTGTTGACTGTTAAGATGCTTGAAAATACCAAAAAAGGATGTATATGATAATTTAATTATCATTGACAATGTTTCTGACTAACAATAAAATCCATATTAAGGGATAAAATTTAAAACCATAATTAAGGTAAAAAAAACAAACAATTATTTTAAAGGTAAAAGTATAGTTGACTGGTATGATGAATGAAGAAGAAGATGATCAGGGAAGAGAGGAACACCATGTCAGAAGAAATACTTATTTTAAAGGTTATTAATTCATGTAATTTTAAGTTCATATTAAAAAGAATCTTTGTGAAATTAAAAACAAAAACAAATAAAATGCTTAAATATTTTTACTAATTTTACCTTTCTCTCTTTTATGTTCTCCCTAAATCGACGTAAACAGAAAATGTCTTTTTTCGATATTTTGTAACTACTTTGAAAGAAGCCAATGAATTCTGTTCTCACTACATCCTAGAATTCAAAGATTTACCAGAATACCAAGTTACAAATAATTTTTTAGAAACTAAAAATGGCGCTCGTTCAATTAAGATTAGCATTCGCCTCCTGGTGCATGAATGTCCTTTACACACCCTGACATATCTTTCTATCTCTTTTGAAAACAAAAAAAAAAATTAATTAGCTCCAATTTATCCTCAGTGCCAAAAACAAGAAAAAAGATCACTTCATAAGAATATAGTTTAGCTTATTGTTTTATTTCAAATAGTAATTCTTCGGAAATTGGTCAAGTCAAAACTCGTTTAACAGACTTAATCGTCAGCAAAAATATTTTATCATCCTTCTTGATGATCGAGGAAGAAATTGTAAAATTATGAATGGCAAATGTATTAGTCATCAACCAGAAAATATGAAAATTAAATTGGAGGAGTTTCATATCAGAAGCTAGACAGTAAATTTATGAGGAAGATATCAGGTTCTGAATAAATGCCAAGACGTTGAGCGGTTGAAGAGAACACTTTGACCCAGAGAGTGGAGTCGGTATGAAGCCAAAGTACCAGCCTTCAATCATCAGAGATCGCTCCACCAGTCATATTTCACGACTCAAGTAAACTCCTATTTCAGTATTCACTTCCTCTTTTGACAGTAGCCTGATTTTTAAAAAATAAACAAACATATGGAGTATATGTATTTTCTGTTCCGTAGTTTATGTTTATAAATAACAAATTGTCAAAACTGCTAAACAATGATTCAGTTTTGATGAAAATGGTTGGTAAGGAACGCTCAAAAAATTCCTCCACAGCTTTAGTAAATACATCTACTGCTTCTTCAATTTCTTTTTCGGTTTTTAGTTGCATTGGTATGAGAAGTTTCGAATTTAACTTAGATTGATAGCTATCCCAATCCATAACACCTTGGTTTAGAAATGAAATTTTCTCTTTTTTTATTGGTTCATCAAAAAGTTTCAAATGAACCAGGGAATGATCAGAGGAGAGATCGAAACTGCTACTTATTGTATGCAATCATACAAAAACAATGCAATTATTAAAAATGAATCTTACTTAATACTTAATCAATGGATAACATAATTTATGTTTAATTATTTAAACATACAAAAGTAATGTAGTAACAAATTGATCAACAATAAATAAATAAATGAGTCAATAATAAATTATTTACTAATTAATAAATAAATAATTTAACTAACATTTAAATATAAAAATGACCTTTATCAAAGCATAAAGAATATTTCCCTGGCTGTCGTGAATAAGTGGTCTATTATCTGTTAAATAGATGGGCTCTGATACCGACAAAAATTTAAGAAAACTTCAAACGATAATAAGGTTATATTTTATTTGAAAAAAATAATAAACACAAGAGAAAAGTGAATAATTAATGTAAATGAATAACTATCGTTAATTCCAAGTTGAAAATGTAAGAATCCGACCTATGTTTTTCTTTTTCGGTCAGCCGGAAGCCATTGTTTTTCCAGGTTGGAGAAAACGTATTATACTCACACTCTACTTACAGCGTAGTAAATTTTCTCGTACTCTAACAGAAGGTTAACCAACATATTGTACTATTAATTTTTTTTAGAGGACATCAATCTTAGTTAAAAAAAAAATATATTTTCCTTCTTATTAGTACAGAAAATTCATTTTCTGCTATTTCGGCCGTGACCATCCTGGGTCACACCCAGCCTCGTTCAAGAGGGTACTTTTTATTGGGGAATAATCTGGGGTTTGAGCGTGTATTCCGGCCAAATCTCTTTTTTTATCAACCGTTGGTTCAGAAACAGTTTAGCCTTACTCAAGTACAGAAACCAAGACCCTTCATGGGTTGTAATTGGTACAGGTTTTTTTTTTCTTATTAGTACATCATTAAATGTCCAAAAATTTATAAAATAATATAAGGTTATTCGGGCATAATATATAATATACATATATAAGTAGCTCAATGATAAATGTATTATGTAAATAAATAAAATGATAAATAGTCTATAATAAATATAACTTTACACTTAAATTTTAAAAATTAATTAGAATTGATTAATTAACAAGCTCATACAACAAGTAGGAGTACGATAACTAACATATTCTATTAGCGTGGACATGAGAACATAGCCCTCATAGTGTGTGGTCACCTGAGTCGAAATAAGGGAATAATGTAGCATTGTGCTCAAGTTTCACGGAACATTTGAACAATGAGCTCGCTGGCTTGGAAACCGGCTTCATCAGTTAATTAATTTCACTTGACATAGCGTTCAGTGGTCTCTGCTACAACAAACTCCTGTCTGTCAGCCTCGTCAACTACTGCCGTCACCGCACATTAACTCTCTGTTCATCGCTTCTTTTATAGATTACTGGATTATTTATTTCTTTTCTTTTTTTTTTTTAAGGATTATGATTCACAAATATCTTAATTGTCAGTGCTAAAAGTATCTATGACGACTTAGATAATAACTTATATAAATAAGATACATAAAACTCCTAGTTAAAAATATAGTTGATGTCTACAACTTTTTATTGAGATAAAGATAAGCCGGGTTAAATGTTTTTAATCTCTCAAAGCCAAGCTCTTTCAATCCTGTCTAACCTAATACAAAAAAATTTAAGGGGCTGTTTGAGGTTAAGGGCTTTTTGCAATTGATAGCTTTATCTCTTTCCAAGAGGAAATGCCGGTTCTGTCCTTTTTTTTTTTTATTTAACCAATTGAGTAAACTAAAAATTAAACTATACCGTGGGGAAACTAATTTAATTAACTATTAGAATGTTCATTAAAAATTGGAAAAATAAATAAAGATACTAAGAGTATAAGTAAGAAGGTTATATTTTATTTATTTGAAAAAAAATAATAAACACAAGGGAAAAGTTAATAATTAATGTAAATCTTCATTTCATGTAGCTTATGAAACGAAAGCTTTGTAGCTTATGAAACTTACTTCAACAACTAACAATTGATCTTTTCCGAAGAGACTCTTTGTCCCTAATTTTGGAGGGAGAGGACATGGCCAGATCGGAGTTTCCAGAGTTGTCTGTGCATATACGAGTATATGTTCTATGTATGTACGTTTACACACACCCATGTATGCATAAGTTCATAGGGGCTTTCTTTATTTATTATAATATATTTTTTATCTTCTGAAATGCCTAGAAGGATTACTGTGGATCAAATTGGAAGCAAGTTGAGAAACGAGTGGCATTAATGGAATCCGGTTAACTTCAACATTAAAAACAAGATTATGGGCAATAGTAATAATAAATTAATTGATAAGACAAGTGTTAGGTATTGCTATGTATCCAACTAATCAATTTATACTTTTTAAAATTAGCAATAAGAATATTTGCCGAGATAGGCAATAGACTACGTCTTTACAGTCGTTGACAAGAAATCTGAGAGTCCATCTCCTTCGGCAGTTAGGCCGTGCCGAAGGTGAGTTTTGGTACTAATCCCTTATTTATAATATTATAGGTAAACTTTCAACCAGTTTGTGTTATACCTAGAGTGAGGGTAATGACTTAAAAAGAGACAGAAGAATATTCTTGTAGTCTTGTCCTCTTGTCCGTCTTGTGGCTGTCTTGCATTTCCCACTCCTACCGCCATGAGAAACTGATGACACCTCACTGATCTGAGACCGTGACTTCCCCCGACGACACCGTGCAAACATTTTAGCATCCCTCATTCATTATTATAAGTCTAGGTTTAATTTGTCTTTTGAGGCCACATAAGTTTTTTAATGTACTTATCCTGTATCCTTTTGGAATTTTATACGCCAACCCTTTGTTTGAATACATATTGTTTTTTTCATTTAAATACAATAAAATTTATTACCAGATTGCATGTCACTCATGCAATTAATTCCTTTAGATTACTACTCTTTATAATAAATATACCTAAATTATTTTACCCCACACGAACCTCTGGAGAAGAACTTATTAATTAATTAATTATACTAAAATTATTTGTAATTCGTCAGGAAAGTAAGTTCTGACTGGCATCCCTTTTGATTAATGATATTTCGAACCTGAAAGAACGGAAGGCTAAAGCAGTATATTCGGAAATTTTTGATTATCGTTATTGTTATTAAGATGAATATAGGATAAATCACCCTCCTTAAGAAAGTTTGCCGCAATTTTAAAAATGTATCATTTTTAAATCTGTATAAGCAAAAATGCTTTCTCAGTTATGTGTACAACATATGCTGCCATGTTTGGGATAGATATATTCAAGATTGAATTTTATTTATGAGTTATTTTCATTTGATCAAATCGACGGCACTCTGCCGGCAGTATCCCCCACAAAAGAAGATCCGCCCATAAATACCTCTGGCAGCTGATGGCCTCCGCATAAGCCTTTGGGGGTCTACGTTTATAGACTACCACAATGGAGATTGAAAAAACCAAAGAACAACGCCCAATTTACAGGAAAAGCTCAAAAAATAAATTTATATAGTTTATTTTTTTTTTTTTTTATGAATTAAGATGATGTGTATGTTGTTTGTGCAAACAATATTATTATCCAATAGGTACTCGATTGGGACGTATTGCCAGTATGGCAGTTGAATTTGACAACAAACGCAAACACGACGAACATTCAGTCGCCCTGTACACCCCCGGTAGATATGTAAATTGAGGCCCATATTCAGCTCCCGTAGCCACTCATCTCTTATCCACTTTACTTAATTAGAGGAAACCCAATAAACCTTCTTGTTAGTTGTTCAAAGTTAAATAATAATCCATTAAACTAATGAAATAATTATGTACAAAATGTATTTATGAGGGAAACTGGAAACGATTCGTCCATCATTATTTTAGTTAATTATTAATGTTTTCATATTCCAGTTTAGGAATTCACAAATTTAGCTCATATCGGAAGGAAATTATTAATGAGATGAATACACGATGTAATACGAGTACCATATTTTATTGAACTTTTTACTTTAAACTTGAATTAGAATGTTTAATTACTGAAATTGCTTTATTGAATAAATATTACAAGCATCTTATCTAAAACGCAATTAACAATATGGATGACAAAGAATCCATTTATACGATACATACACTTAAATTAAATTAAAGGAAAAGAAAAAAAAATCCTCTATACATGATACAAGTTATAGTAAATATTAATATAAAATAAACCATGAAATAAAAGTATAAATAATATACAAGGTGTTCGGAAGATCGTTGGCCAAAAAAATAACCTCGGGTAGGGAGGTTCATTTTGAACCTATTTAAGGTCACTTACCTATATACAAAGTCTTACGGTTTTTTTTTTATGAATTTTTTTGTAAATATGGCCAAATCCAAACATTTATGCCTTATAACTCCGTTGTTTACTGATATACCAACGCCATTTTCCCCCCTGTAATTACTAATACATTGCTTATGTAAAATAAAAAAGACATGGTGCAAAAAACAAATACCAAAAAAACGGGAGATCGTTAAATCTTGTCAAAGGCAAAAATAAAAATTATGAACTTCAAGTTTAGGTTCAATAAAAAAAAATAATTGCAACACATCTAGTTTTTTTAATTTTTTATAAAGTAACAAAAGGGTGCCACCAGCGCACACTGACAATAATAATGAATCGAATCAAATTTTTTAAGCAAAACGTAACAAATAGTTGTGTTTCTTTATAGCCTAGGTTAAACTACATATTTTCCCTTTCTTTCTCGGAATTTCGATTTTATCAGAGTAAACTTTTTCTACATTTTTGTAAACAAAAATCAGGAAACAAAATTAAACTAATTTTAAATTATTCATAAATTTAATTTGTAGAGTATCATAGGTATTACTCAAAATAATCTCCACTATTTCTAATACAAGCACGATATTTTTATCTTATTTCTGTGGTAGTTGTTCTAAAAACAAATTCTTCCTTTATTATGGTAGACGCGGCATTGATTTTTTAAAATAAGTTCTTGTTTTGAAAATGCCCACTACACTTACCTGTAAGAGAATGTTTAAACAATTGTGTCCCACAGTCCTGGATAGGAAGACGGGGTCCAATTGAGTGGCCAGCACGGTCTCCAGACCTCACGCCGCTCGATTATTACGCCTGGTACCGTGTCAAAGATATGGTTTATAATGAAGAATTGTTTTCAAGACAACAACTTATTCAAAAAATCAATGCCGCATTTACCATAATGAAGGAAGAATTTGTTTTAAGCACTACCACCACAGAAATAAGACAACAGGACTTGACAATGTGTGTCAAGACAACAGGATCCATCTTAATCACCTTAAGCATAGATCACTTTAGTTATTTGCCTAACTGGATATTATATATATATATATATATATATAATATATATATATATATATATATATATATATATATATATATATATATATATACACCTATATAATATCCAGTATATACATATTATAGTATATACATATATACAACAGCTTAATAACCAAAATAATTATAACTCACTGACAAGATGGAGAAAGAAGAAGCCGAGTTGCATTTTGAAGAAGGAATGGTTTTGGTTGGTCGGTCCTGATTGAAGAATTAGCGTTTTATACTTGTGGCCTTACATACTTTTAGATCGACCTTGGCTCTTAGCAACAGGTTTCTCCATAGTCGCCTTAATTATTTAGTAAGGAACAGGATATATACGACATAAAAAAACCTTAAAACTAAAAATGTACCAATTTTTATCTACCTTACAGAACGTATAGATTAGTTACTGATCTAGAGATAGAATATAACAATTGTTAAAAAAATAAATTTTCGAGAAAGTTCTCAAATTAAACATCGTATAATGAAATCATACTGAAAATCAATTATTACAATAATTACGGGAGCTTGAATACTAAATATAAAGGTAACATTCTTTTTATCTTGAAGTAATTTTAATATTTATTTGAATTGATTGGCTGTTGTTCTATAGACAATTAACAAAAGTGTTAATTAGTGTTTCTGGAAAGATGCCACCTATCCATTAATCCCTAAGTTCCAAACTCTATACGTAACAATGTTAAACTGAAGTAACATTACCGTCGTCGATCATCCTCCTATATCCTATATCAAGAATAGAAACGAGTAACGTTTTTTAGGTTTATTAAAATTTTATTTTAATGTAAGAATAATTGTTTTTGTAAACTCAAATCTTATCGCTTAACAAACCTTCTAGTATTTTAGAATAATTTATAGTATAAACATTAACAGGTTTTATTGCTATTACATAAGTATTAGTTTGTGATATATTAAAAATTAATTATATTTAAACATGAAAAGACCACAGTATAGAAGTTTTATATATACAAACTTTATTCTATGCTGAAACTATAATTAGTTTAGAAGTTCCACCTAAAACTTTTGAAACAACTTCTCTGATGTTTTTCTTCTTCATTTTTTAGAGTAAAATTCAAAATATTTTTTTCTGTAAGAAAAATAGAGAAACATTCATAACTTTTATATTATTAGTTATAGATCATGTATTTAACTATGAAATATTTATTTGGAGAAACTTAATTCTCTTAGTGAATCGACCCATATTTATTAATAGTTATGAAGGTTTATTATAATATGATACAACAAACTAAAACGATTTTAATTAAAGCTTTATTAATCATTGGTATTTTATTCAATTATTTAATTAAATAATTCACAAGACGAATTAAATAAAAAATTAAAAAAATGTGTAAATAAGAAAACCAACAATGTGGTAAGGGCAAACACATGGAATTTACAAGCAAGACTTAAACGACAAGAATCTGCTTGTCGGTATTGACTTCAACATTTACTTGACAAAGACCCAAAGCTTCAAATTAATTTAAAAAGGCTCATTTACACGACAATAATTAAATATAGTTAGTTATTGGCTCAAATTAATTTTTCCAGCAGTTAAGTCTTAAACTATTGCATTGGACATTTAATGCTATCCAATATTTTATGACAATATGCAATATATAAAATACATTTACTATTTGGGTTCAGCTAGCTACTATTAATTATATTGAACTGTTCACTATGTATTATTTATTTTTATGGTTTATTCTATCCAATGACGGCCCTGTTTTACCCTTTTCCTCCTTTTCCCATTCAGAGGAAAATTGTGAGATTAAAGGGAGAATACTCTTTACTTCTAAGACTAACTTCTTGGCTTACCCTCCCCTGAGATATGTGAGGGCACGTAGTTAATGAAGTAGATATCCAGGAGGGAATCCGAAGTGGCTGATTCTCAGATGGCTGGAGATTATTTATCCTCGTTTCAACTTCTGCTCGTTGTTTAGCAGTTGGCACTGTAGGGCTTTATTTACTGCAGTTTGGAGTAGCGGTTTCACAAAAATCCTTTGCCATTTTCCAACAACACGCCTTTTAGGTATCAAGTTTCTTAGTTATCTTTCGGTATTTGTGATTAAATCAACATCCTCAGTTTATCTTTTAAATATTATTATTCATACATGATTAAAAACAGACATACACCTACTGATATGGCTTGGAAAAATCACTGATTTTCTTTTGACACTTTCTATCTCTCCATTCTCGATATTCTATGAGCTCAGGCTTTCTTCAGGATGCTCGTACAAAGATTGTCAAATATCTTGTTTGCCATTGAATGTTTTATAAAAAAAAAATAAATAAATAAAACATAGTAAAAATTAAATAAACGATCGGTTAATCGAGATTTAGGATTAGTTAATCGTGTTCCAAGTGTATGTCAGACTTTGACAAAAGTAGTTTCTTAAAAGTTTACTTTTTTTTTCTTTTTTCTTTTTTACACCAATATTAGAGAAAATGACAACTAAATACAATAACATAATTTGTTATTATCACCTATCAGATCATCCGAAGTAGAACTGCCAACTGTCGTCTTGTATAGGACAGTATGCATGCTCACCTGCCTGATATCCAAGTTTTCTCACTAGAGGTACGCATGATGGTATAGAAGGATCAATCCTAACAGGTTTTTCTGCTGATTTATGGTTCTAAACATTTAGAATTTAGACTTGATGCATACCTTAGGAATTAAATACGTAAATAACTTTATTTTTGTCAGGTTTGTGTATAATATCAACTTGTTTACAATAAAAAATATTATTTTTAATTCAAGCAGTAGAGTATTTTTCTTTATAATCGCATCAAATCCATGCTAGTGTTTCGATAAGTGTTGAAAGTCATATTGTCTTGTGATATCGGTGATCCTAATTGTATTATAAAATTATCCAAAGACTCCCATTTAGTAGAAGAATATTTGGGAGGCGTAGCCTAACTAATCCGACAGGCTGCCAGAGGGCGGCAGTGCCTAGCTTCTTCTGGCTTAAGAGCTCCGCGGCAAATCCGTCGGCACGATGTGTTCTTTGGAGTCAGCTTTCTCACTTTTACTTATTTCTATAAATAAATGTTAACGCTCTGAAGTGTTAAAGTGGTTTTTGTTTTATCCTTTTGAGAAAAAAAAATTTTAATTTATGAATTTTCTTTTAAATCGTTATAATCGCATATTAATCTATAAATAAACTGGTTGAGTTAAAATTGAAAAAAAAAAAAAAATGTTTTCTAAGTGATAAGATATACGGGAAACAACTCGTAAAGTTTAATTTTTTTTTAAATATTCAAGCAACCAATTTATTATTGTTATCATTTTTAAATGAAATGACCCTATTTTGAGCAATTGCGCATTGCTACTTTTTAAATTGCGAATTGATTCTTTCTTTTGAGGAAAACATTTTTAATTAATACTTAGTTACTCTACTTATTTTCAAATAGAGGAACTAAATTTTAAAAAACAAAACAAAAAACAATAGATTCAATATGTGGTTCCACTACAAAATAAAAATAAAAAAACCTTCCACTATTTGAACCGTGGCCGTCTCTGACTCGAAAACTAAATTATTGCCTCAACAAACGCGCCCGGCATTAAATATCAGAGTTTGATATTCTTGATATGACTGTTATTCTTTAACAGCTCTGAGAGGTATTATTGGATTTTTAAATTTAATCGTATTTCTGCCCTTGTGCAACTACTACAGTTTGCACTAGAGGTTTTAAACACATAATTAAAAGTTCTGTTTGAATCCATTTATTATTTAAGGTACAACAGGGAAAATTCAAATAAAATACTGAATTGTATGTAACAACAAAACTAAAAAATAGACTTTGTAGTTTTTAAATTAAGTTTTAAAACAATATCTACTATAACAATTATGATAACTTGTCTTAGGAATAAGATCAATTAATAAAAAAATAAGAACTGATGAATTTCTATGAAAAAGATGGTACTTTTAATTATTTTTTTTTAATAAGAAAATTTAATTTCTTTCGAATTATACCATTGATTGCTTTTCAGTCTTATTATTTATATTTTTTTTTTACGAGTTAATACTTCATTTTTTTTGTCGAATTTTCTATTAATTCGAAATACATTTTATGTAATATATTAGATTAATTCATTACACTGATTTCGTCCAAAGATTCAGGCTTGTTTACTCTTTCTCATTTTAGAGAATCATTCTGTACCATCAACAAGCTTAATGCGGTTTTACCAAGAGGATATTTTTACTAAGTTTGTTATAATTCTTCATACCATACGAGCATTAACAGAAATTTAAAAAAAAAATTAATAATAATATGGTACTTATAATACTTTGGTACAAAATAACGTTTTGAATGATCTAGAAAGATAAAATTAAAAAAAACAAATTGTACGTAAAAGAATTAAAAAAAACATACTAGCAATTTGCTTGGTAAATGAATTGCTGGTGGATAATTCTTTATCTGGTTAGATCTAAATAAAGAAAAGAGAAAGAAAATAAGAAAATTATAGATAAGGGAATAATAAAACATATTTGATCATTGTTAATGATACTAATTGTAGCAGCGTTAATTGCAGATAAAATATAATCGAATGTTGTTTTCAAATATCTTTGTTCTACAGAAAAGAATATATTTGTAAAAATGTTATATTTGAATATTAAACCAAAGTGATATACACTTTCTTACAAACAACTTTAATCATTGAAATATTTTTAAAATAGTAATATCCCCTAACATTCTAGTAGTGAGTTGAGAGGGTTGGCACAAGTTAAATCCTCTTAGAACTGAGATGTCTTCGATGGAGCGCTCAGAATGGAAAATTATAACTTTTTATATGATTATGTTGAAGCATTTCTAAGTTTTAAAAATGAAAGAAAATGTGGCTTTGGAAATTGTGAGTGGAAGCTGAGTTAAGCTCAAGTTTTCTGTAAACCCTTAACTAGGTTACGAAACCTTTTTCTTTTTTCTTTTAGGTCTCATAAAGGTACTTCGTTTTTCAATATAAAATAACTAAAGTAGACAGCATATAAATAGGTAATTAAGTTGAAACGTGTGATTTAGTGAGACTCTATTGAATCTGCTATTGTGAAATAATCATCACAAGGTGCTGAATCCTTTAAAACTGTTTTATTTCATGTTGATATTTAAGTATTTACTATTCTTAAACTTCTTACAACTAATAAAATTGTAAATTAAAAAAAAAATAAGAAAGAAGTGATATAGGTATAAATTAATTTATTTAGCAGCACAGAAAAGTATTTTTCTTCGGGCTGAAGCAACATCATTCAATTTTCCTAGAGGTTGTTACAACAATCCACTTCAAGATGTCTATAACTATAGTCACAACCGATGTACTACTACTATTACTAAGTGTAATATATTCACTATTTATGACCTTTCGCCTAGCAAAATATATCAGTCACGATTCATAGAAACCTTCATTTATTGAAATAGGAACAATAACCAAAGTTAGCACTAATTTCAAATTGAATTAGTGCAAACTTTGGGACAATCAACTAAACTATATGATTCGATCCATGCTCTGTGATTTATTCAGGCAGAGTGATAAATTAACTAAATAATCTATTACAGTACAGATTGTAGTAGATAATATTGGGTCGTTTAACATGGTATGTCCGTTTTTATTAATTCAGAAATACAAAGTGAAAATACTTCCGTTGCTTATCATTTTCATGTTTACAGATTGTAATGAGCTGATATTCGTCTCTTTTTGATAGTATTTACCATCACTCCAATTAATTGCGCACTGTGTTAAAATTTTTTTTTTTTTTAATAAGTTTAAACTTGGACATTCATTTGCCTCTGCTACATTATGACTGTGTTCAGAGAAGGGTGTTTTAAAACAAAAATACGGGACACATTCCAGAACCAAATTCGCATAAAAAATAATTATTGGTTTCAATGTGGTGGAGAATGGCAGAATAATTCATGTATTTTTTTCCCAGAGGTGAAATACAGCTTCATCATCACGTACACATCTTACTGCAGTGAAGTTGTAAATAATTGTTTTTTGATACTAAAGACGTATCAAGAGACAACCTGCATTGGTTAATGAGGAGGAACCAATACTCTCACACGTCCTAATGTTCTAAGGCAGATAGTAAAGAAACGTAATGGGCTGTCCTTCCACACCAACCTTGTTTCTATCAGACCTATTTCCAACTGATTTCTATTTATACAAAAAGCTGGACAACTTCATTAAAAATAAAATAAATAAAATAATTCCCAGGCCAAAAACGTATTATCTGACATAATTTTATCTTAACACATTGAATTTTTCATGTTTGGGGTTGAAAAATCGATAGCACGGTGGGAAAAAGTATAGCAAGTGTGGGTAAATATTTTGAATAAAATGTTGTGATACCTTTATGTTATTTTTATTAAATAACTTTTTCTGAAAAAAAAAAAAACGGTTATTTCATGTGAAACGAAACAACAGATGAACCTGAAATGTAGCTGTTATGAGGGGCCTTAACTAAACGCTATTTACAAGTAGTCGAAGCGAATGAAAACTGTGTTCCCGTACTGATCACATTTTTTTTTTTTTTTTTTAATTTCACAACTATATATATAATCTTATATACATGGATTCATTTCTTGACTGTTACTATTAGATGTTTATTAAGGTTCTTGAGGTTCAGTGAATAAAATAGTTCATCATATTTAATCATGCTCTGCATCTTAGTAGGAATGTCCTTGTATTCTTCATACTTGAACAATATAGTCTCGAAACGTCAAAATAGTTTCAGTTTTTTGACAGAACCTTAATAAACATCTAATAATAACAGTCAAGAAATATATCACTAGTAGCATATTGAGTCAATACCGGAAAATATCAATAGTGGAAGAATGGGACTTTATGAAGATTTCACGTTAACTCACGGCCCTGACGCAATATGATGAAGGAACTTCAGAAATCTAACAGAAAGCTGGCGAATGCGAAGAATGGAAGGACATTACTACTGAGATGCAGGGCATGATTATGAGAACAATATAGTCTCGAAACTTCGCCACAATAGTTGTTTTTATTTATTGACTGAACCTCAAGTTGTGAAAAAATAATAAATGTATGTAATGAAGAAGAGTTGTAAAAATAGGCACTCCCCCCTCTTGTGGCTAAGAGAGATCCTGAAGACTGGCGGTGAGGACTGTCGATCAAGCCATTTGCTGATATAAGATAGCAGAGAGCAGTTGGATCCATTTTTTCAAGTAGTGAACTGCAATTTTCTGAGAGGTATGTAAAATCGTTTTCTTTACAAGTTCTTATGTTTATTTGAAAATTAATTTCACAATGATATTTTGAAATCGGAGACCTTAACCTACCTTTTGAAGCACACCTTTAGTCTCGCACGCTTTTAGATTACATGTGAACTACCATGTCCACTAGTAAATCTACAAAATTTAAATAAAAGTAACAACCTTTTTGATGAAAGAACTTTTAACCCACAAAAATATGCATGTTTCGATACGCTAACTACACTACATTACACATACATAACTGCCCACGGGATCTGTAACATGTACAAACACGAGAACCTGAAGGCCGAACATTTTCCCGATAAACAGAGAATAACAGTTACAGAACAAACATAAAACCATCGCACGTGTCTCTGTTGACTGCTCTTCCCTAAATTAATTATTACCGAACATATGTTAATTTATTTGTCCCGATAACATTATGACAGGTGGAGGTGGGATGTTGTTGAAAGCACCAGTACTACTTCTGTTTCAATGTGCTGTAACTTCATTACTGTCATTGACGTAGCACAGTGCACCAGACGTATAATGGTTTTAAATTTTTTGAAAGCTAGCATCAAGTTTTAACGTAATCGACACGAGATGAATATGTAAGAAAACAATAATTCACTCCGACATCATAGTCCCATTTGCTATTCCACACATCTTTCTCTGTCAGAAAAATGGTTAATTTTTAATGAGAATAATTAATTATATTTAAATAATATAATAAGAAGAATACCCAAAATTATCCAGTTATCACGGCTATCGTAATCAGTCATTCCATCTCTGCAACTGAGCATAACAGTGAATACAGAACTTAGAGATAAACAAAAATAAACATAATGCAACAAGAAGCTTAATGATTTAATTATAATTTAGATATAGGGGCTATGTTAACAAATATTTCAGTAATAAAGGGTAATTATTTAAGAAAGCGCTTCATATTTATTTAGTTTGTGCAAAAGTAAAACATATTTTGAGTATTCATTTTGTTTTAAAAAATGCTTGCCTAAGAAAAAAAAAAAGATAATCTCTTCCATTCTAGGTTATGAACAATGGTTACTGTTGTTTTTCTCAAAGATTACTTTGTATTACATTTTATATTGGTGAAGACCTCTGAATTTACCATGTCAAAAGAACTGGTGAATAAAATTTAAATAAAATGGAATTTTCGTCATATTTATTTTAACGAGTTCAAACCTGGACGAGTGTTGACCAGACCGCGTAACATCAGTGTTGTTTAGTTAAAAGTTAGTGTTAAATATTTTGAATATCTGTGACCTCATCAATGGTTTTGTTCATTAAAATTTAATAGTAATAAAGTAACCCTGCATCATATAATTTACTTTTCTTTCTAGTTTTAAATAAAATAAAAAAAATATGTTCTTTTTATCATTTTGATATTAAAAACGTTATTTTCAATTAAAGTTATAGTTCTAAAAAAGTATAAATTTGACAAAACTTTTAAAGGTTAATAAATATTTAATTTATATTAGGGCTAATATCCTAGTATTTTAAGGAATACAATTTTTATAAGAATTTGTGCATCTCTATACCTGTAAATCAAATATGCGTGGCATTGGAACGTAGTGATGGTGGGGGGGGGGGAGGTTCACAACTACTCCAGCAAGTAACTTCCTGGTTAATCTTTCAATATTGATGGCAGCGGAACACACTTTCCCTCAGGGCAATCATCTAATTGAGCAAAAATTTTATGAATCATTCTTAAAGCCCTGAAAAATATTGGTTTACAAAAATAAAACGTTTTGGACGTTTCGGCTCCACCCTATTTCACAATCTTTAAAATATAAATTTAAAATTCCTTTTTTAATATTTAAACTTTCGAGTTCCGGTATCCAGTGTCTATGTAAATATGCCAACATAATGCTTGTAGTTGAAACTGGCATGATCTTGACTATGATTCATAAATAAAAATGACTATGTATCAGTAAATAAATAATGAATCATTATTTATTTATAATATCATGATTCATTGATATTCAAAAATGAGGATCATCTTCTTTCAACTGACTATTACCGAATGTGAAATAATCAAATGAAATTAGGTCCAATAAAAATAGCAATTTAAAAACTTATTATTTCTCGAGAAAATTCTTACTTCAGAATTAATAGGAGCTAATTTATAAACTAATGAAAGTTACTTATAGGTACAACCTTTATCATTCAAATCAGCAGTTATTGTAGACATTAGCTTGAAATACGGTTGAGTTGAGTGTTAGAATTCATGTATTGTGCTTGACAAGGTATAGACCCGCCATACGGTATATTACAATGTGTTTGTTCACTTCAAATACACAAAAGCTATCAAGTTAACCAATTACAAGAACTTGGAAGTAATTTGCAGAAACTTTGTCAATTCCATTTGCCTCCTCATTAAACCCCGCTACAGAAATGAGGATGTATGAAACAAGTTGGCTATAACTTTGGAGCTCCTGCTCCCCCAGCGAGAGGTGCCGCCGCCAAGGCAATGCCTGCCTACAGGCAGAGGCAACTTGGGGTTACTGGTGTCGCGTGTGATTATCAAAGTGCATCGATAAAAATGCCGCTTATAAGACTCACTTAGGGAACAGGAAAAAGTGAGTCTTATAGCGGATGAGTCTTATAGGAGAAAAGGAAAAAAATAATATTTATAATGTCTTGAATTTACGAAAAAAACAACTTTATTTAATCAGTCAATATACGTAGAGTGTATGATCATCAGTGGATCTGTTTCCTCCTTGTCAACTTCGTCATCGTTCGTGACATTTGACGAGCTGCTGCTCCTGGCTCCTCTCATGACAGACTCACAGATCAGGTCCTCAGAATACGCCTCAGAGGTTTCAAGATTGTGGTCGATATCCATCAACTCCTCGTAGGTCTTTCTAGTTAGGTCTTCTGGCTTCTCTAAAATGCAGCCATATTCCTCCTTCTCCTGTTCTTTTTCTGTTTTTACAAAACCTCCGTACTGGAAGCAGTTTCGAATCATCACATCGCACAGTGGGACGAATGACCAATCTAGGAGGAAAAAAGTCTGTATCGATAAACATACCTGGCAACCTAATTTACATAAACAATGGAGTTTAAATAAGGTAAAATGAAACCTCTCAAGTCACAACCATGAGGAAAATACTATACAGTAGGTCCCTATTATCCGTTGTTCCGATATTTTTTTTATAAGGTCTAATTTTTCACCTTTCATTTTATTTGTATTATATTAAGTTAACAAAAATAATGATTTAGATCGTTTCTATTATACAGTAATTATTTTTAATTATCTTAAAAATGTAATGAATGAAAAAACACGTCAAGCTGGTATCATATAAATGAGATGTTTCCGTTGTACTAATCCAATTCATTTTATGAAGCGATACTGTTTTCAAATCTTTCTGTGATATTCTTACTGACCTGTTTGCCTACTAAGCAAAACTATTAACTCAGTTTTGCTTTAGAGTCCATTTAAATAGGAACTATCGAAATGTCACAAAGAAATAATAATAATAAAAAAATAAATACAAAAAGTTTTCATGCTTAAACAAAAATTATCCCATAAAAACTGAAAAGAAAAAGGTGAAAGTGTTTAAGTGTCATCCGTTGAATAAGGAATTGATGATCAAAGTGTTCATGATATTTTGAAAAAGATGGAAGGTATTTCCGACTTTGTATCGTCGCACATTGCGACGAATGGTCAATCTAGGAGGAAAAGAAGAAGGAGGTTTTCTAGCCTCTTATTACTTCGTTTTATTTTCGTTACTACCAATTTTAAATATCTCTTCCGATCAGCTAAAGATGTTGGAATAATATCCCCTAATTTAAGTGTTTTAAAAATAGTAATACATATTAAATCAATGCCTTTACAGTTTTGCCAAACACGAAATAACTCTCTTCGCGGAATTAAAAATTCGTTTTCAGACAAGAAAGCAGATAAAAGCAGCTAAATGTTTCATGATTATTTCATATACCTTCTAAAGCACCTTTACCGTGAATTTCAGAGAGGTAATTTGGGGTACTTTTTAGTAATAGATCTTTTTAGTTTAAAAAAATGCTTTAGTTTACGGAACTTTTAAAAAAATTATATAATAGGTCAAATTATGAAAAAATTATTATGAACATGGCTTACTGGTATAATGATCGTCTATATTCACTAATTATAAAATAATAATGAAAAAATATCAATACGATGATACACAAATTTAAATTGAAAGAATCAATAGTTTTAACAAAATCAGACCTGTCGAGTTAGGTACTACTTTGAGTACTTGAGTACCTCCGACATGTTCAAGTCGTTTCTGTGTCTTATAGGCGGCTGAACCTTATAACCCATGAGTCTTATAAGCGGCGTCCGAAACCACCTCATATTTGTTTCGTCACCTAATGAACGAGTTTGTCCAGGCGCTGAATCTTGCTTCTCTTGGAATTGTTTAATTTCTCGTTTTAGCTCCTCTCACATACTTGGATTATTTCTTCAATTTTATTTTTAATCTTTCTACTGGCATTCTAATATCCAAGCTCTCACGTATTGTAAACTAAGACACATCATTTGTTAGCTGTTTATCTGTGTACTAAAATGCCGAAAATCGTTCTTTCAAAGAGGGGTGATAGAGAAGTTTTACATTGTGTTTGTTTTGATAAAGTTGTATCAACTACTGCATGGTTTCTAGCAACACAGGACATAAAAAAAGCAAATCACAAATAATACAAAGTTAGGAAGTCAAAATTTCAACTAACTGCCTCAGAATCAGAAACGCCTGGTTTCAATACCGATTTATGTTGTACTTCAGCTCAAGCTGACAAACCCTTCCAACAATAAGCCACTTTACGTTTTATAACGTGTTTTCTTTTTTTATAATTACGGCATACTTAACAAAACTTTTAAAAATTTTAGAAGTAGTTATTCCATAAATTATTCATTACCTAGTGAATAGCTAAAAATAAGAACTATTTATAACTAGGCTTATGCTTAATTAGTGAAAACGTAAAAATAAATTACGGGTGATAAAGTAAAATAAAAATAATATTTCAAATAGAGGTTCCGAAGGCCGTCAATATAACCCAGTTATAGTGAGATATTGTTTTCTTGTTCATCTCGGCGATTGGAAATTCGGAGCTTTACTAAAACCTTTTGTTTTACAAAAACGAGGACAATTGTTGTCGCATCCAGTACAAACAATCCCGAATTTCTTCGACACACCCTCAGTGCTCTTTACTTTGTCCCAAATAAACGTGTCTATAAATATCGTAATTATACACATATTGTTGGTTTAGCCTAAACCAGATATCTATTCTTTCATAGCCACAATAACCCAAAGGCCAATAACCACGGATCGGCATACCTAACTAAAACTACTAGAACGCGCCCGCCGTTATCGGCATCTTCAAAATTTACTAGACAAACGTTCCAACTAATTGCAAGAGATTCATTTACTTGACAGTAATTAGACTTATTTGTATCTACGGAATTGAACTTTGGAGCTCCACTAAAACATCCAATTCGTCTGGTATCCGATTCTTACAATCCAAAACCCTTTGAAAATTTTCCTTACTTCGTCACGACTAAACTTATCCTTAATGATATTATTGCACTATATGATCTAGCCTAAACCAGATATCCTTCCTTTCATAGTGAACTCCATTACCATTCAAATCCAATAGTATTTCAACTTGCTATATTACCATCATTATATTCATAGACCCATCTAAAACCGCTGTGCCGTGTGTGTCTTCCTTTTATAGAGTCTGGACCAAATGTCTTGTTCTTGAACCAGCCAGCTCTCTTCTCCTGCTCCATTCAATGCCTCGCTTCCTGAATGTGTCCTTAACACCGTCCCCCCAGGTGGTGTGAGGTCTTCCTTTGGGCCTTCTTCCTGCTATATTATATTCCTGATAATCCGCTAAGACGTCTGAAAAGAATCTGACCAAATAAACCACTTTTATTTAAGTTCCAGCAATAAGTTGTTGCTTTACAAATTATTCCTATGTTTCTGTAACCATTATCTCACACATTTACTAGGTGTATATATTATAAACAACTGTAAATCTTTAGTACTAGCATTGAAATCCAAGATTAAGAAAATTAAAAAAAAAAAAAAAAAAACCTTGTATATTTTAAATAACTGCCGTATAAATAAATTCCAAAGCCTCCAGATTACAGTTTAATTGTTAAATGTTTATATAGTAGATATAAAAATCACATCATCTTTTGTTCTTAAGGCTTATGGTGTTACTATTTAATATGGGGACCTCATAACACCAAAGAATTGGATAGTTTTAGTATGTTAAAAACAACATATCATTGTTAATATGAGCTTGGGAGAGGACAAGGATTCATGTAGAAAGTGACATTCTGTGATTTCTTGTTAATGAGTTTAATTTTTTCATTTTTTTTGTTAGCAATATTGTAATTGCTGTAAGCAATTTTAGAGATTCAGTGACTCTTAGTGACGATTGCATAACATCTATGAACTCTGCATATGTCAATATAGATTTACGGTAAGTTGGTATGTAACTTGTATATAATTACATCAAAAGTGTGAGAATCGATCCTTGCGGTACTCCACCTCTGCTCGGTCGTATAGAACAGGCATTTGAGCCATTTCAAACAGAGAAAAACCTGTCGAAAAGGAAAGAGAGAAGAATAGAATAGTAAGTGGAAGGTAGGAGTGATTTAAGTTTGAATTGAATAGACAATAGTCTATTGTGTCAAACTCTGTCAAATACTTGAGCTTCATTCAGAAATACTCTTGTATTCAATCGTATAATCTTCCCTGTAGTTTAACTGAAATGTAGTTTGTGACTGTGTGAAGCTGACGTTTGATATAATGTTTTGACTTAATGATGTTCAGGTAGCTTTTTTTGTTTTTTTTTTGTTGGTTAGTTGAGTGTATTTCGGTAAAGTAGTTTGAAAAAGTGTTTGAGCGATTCTAAAGTGGACTGAGGTATATGTATGAAGGACTATTGGTATTGTTATTAGATTTTGTATCTTTGTATCTGCATCATTATTAGTAAGCGTGAGTAATTACATTGAAATAGGAATTTAGTTGTCCTGATTATAACATTAAAATTTTTTTTTTTTTAAATGTTAGCTTCCTTTACGCTAAAATAATTTTATGTTTATTCAGTATAAATTACAAAAAGAAAGGAAGGGATAAATTTTATTAATTTTTTTATTTTTAAGTTAGGGTGTCACTAACTATCTGGGGTGTCAATAACTGTCTGATTTACCCTATAGCTCTTATTATTGGGATAATGAAATTAGTGATGTCACTTTAAAATCATATCATCCTAATGTTCTTTTTCTCTTTCCTCTGTGGTACCTCACAGCCTGGAGGTGCCTCGGTCCAGCGCCTTCATGAAATTCAAATCTCAGTCTCTCTTCAGGTCTATTTTGAAAAGCTACAATCTTTGCTAATTTGAATTGAACGAGAATATTCATCAATGCTAATCAATGGGAACGCTTAAGTACGTTATCTTCATATCTTTATGATAAGTGATGATACTGAACATCTAGACAGCAATAAAACCTGTTTAAGTATAGAGACATTTGCAATCATTTTTATTATTGTACAAAACTAGTATTTTTAACTAGAACCGGAAATCATTGTGCCGCCTTTCTCTTTTTTATGTCTGAAATGTGCAAAAATTAATTTATTTTGTCCTCATCTTTTTAGTCAGGCAGTTCGATATAGTGGCTTTTATATATTCTAAGATACATTCGTAAAGTCAAGAGATAATTTGGTTTATTCTTATGATTAGCTTTCTAAAAATCAATAATTTATGCCAGGATATTCCTTTTATATTTATTTTATGCATGGAATGTCAGAAAGATAAATCATGATCTGCATACATTTTTTTCCTAAAAAAACAACAAAAACAACAAGATGACAAAGGGATTTATTAGCTCTCGGATGCCGCTGAGACAAAAGCGACGGAAAATAGCTTCCTGGATTCCATGAGCTAGAAGATGAGATCCGTCAAGGGTTTCATATCGAAAATATTTATTCTTGGCGTCTGTATTCCACCGCTCCCTTTGCCCAAAATACTTACTCTGCCCAACTTACTTTTCCTATTTTATTATGTGCAAAATTGCGTTCCGAGGGTTTGTTTTTCTTTTTGTTTCTGATACATTTGTTATATAAAGGATTGTATCTGGTAAAGGTAGTTTTAAAATGGAAAGCCCATTTTTTTATCTTCTGAATGTGAAAACAAATATTTTTAAAGTATATTTTTTCAGGAAAAAGGCAGTCGGGGAACAATGAGTGACGTCAATTTTTTAAAAATAAAAATGATTCCAAGTAATTTCTTGGTTTTATACCTTCACTCTTCCCTCTCTTTTTTTTTTTTTTTTTTTTTTTTTTTTTTTTTTTTTTTTTTTAAATTTGATTGATCAAATGTTTAATTTTACAATATTAAGTTATATTTTTATCAAACATTGAAATTTATTTTAAATTGTTTTGATATATATCATTTTAGTTTTCAGTTTTTGATATTAATATCACAAAACTTTAAAGCCTTTTTCTGTCATCAGTATAATAAGGTAGAAAATTTCGTTAGATAATATTATGTAATGGTACTCTTATCTGTATTATATCTATTTTACAGAAAATATTATCTATATTATTATTAATCAAAAAATATTGTGAAATACATTTTATTGAATCGCATATTGAGATGGAGCCCTAGGTAGCAGATCTGTTCAACGGAGATCAGTGGAATATTATTAAAAGATACTGCAGGACAGTCGTAGGATTGTGACGAAGGGTAAAGGTAATTTGATGGGATTTGTTCGAATTTATTTTAATCCTCTATATTTGACACCATTCATGAATATTTGTGATATATAGAGATAAGGGTGTTTAGACAGGCAATGGAAGGATCATTATGTACTAATAACACACATGTATCATCAGCTTACGTGGTGAGTCGGGATGTCAGCTGTAAACCCCGTGTACAGGATGGAACTTACGCTTATTGCATACTACCTTGAGGAACACAGACTTATTCGAAAAGAGAGGGGAATAAGAATATTTATGGTTTACTTTGAAAGTTCTATCTCTGTTACGAGAACGAATAATTAGAAATTATGTTGAAAAAAATATTTTACGGAGCTTGTAAAGCAGTCCTGGGTGGCAGAGTCGGTTAGAAGCTTGTTCCACGTCGAGGAAGGTTCCTGTGCAGTGAATTCCGCGTTCCAACGCTGAAGGCCACATCCACCACGCGATGGCATTGCTGATTAGCAGAGTGTGACATTCTAAAACCAACTAGGTGATCAGGGATGATTAGAGGCAACGTCTACCTCACAATGACAATGAATCAATTAAGTGTGCTTTTCGAAGCCTTATCACTTGGGATGGGTATCGATACACAATATATTAAAAATATCGATAGTTTTTTTTTTAAATATTTGTCATATTAATACGCACATTACGATATATAATAAAAAATAAATTGTTATTATTATCATAAAACATAAATATTATTATTATAATTTTTCTGTTGTTTTCCATCTCATCTATAAGAAATAAATCTATTGAAAACTTTTTGAGGAAGTTAATTTCTCAGTAACCAATTGTTGAATATGAAGGAGTCAGATTTAAATAGTTGACCTCCTATTATTTATTTCTGAATAAGTTAATTTCGTTTGAGGTTGTAAAATAAACTTCTTCAATAAGTTAATAAAATTAACTTTTTCTTCTTTGAAAGAATTGTCTTCCTTATTCGAAGTTTTCTTCAACCAAACTCCTCCGTCTGACGGTTCATCCACTCTTCTGTCCATCGCTTCTTCTTTCGTTAGGCCCCGGCCATCCATACTTACAGCCACACAATCTCTCCATCTGATGCGAGGCCTACCTCTACTTCTCCTAATCCTCTGCTCCCCTTTCATAAGCTGTTTTGGTGATTTTTTTATAATCCAATTCTTTTAATATGACAGAATCATCTTAATTTCCTGCACTCCATTTCCTCCAGGATATTCTTTTTTACTTCCATTCTTTCTCAAATGATCTCATTTCGGGTTTGCTGTATCTTTTAAAAATTTTAGCTGATCTCTAAAAATCCATCTCTCCAGCCAATAATCGCATTACATAAAAAATAAATAAATAAATTAATAAAATGGAAATAAAAATAAAATATTGTCTATTGTTGTTACGATAGCGAACCCTACTTATCGTCGTCGATTTTGAAGGCTGGTGAGAGGCCTACAGAAGCACACATTATGAGTAGGGAAGCTGGTCATTGCATATATATATGTATATGTTGATACATAGTGTGCTCTGGTATCTGGGCTAGGGTACATGCTGCTAGAGTTAGGGGGCTTCCTGGCCTGGAAAACTTGTTTCTGAAGGTGTTCTCTTAATTCATAATATAATAATTAATTCAAATGTTTGAAAACGATTTGTATAGAAAATGCCTAATACCAACTAATAAAAACTATAAGTAGTGTGTGTATATATGTATATATATATACACACATTCATACGTCTTTAGTGTTTATTTTATTTTAATACTAATTATTGAGCTATTGATTTCCATTCGGTTTTATGCTTTTTATTATTCGTTGAGTTCATCCAAGGGAATGTGTGTTTTTTATTTTCTAACAAGGATATACATGACATGATTACGTATTTCACGGTGGAAACAATATACCCGGAAGAATGAAATACCAGGAAGGAAACTGGAATGGAACTGGTTGGGGGAGATAGAGTTACATTGTATCATTTGATCATTAAATTAATTACATTTATATCTAATTAAATTGATACCACGGAAGGAGTTCCAAAGGGAACGTTTCCCCTCATCTCTGACGTGTCATTTTCGCAATTATTAATTCAGAACAGTTGAAAGATGTGTTTTGAAGTCGAATTATCAGTATGAACATAAAAAGATATTGAAATCTTAATTTTTTTTATTTTTTTTATTTTTTTTTTTTACAATATTTTGGCAAAGAAAAATGCCAGCTGAAATAATTCATCTGGACTGATTATAATCAAACAACTTTAACAACATATTTTTCACAGTAAAAGAATGAAGGCAACAAAATTTTTGTTTTGTTTAACATGAAATATTCGTCCTTTCAGTTGTCCTCATGTTACTATAAACAACGATTTTTTAGGACATGTATTCTTTGAGAACGCAAAACAAAAAATCATTAAATATTTATTAGAAAAAAAGTTAATTGATTTTATAAAACATGAAACTATGTGATTTTGCGTTCTCACTTATTCCACTGCATCACATACATGTTTTCGTTAAGTAGTCATGTTTTGAAATGAATTTGAAAAAGTTAAAAAAGGAAATTTATTTGTTAAAACTTGTTGATTTCAATTATTGATTGACATACGCTTTACTACTAATAAGAAAGAAAAGTTCTCTACTAGAAATGGTTGTTACAGAATAAAGCTGTAAATATATTCATACGATACTTATAAGTAAAATGACTACTTAAGAAAGATATAATCTGCCTCCCACACAATTAATTTATAGTTATAAAGAAATTAAACTAAAACCACATTAAAAAAAAAAAAAAAAAAAAAAAAAAAAAAAAAAAAAACCCTAATTCGTCAGTACCAACTTTTTTCGATTCTTTATACCGGACTTGTACTAAAAATTCGATTCTTCTCGACAAATAAAATATTATAGCAAACTATAATAATAATAATAATAAACCAGATGTATTGAAAAAACAATAATTGTTGAAGAGTTAAGTTATTTAACTGCAAATATTTATCATTTTCAACAGATAATACATAGGTAAAAACATACGGTCTGGACAATGTACAAAAAAATAATTCATTTTACAAATTCTTATTTGAGCTTTTAATCATATTTGAATTTAGAATCTTAGTTCTGGGGGGAACGAAAATCCCTTAAGTAAAATAAAGTAATAATATGAAAAACGGGTTTGTTATTTATAATAATAAAAAAAAAAAAAAAAAAAAAAAACAGCTTTTGTTATAGTTTCTATTTTTTCCAAACTATTTTTTTTTCCAGTCGACGTTCAGAAGATAAATCACCGACAGGAACATTTTACATACGAATAGGCTTCCTGGCACTAAAATTCAACATTTTGCCAAAGATTGATTTTAAGACCAAAATCTTTCGAATAATGAAATTATCGAAAAGAATGATAAAAATCCAGATAACAATAAAAAATAGAGATCTCCGAGGCATCAAAAATATAAGTAAACGTTTGTGTTTTGAGTGGCAACACATTTTAAGTTATTACTGGTCCATAAATGTAGGGCCGATGATAATGGAAGGAAGACCCTTCAGGATAAGCGACACGTCCTTCTAATGAAACCTTCATAACTCAGCCGACCAAGAGGCCTATAAAGCTCAACTTTTAAAGGTTCCCTGGGATGGGCTATTAACATTATCCTCTGTTTTAGCAAGAAATTTGTATTTAACACAAAATGGAAGGGGTTAAGATATTTATATTGACATAAATTTCTTTATTATATCTTTAAAAATACACACTTTTTAGCGTGGTATATACGACCATTTTCACCAATACGAAATTCAAATATCTTTTTCGTCTCGTAAAACCTTTGGAAAATCTATAAGAAAATCAATATGATCAGTGATCAAGAAGTATAATTTACAACAATATTTTTATTTAATCCTTTTGATAGAAATATGATATAATTTATTTAATATGTAATATCAAAAAAAAAATATAACTAGGTTTATATATATTAGTACATTTCGATTAGTTTAAAATAAATGTTATGTTATGTTCCTTGCCTGAAATTAGGTTAGTATTGCGACCATTCCATTCTAAAAAATCATTTCATATTTACAGAATAGTATAAGAAGCATAGCTAAGAGTATGATATTATATGAAGTACCTTCCAAAGCGACTAAAGGATATTACCTTTATTCCCACTCACTGGCTAGGTTGGACTGTCATGGATTTTCCCCATGACCCTTTAATTTACTGGCCACAAACAAATAAGCACTGGACTACAGTGTTTCGATACCGCAAACAATAAGTGGTGATGCTTCGTAATTCATGGAGCATTAAGAATTATTCTTTTGGTTTTGAAATTTAGTGTAAAGAGAAACGATTATCGGGGTAAAGAGAATATTTTTGATAAAATAATTATTCTCTTATTAAAAATGGATCACAGCGGTTTTAATTTTAAATTCCATTTTTCTCAAAAATGACTAAGTTGGACTACCGTCACCCTCCCCTGGCCATTCGTATGGTTCAACAAGCTAACAAGTAAATGTCCATTACCTCTCGTAATTTATCAATTACCAATTATAATTCTAAAGAACAGACAGAGAACCTGTAGTCGTCTTATTATATAGCTAAAGTATGACTGGCTTGCAAATGCGACAGTTAATGAAGAGACTTACATAGATTGAGTAAGATTATTCAAGCTGCTAAGTTCAAGATTAACCCCATTATCCCCTGAAAATATCTTCTCATATCTTGTTACGGTAGCAGCGTACGTTGTGGGGGATCTTTTCTTGATCGCACTTGGTGTGACAGATGAAGCTGTGGGAGAGCGGGATCTCATACGGAAGGATACACCTACCCAAGGAGGACTAGGCAGATCTTGCCTTTCAGACTGTTCTATAGTTAAATAGGCCTTGGTTGAATGAGATCCAACTAAATTGGCGAGGTATGTTGTCTTTTCTCTCGATTTTTGTAGGCGGTACTTTCAAGCTTAAAGATACACATCGTATTCATTTCGGCGAGTGATTTTATCATATTTTATAGATATTCCATTTTAGAAAAATTTTCTAAATCCATTTTTTACGCAATGATACTTATTTTTTTATCGGCTCTAACCTTGTTTCGAATAGTTTTCATTTTTTTGTCGCTACTTTTCGAAGGTTAATGTTATTTTCATTCATTTATCCACAAACTCTAAATTCATGTTCAAAGTAATATTAACTTCTATTTCCTAACCTATTCTATACCTTCTCATATTAAAATGAGAATTAATTATAGTAAATCAAAAATAATATAATAATAAATGACAAGTAATAATAAATTCTAATATACTTTTTCATGTTAGAGAATAAATAAAACACAAAATCTATCTTGAAAGTTTTGTTGTAAATTTCTGCTATATTTTTTCACATTAGAGAAGTGGAAATAAGAAAATATGAAACTTCTGATATACTTTCTCACATTTATTTTTAGATCAATGTCTTTTCATTGAATCAATATTACAATATGTCTCACCTTAATGCAATAAGCAATATGGATCACAGAGACTCCGTTCACAAAATATGCACACCGAAAATTTGTCTCATAAGGGAAGCGGAAATCAATGTAAGTATGTAAAACACTAAATCCATGTAGAAACTCATGTTGTTAACTTATGCTTCACCTTTTTACATTTAAGATGACGAAATATCAATATAACACACCAAGCATGAGGTTATAAAAAATAGCTATCCATAAATTTAAAATCGAAGTGAAGCATCGGAGACGATTTTGCAGGTGCATTGCAGATCTGGCCGATTTTCGGAACGCTTTGTCGATAGTAGTACCATAAATATATATAAACTATAAAAAGAATTACAGAAAAGCTATCCTAGATACAATTACTCCTCACTCTAGGGTCATAAATACGGTGATCGCCAAACTTTTTAAAAGGGTTTCTAAAACGCGATATTTCTCATCTTTAAGAGAACGTACGACAACTTGCCTCAACAAGGGATCGAAGCGATCCTAAATGATGACTAGGTATCAGTCTTCAACTTAGCGACGGGATTTGTTCTGACTTTTCACATGCGTTGAAAAATGTTCCAAGCAGTAGGGATGTCTGGTGATATTAATGACAGGAAGTTTCACCCTAACTCAATGCCCGGCTCTCAGATTATTTACAATCTACATATATCGTGGCCGTAAAAGTGAAACAAACTCATGATTATCGATTTACGGACTTTTAGCTGATCATGTGAACTAGATTTCCTAATGGCATTACAAAACATGGAACAAATAAATAGAGATATGTCTTAAAGTTTATTTATACTTTGTATAACAAATACCTAGTTACCGGAAATGCTCATATTTTACTTCAACACACAGTAGTTTTTGATTAAATCATGAACTTTCAACAGCCTCCTAGATAATAGTTCATATAAATAGATAATAATAAAATCAGTTTTCGAATTCATAAAATAAAATAATTTAATAATGAATGAAATATTCATATGAACATGAAATAATTGTACAAATAAAAAATAAAAACAAGAATAAATGAATAAAAAATACTGAAAAACAAACATATAAAAACAAATATGAACTACTGGCGTTAATGAATGAAACAGTTCAACGCCAATGAATAAAAACAAACAGCAGAGAGAAACACTTTATCAAGTGATAATTTCAAATTGGTTGCTAAATGCACAGCAAACATTATTAATCTAAGTTAGAGATTTGATATTATTCTTTTTGTAAAAAAATATAACACAAAAAAATATAAAAATCTGCATGCTAAAATGATCGCATGCTAATTATAAAATTATAGTTGAAAAAAAAAAAAAAGTGCTTTTCACCAAGAGAAACATACTTTGTGGTCAAGAAAATATATATATTATTTTTCAATGTAAAAATTATTCTGGTTAGTACGTTTCCGATCTTGTGCCTATTTCTAAACACATAACTCTATTTGGTGAATATAATTTTAGAACACTACCTTTATTATTTTAATATTAGTATGAAGCATTTCTATGATTTCTGGAATTAAATGTGTTTTATAACTGAAGACCAAAATTATTGCCAGAATAACATACGAGTCTAAAGCCAATTGTAGAAGAGAAAGAGGAAGATCCATATACAATAGGGAAGAAGGAATAAAAAATTATTTTACAAAGTGGGATCTGGATAAGAGTAAGAGAAGAGAAATGCTTAAGGATCCTGGATTTTGGTCCGGGCTGTACAGAACAGAACTGCATATTGGATTTATATTTCACCAATAGTATTAATAAATTATTAGGCTATTTGATTTGAAACAAATAGTTCATTACCGTTTCTTTAATTGAGATATTTACATTTTGCAAATTACATTTCGAAACTTTGCCCTGCTGGACCGTCAACAATCAAATTGGCGATGAAGACTTTAGAAAACATATCTAAATGAGTTAATTATCGAAACTTCTTTAATTATAAATCATTCTCTAACGAAGGCATTACTATTACTCATCTCAAACAGGATGAAGCAAACTTCATTTCCAGTTCTAGATTCCCCTCTCCAGGAGACAATAGAAACTTTAATCTTTCCTCTGTAAGGACGAAGAAGACTGTTCAAATTAATGGATTGTCCTAATGGTAAGTGAAAAGGTAACTGCAAAGTCCCCGCACAAAGCCCTGGGTTGGCCTGCCTCCAAGTCTCCCCTCAGCTTGGGACTTTGAGGGGACTTGCTCCTACGCTGCCAGCAGAGCGAAAACAGCTGCGGAAGTTTTATTCCACCTCTTGTGTTTGGTCAAAAATTCAAAGTCACTGACAGAAAACAGGAATTTTGTATAAGAATAATTAGATATAAATAATTATCTATTTAAAGCATTGTAATTCTAATATCAAAACAACAATAATAGTAATGTAATACATGGCACCTAAAAATTAATAAATAAGTAAAAATAATACTGCAAACGATTCTACGAACAATCACATAGACAACCCAATACACTTATAAACGACATGGCCACAATAATGTTTAAAGATGTAGATTTTTGGGGTATGGAGTCATAGATACACATCAATTAAAATATTATTTTAATTTATAATGCCTCTTATATAAATTGAAATACTGTTTTTAATTGCTGTGTGTCTATGCCTGCATACCCCAACAATCTCTAAATACTTCTCAGTCAACTTATACCTTATCAGCCTATATGTTGATTACTAATATCATGATTTTCTTTTTAAATATTTCAATGATTATTTAATTTTTATAAGTTTTTATTGTAAGTAATTAAACTTTATTTTTTTCATTCTCACTGTACTAATCTGTGAGTAGCACTGCGAAAACCAGTTATAGTTATTGTAATGATTAAATCTTTGTCATCACCGTAGGTCGCACTCAGTATGTAATTTTTTGCCATCTATCGGAATTAAGAATTCAGAAGGTGAAAAGCCTTAGATTTACTTTTTTTTTTTTTTTTTTTTTTTTTTTTTTTTTTTAATTTGGTCCATAATAAATATTAAATACGTGTTATAAATATTTACTCACAACTGATAATTTATTAAATATATACATTTATAATTTATACTTATATTTTTGGAAAAATGTACCAACGAGCACTTACCTAATTATCTGAAGTCATGTTAAATGTATCAGACCCAATACCGTGTAAGTATTTAAATGTTTTTTTTTTGTTTTTGTTTTTTCAATTTCCTAAGGTCAATGGTTTCAAGTTGATTAGGATGGTTAAAAAATCAATCAACACCATCTTTAGCTAAAATGATACATTACAACAATAATATTTTCCATCTCGATTAATATAGCAACATAATTATGGTTAAGGATAAACGAAGATCCCGAAATAAGATTATTCAGGAGGATTAACTTTAGCGCAAGAATGGAAACGGTGGTGAGTGACAACTCTCTAAGGAAGTGCTTCTCTACCGTTGTCACGTCTGACAGCAACTTGGGTCTTCCGGGATTAGTGGGTCTCACTGTTCCTCACAGGGCTTGGGAGCTTACTGGCTGAACTCTAGAAGCTTTTGCCGCAGCAATGATGCAATGAGACACTGAGAGGTAGACTGTTAAGGATAACATTGCTTTATTTTGTGACGTAAAGCGATTTCACTCAGTAAGTAACTGCACTTTGACTTAGGACCCGCATATTAAGAAAAGGAGTAAAACCTTTAACCAAACACTTACTCAAATGTAACAACCCCTCAGAAGATAATCCATTTTAAACATTTAATGGAAACTTGCTAATCTATACAATAATATAAAAGGACAAGGTAGTTTATGAGCAGTGACCACGAAAGTAAGGTAACTACTGAATCACTCTGTACCGAATTTTAACCACATCATCTTTATTGTTCCAGGAAGGTTCAGAAATAATAAAATCTACTAATTTTCAATTCATTTGTTAATTGAATAGCTAATTACCAATTTAAATTTGAAAATTGACTGATAGATAGCGAGCGATATTCTACATGATTGGTTAGAAAGGTACCGTCTTATATAGTGCTCGAAATTGATAATTATTTACAATGGTAATACTACTGAACCCATTCGTACTAAATTTTAACTGCATCATCTTCATAGGTCTAGATAGGCTTAGCAATTATAAGATTTATAATAATAAAGATTTAAATGTACAATGATGAGTGGCAGAAACGAGGTTTGCCTCACTGACATGTACCCTTATGCTTAGAAATTAAAATCTAACTACATGAAAGCAATACAAATTATTACCAAAGAAAAATGTGAATTATTTGAGTTTTGATACTGTGCATAAGAATCGTTTTTGCCATGCTTGCCAACCCAGCCTACTCCCCTCTCTGCAGTCCTGTACCACGCCTCTCTGGGTATGCCTTTTCTTCTTTTTCACAGGGGGTTCCACTGTAGTGCAGCTTTTTCAATAGCATCATCTGGGTTCCTCAGCGCGTGTCCTACCAATTTCTATTTACGCTTTCTAATTTCTAAACGGACCGGAAACTGATTGGTGCTTCTCCATAGATCTTCATTTGAAATTTGTTGTGGCCATAAAATTCCTAGTATCCTGCTAAGGCATCTATCAACGAAGGTCTGTAATGGACGGGTGATGTTTCTATCACTTTCCAAGTTTTACTGCCAATAGCAGGACTGATTTCACATTTGTATTGAAAAACCATAGTGGAGAAGATGATCAGGGATGCAGTCAAAGAGGAAATTCTTTAATACGTGCCAACGTTTCGACCTGCCTTGCAGATCTTCTTCAGGACCACCGAACTACACTTGTGAGGAGACGAACGATGACGGACCTGATCTTTGACTGCATCCTTGATCATCTTCTCCATTCATCATAATAGTCAACTATACTTTTATCATTGAAAAACCATATTTTCGTTTTTATGGATAGGTCTTTGTTCTTCCAAAATAAAATTTGAACAAAAAATCCGATGACCTTTTTTATATGGCTTAGATGTCTAACTTAAGCTTACCTTATTTTTATTTATACACATAATACAAATTTAAAGATTGCAGAATCTTCGATGTCAAACTCTTAATCTTATTATGCAAGTTCCTTCGTACGTTGGTAACACAATATAGGGTAAGCCAGACAGTTGCTGTTGTTGTTGTTGATTGTTTTTAAGGGCAAAAAACTGCTATGGTTATTATTGCCCATATACCCGAACTTTACTATACCACCTGCATTGCAACAATGACAATAAAAATAATAAATTTCTAATAAAATTATATTAATCTCAACCATAAATAAGATTTACACACAAAAAATAATAAAATAAAATAAAATAATATAATAAAAAATAAATAAAGAGAGAAAAAAATAGTAATGAATAAAGTAACGAATATTAAATACAATTATGTAACCTAATTTTCTTTATAAATTCTAGAGTACTAGAAATGTACTGTTCACTATCGCCCAAGGCCTTACAGAGCTGACGAGGTACACCACATTTATCCATATCTCTCCTATACTGAGGACACTCCTCGAAGATGTGCCTTTACTTTAGAGCAACTCTGCAGAGTTGACACTGAGGGGGATCTCTCCTTGCCATCAGGTAGTCATGTGTTAAACGAGAGTATCCAATTCTTAACCGCGTGATTATGACTTCCTTCCTTCTACATTGTCTTGAGGAATAGGCCCAGCCACCGATATTTGGTTTGATTTCTTCTAATTTAGTATCTTCCGATGCCAACCATGCACTCTGCCATTCACCCAAAATCTTCACGTGGAGTGGTCGAAACATGTCTGCCGCGGACAAGGAAGTGGGTGTAATGGTTTCTAATTGGTGGGCTTCCCTTGCTGCTCCTTCCACCTCCTCATTTCCGGGTATACCAGAATGGCTGGGGATCCAGAAAAAGATTAGCTCTTTTGAAGATTCATTGATCTTATTTATAATAAAATGAATTTCTTGAATTATTGGGTTGTCGGAATAAAATGTAAAAAGGCTTTTTTATTGCACTCAAGGAGTCAGAGCAGATAATTATCGATGGCTCTACAAATGTTTGAGCTAGTTGAAGCGCTTTTAATATCGCCGTCAGTTCCGCTGTGAAAATACCATACATAAGCCAGACAGTTATTGACACTCTTAAGGAATAATCATAATATAATCATAGAAATAATAGTTCAATAAAGTTAAAATTTACTATTATTTTATACTTATTTTATAGATAAACAAGAAATTTCACGCCAAACATTATTGCTTGAATGTATTTTACAATATAGCGACAATAACTGACGCAAAACCATTTACTGACACCTTAAGGATATCTTTTAAAACACGGACAGAATTGAAAGTATTTTTACAAAAGTTTGGGTGTCAATAACTATCTGGTTTCCCTTAACTTACGTATTTATCTTGAGTGAAGGTGAATGAGAGTTATTTTAGTTTAAAAGAAATAAATGTCGAGAGATACTGCCGGGTATCGTTATTCTTCATACCTGGCTTGTCTCTTTAACCGGTCTGGATAAATAAACAATTTTTTAAATAAAGTTTATCAACTATAATGTTCTTGTGTAAAGGTGGATAGCTACTTTCACAAAAGCCGGCAGAAAATACTGATGATGAAGCAGACTAGTAACTTGGCCATATCAGTGGCCGAGAAAAGAACTAACTATACAAAGTTATAATTTAAAGTATAACTTTTTTTGTGATAAGCCACCAAACCATGTGATAAGCCGTATGACATAATAGATTTTGGCTAATTGTTAGAGCCAACATAAAAACATCTTTGAAATTTATTTTTAAAAATGTTCATTTTATTTTTTGGAGGTATGACAGAAGTCTTAAATCTGATAGAATTTATCACTAGAAATTTTATTAAAAACAGAAAATTTATATTTTTTATATAAAATATAAAATATTTTAAATAAGTTCAATTTAACATTCAGCTATCATTGAGTTTATAGGTTTACCACCTCAAAGTTCAAAAATTTATTTACATTTATTGATTTGATTAAATATATAAAAAGGAATAAAAGTTAAAAGAAGAAATAATGCGGTGAGTTTATGTCAGTACCTGAAAAAAAGACCTAGAACTATTCCATCTAGAATAAGATATATATTTCAATCTGTTTTCATCGCTCTTCGTACCATAATATTTTTCTTCACACATACGCTTTCATCTTCCAATTATACCATAAAAATATAAGATCTGCCATCTAATTCCTTCTAGTATTTAAAAATACCAAATCTACCAAAATATTTGTATTGTAGGATATTTCTTATAATATGTTTCTAGAAGATCACATTTTATCTAATAACTCGATTTCTTTAGTAAATTTTTATAGATATATCGTAAAACATTTTCCTCAACATCACACTAGGAACATAAAAACATACCTAGTTTTTCTTCTTTAATATGACAATAAAAAAAAAAAAATTGTTATTATGAAGTTTGATGTGATCTATGAGGTACCAGAATTAAAGTTCTGGGATATCGTGCAAAGGTATTGAAGAATTATATGACCCTCATCGTATTTTATGAGTTTCGTTTTACTAAAGGATTGTTCGTACTTTTATTGAAGTTGGTCAACATGCAGCAAGTGCTGTTCGATTTTCAGAATCGGAATAATTTAGTCCGAAGAACATCTTGAGCACACTGATATGTAAGAATAATTCAGTAGAGAATGTATAGTAAATATTACAACAAACAAATATATATATATATATATATATATATATATATATATATATATATATATATATATATATATCATTTATGTTAAGAAAATTTATTAAAGAGCATAACAAGCTGGTAAAAAGTTTGAATTGTTTCTTGTAGCTACATTTGGTAAATGCTCAATCATTGGAAACCACGTTGGCTATTTTTGCTCTTTAGTAATAATAGATTTTCTTATTAATAAATCTCTTAAATCTACGCATTCTTTTTGTCTCATCGTAATATATAAAAATACTAAAATTAATAACAAAAGCTTCAATATTAATAGCTGTTGGAAAAATAATCATTCCTCCTCTTAATATTTTGGTTCCTCATCAAAAGGAAAAAAATACTAATAAATAAAAATATAAATAATATAATTATAATTAATTTGTTCGTATGATCCAATATGTGGCAGTTTCACAGATTTAAGCAACACATTTTTTATTCTCAAAATTCATTCAAATATCTTCTGTACAAAATAGACACAAAAGGCAATTAAAGATAGCTATCGAATGGTTAAATTAAGCCTGGAATTCTGAATGCGAGCAGATTTAACGTTTCGCATTGTCCTTAGATAAGGTATTGGATACCGTACTGCGGTAAATTAGTTGGCGATTGTGTAGCCCTGATAATTGGAACACAATCAGTCGCTGGGATAGGCAATGAGTCATTGGCTAGAGTTGGATTGGAGTTATGGATTGCGCTGGAGACAGTACCTGGACAGTTGCTATGGCTACCTCCACTGGGTCACAAGGGCAAAGTTCAAACTTACTCTGGGTTATCACCCCCCCCCCTTCCCCTCTCCCCCACCTCTCGTAATTGGTTATTGCCTTATCGCTTTCAGAATCCTGTTGCAAGGGTTCGACTTGTTAGGAAATATAATTTCTGAGCTTTGATCACTGATAAGAGTAAGTATAGTGTTTCTAAACTTGATCTAGTATTATTCATCCAATTAATTTTATTTTCATTTTAAAAATGTAAAATATCGAATATTCATTATATCAAGGATGATAAAAAAAACATTTATATAAAATATAAGAAAAGATGATTAATTTGAGGGAAATAAATAAATTGTATTTGAGTCTAGTGCTGATGCTTTGTAGTCTTATTATGTAATATACTACTTATATTATATTATAATACTACTTTAATTATAAGTAATATAATTCGAACCGATGCACAGTGGTCACTTTTAATGATCAATGCGAAATATTTTATTCGACGGATAATACGTGAAGTAATAAATTTACGAGACAAGTAGAGTTCACAAATAACCTTCAAAACGTATTTTGAAAAATATCTATTTTCAACGGAAACGCTTACATATTAAAATAAGATTGAATAAAGATTTCATATAAGATTTGAAAATATTACAGGAACGAAAAAATTAAAGTAGAAAATTTAATTTTCATAAATCTTTACCAAAGCATTCCCTAAGGTTTTCATTTTCCACACATAAATTCACGTTCAAGGTCTCTTCTTGTTAGGAGTGACTCTTTCTAGGTTGATTCTTCCTGTAGATACTTGTTATATGGTCGGACGATATGAGAAACCTGTCCATATTTTGTTGTCGCGTTAGCTTCATAGAGTGAAATTCTGGAAATGGAGTTCCTTTAACAATGTCAAAGCAGTTAAAAAGTGGTTTAATTGGTCTTTCAGATCTTTAAGTAGTCTCATTAGTCCCTAAGTAAAAAGTTTCTTACAAAGCCATTTTTCATTTACAGCGACGAAAAGTTGGTTTTGTCGATGAAACCTTAAAAGAATATCCACTTTTACATAACCACTCAGATTTTCAGATTGATATCACACTTGTTTATAAATAGTTCCATTGAATTATACTTTTTTATAAATATTGAAAAAAAAAATTAGTATGAGTTTTTTTTTTAATTTTATTTATTTGTTCATAAATCGGGTTTCAGAGCCCTCATAAATAGCTTAGACAATCTCTTAAGATGGAAGTATAAGTTTCAGCTCTATGTGTCGCTATTCCCTTCTTCTTTTATCGTCTATCGATCTGGTTGACAAACGTTGAGAATCCTATTTTACACCATCGCTGTTGTCGAGGCCAGTAAAACAAATAACGCGCGAAGAATATGAAGAGAAGCCGCTCTCGCGCCAGCACTTCTGATGATTCGTGAAAAATAAGCTGCCTAGAGTTGATGCTTTGGTTCATTTGAAGTGCATTTATCACAAGTAGAATCCCTCCCCAAAATTTATTTATATAAATAAACTAAAACTAAAACTTTTTTAAGTCGTTTAATAAATGTGATCAAACAATAAAACTCTTAAAAACTAATAATTCCTATTTACTTTAGGTAATAAGGTAAACCAAAATTTTAAATAGAAAATAGAAATAGTAATAGTAACAAATAAATTAACAAATATTAGAGAATAAAAAACAAGCTATAAAATCATACGTTCTTATTGCAAGAAAATCATTACATTTTTATTCTAAATGAAATTTGCTATAAAAAACGCATGAGTGGTTTGAAAAAATATGAAATTGCTTAAAGGATATACGTTTTTTCGAATAAAAGAAAAAAACGTGAATTTTCATCCGCTTAATTGATGATCCTCCAGCGAAGATGAGGATTGTGGCCATTGAAGGTCTGAAAATTTTCTCTTTTTAATGAGGTTGGGTACCTTTGATCTCGTGATGAGTTTGGTAAACAGGTCAAATGATTAATAGGGTCTGAAGGTATTCTTTTTATAAATTCGGCATTAGGAGAGTGTAAGATCAAAGGTCTTGACCGAACCCCAATTCAATGCTTGTTTATTTATAGAGAGGAAAATAATAATTATCCATATTGATTAGGTGTGTACTGAGGCGATAATTAACAATTTTTTTTTATAATAAAAACAAAAACCAAGTGCTAAAAAAATAAAATATAAATGAGTTTATTTTGTGAAATATTATTGTGTGACCAAATTTGTAGGTCACCTGGTCAGGAATACGTCCAACCACCACATTTTTCAACAATCCAAAGATCAGTTTCTCTTGGTTTCTCTTGGTACGTTTACTTTCAGTCCAATAAAATCTAATGATAAGATTATGAAAGTATAATTATATCAAAAGGTATGATTTATTATTTCATGACAGCTGATAATATTTATTCCTTTTGAAATACCTTATTCTATAAGTTTTTCTTATTCTTTATTTATGTATAATGCCTTCGTGTAATCCAACGTAGTTAGTTATTTCAGGCTATTCTACTAACCTATTCTATTGAGAAAAATGTTTCATGGTTGTCAAATGATTTTAAATAACAATAATTTACGGATTATATTTTGTTTGAACCAAGGATCAGGTATAAGAAATAGATCCTTTTAAGTTTTCCGATGTTGACTTGCGTGTATGCAGCTGATTATTTTTACGAATTAATTTTAAAGCCTCTTCATATATTCTTCCAATAGCCAGGTCAATGATTAATTACATTTATGCTTAGACGCAAAACCTGCATTTTATGTCCAGGGAACATTCAAAGGATTATCCAACTTTATAGAGATGAACCGTAAGGTAATTTGTTTCTATTGGGTTGTTTCTCAGATTTTCTGAGCTTCATCTCATTCGTTTTGCTCCACAGAATTAAAACTTTGCTGTGGCAATATTACAAACTTTTCCATACAGGCTTTTAAATGTTAAAAAAAAATCAACTGAAGTTTGCAAAGTGTTTTTTTTCTCTCTTAATACCCTAGATATTGTAACACATGACTTGATTGAAGATTGACAAGATTTCAGTAAATTTTTTAACCACTTTTGATATGAATATCTTTTTGGCTGGAAGTCTATATTTCTTTAGTAGGTATATTTTTTTTTTTTCCTGGAAAATGTAACATTTTGACACTCTCTAGTTCTGGTGGTGTTGTTTTTCTATCAGAAGTTTAATGAAAAATATTTTATTTTTTTTTATATCATTTGACACTAGAAGCTACCATTTAGGAACTATATTGGTTTATATGAAATAATTCATGTTTGAAACCCCTATTTTTTCAACTTGTATTTCGAACAAACATTGATTGTTAATTTAGTTTAACTAATAATTTAAGTATTTTGATCCTTTTAATTCTAACATCTAAATTAGGAAAAGCAGCAGATTATAAACTGACTCATCCATGGTCTATTTTTTTTTTTTTTTTTTTTTTTTTTAAATCATGGAGAAATCAATTTTATTTATTTTGTTTTACGGATTTATTGATTCTTAAACTTTCTATTTCTGGCAGTTTTTACTCCACCCTACAATACATTGGTATAATAAAAACTTGAATGCCAATAAAAAATATATTATTTATATTTATTAATTTATTTTGAGGATATAAACCTCATCAATTACAAAAACGTTTGGGTTATTGTATGCGATATATTTTTCATTTAGAATTCGGCTAGCTAAATTTAAAAAAAAACATGAGGTACCATTCAAAATAATAATTACTAAAGACAAAACGATTGAAACCATTAAGTTAAAACAAAGATGGCCAACGGGGCCAGAGTTGTTCGTACAACAATATCAAGTGTCGGAATTCCAACCACCTTCAGTGACACACATTGTTAGGTGTCGCTTTTTCAAAGGGTTTCTCATTTATCTGAAGTGGAAATTAAGCATTCGGGTTCATAATGGTTCTCCTTTCAAAGGAATACTAAATGGCTATGTTTTATACATTAAAAAAAAGAAGGATAAAACGTTTTGCTCATTTCTTTTCTTTCTTCATTCTTAATTATTAAATCGATGAATAAAGAATTAAGTAGGCATGGGTATGTTATGAAAACCTTCTTTTTGTCAAGTCGCTATACAATGCATTCAGAAAAATGAAAAAAAAAAGAAAATAAATAAATAAGTAAATAAATCAATATAGAGTTCCAGAGGGTAGTTATTTTTTCTTATTTAGAGATTATTTACTTGATAAATACAATGTTTTAAATCATATAATCTAATGATGTAATGGTTTCATTTGAGCACTTTTATTTACAGATTGCCTCTACAGTGAAAACTATTGAATGTGAAACAACAGATTTTTTATATTACTTTATTAGTTGTTTTAGGACTGATATGAGTTATAGCGAATCCTCAACTCTGAATTCACTCTGTAAAGGGGACGAATAACCCTGTCAAAAGGCCGATTATACAAACTATTCCATTATGCCAAATCAATTTAACGAATCGCTAAAGATCGAATGCTGAATTCACTCTGTAAAGGGGACGAATAACCCTGTCAAAAGGCCGATTATACAAACTATTCCATTATGCCAAATCAATTTAACGAATCGCTAAAGATCGAATGCAAAAACCGCGTATTTTCAAATTCGATAATCTGCGGTTGTAAGGACGATATTTCTTTATTGTAAAATAACCAAACATTTGATCGTGTTTTAAATGAATCATCATTGTTTAAAATTAATATTGTTATTTTATAAATATTTTAACCTAATTAAACTTTAAATCACGACTCGCCTACCTTCAACCATACCGGCTACTTCATCATCCAGCAACTTCTGTTTCAAACTCTGATCCAGTTCTCCTCCTTTCACTTCCTAAAATGCAATAAATAACTCTACTCATTGCATTTTGGGAAGTGCACTCCACCATTTCATTTTACTTATGACAGACGAAGGAAGTAGTCCACATAACTCATTCTCCAACCTTTCGTAGTCTTTCACTACAATGTTTATTCCCATTACGTTGCGTTATCAGCAGTACAGAGAACTTAAAAAGGGGGAAACCAAGGATTGATGTTCTTCATTCCACGTTAGTATAACTGAACCCAGAATATTTGGGGAAGGTTTCCAGCGTTTTGACGGGTTGTGAATCAAAATGAGGAACACTTCTTCTGCATCGTCCATTATATTATTGCGATGATTTCTCCAGGGTTGATTTCTGCTATTGCTATTTTTACCGTATTCCTTAGTGACATGCGAAATAGTATTCACTGTTAACTGAAGTGGTTATGATTTTTGTAGAACTTTATTTTGTTTCAATTTTTCCAAGCAAAAATACTCATTACCGGGATTACCTACTTGCTCCTGAAGCATTAAACTTCTCCTTATTCTTATTTATTTATTTTCTATTTCAGTTTATTTATTGTATCATATCTTATGAGGTTACTTATTTATTTTATTTTTTTGTTTTATTTTTCATCATTGTATATATTGTGTGAATGGATCCATTAAGTCATCCATATTACTTATGTTCCTTCTTTAGGCAGGACTTCTTCTCAAACTTCAACAAATATTGCCATCAGAAGTCTATTTTATGCACGTGGACATAAGTTATGTAAACATGTTGCTTATTTTTAATTTATGATGCTGGGGAATGTATTGTTCATTTTTGACTTTCATTCCATTAAATTTTGATAGTAATTCATAATTGTATTGACCCTTATATACTATGATGGTGTTAATAAATCTAGTCACTAATTATAGTAATAGAGGGTGTAAAGAAATTACCGTTTCCTCAAATGCACGAATCCCAAGATCTGTAAACACGTTTATCTTATCTATTGTTGGATTGTCACCTCTATAAAGAGTTAGTTTTTATTGAAAAAGTAACATGACGTTGCTATAAGGAATTCCTGTTATTTTAAGACAATATTCGAAATAATGACGTTCGGCCACCGAAGCGGCTTGTGAAATCAACTTAATTAAAGATGTTCTGGATGAGGGAACGCGGGGTGTAAATTTAAAAAAAATCCTTGTAAAGATATCTCCTTTGATAGGAAGAAGGGTGTTTTTTTGAACAACAAAGCAGTAATCCACAATGGGTTTGTTCCTAATTGACACACCATTAACTCTTACTTTATTTGCGAACAACTAGACAGAATGTATTTGAAACTGTCTTATCTTTATCAAGCTTTGTTCAAAATTTTAAAAAAATGTAAGAATTAGAGATAATGGTTCAGGAATTCTTCGATGGCCATCTCAGTGGTACTTTCATGGTTCCAAAAACTGGTTGAAAGATAGCAAATGGCCGTGCACCACAATGGCCTATATGTATAATATTAACTTTACGCTACAATAAAGAAACATATTATTAATTCTTTTGTAGAAAAACTATCATTTTTTGTATACACCTTTTTATTTTATCCCTCTCTTATTCTAGCTAAAATTTAAAACAAAAATGATGATCAAAATATCTTATATAGCTATTATCTAGTAAGTACGAGTCCTAAACATTAATTTCGACCCCATCAAGTATGCTTTCCAAGAGTAATCTCCATGTCTATATTAAGGATTTAGAGGTGGCTCTTTAGAGCATCCATTGAATATATAGTTTATGAAGTACTTGGTTAGCTCGGTTGTTGAAGCATATCCAACAATTAGTAAAGCATCTGGAAACATATAAAATTATATCAGCTATCTGATACTATACATTACTATACCAGGTTACATAAAATCGGACACAATCTAATACAATGCAACTATCTTATTACCCTTTTATACGAGCGAATATGTTATGAATATACAAGGAACCCCCGCCAGATAGTGGTACAAAGTGACGGAATTCATTGAAATCTGTGTCCCTAAATTTCTTCTTTCCTAAGTTTGGAATTTTCACCAAAATCGACAAGTGATAAATCTCATTTTTATGACTTAAAACATTTGATAAATCATTCCTCTTAATGAAAATCATGTTTTATTTTAATTGTTGCTAATTTTAACATTTTTTTTTAGTAATTATTTCAAAATATAATTACTAAACACAAATTACTCTAAGTTCTTATGTGTTTATCCTGTTGAGTTGTAATTTATTATACATATAGGAGACAAAATGGCCGAGCTAGTTGGGCCGAGTGTCTCAGCGCGCTGAGTACAGATGGACGTGTGTTCGAACCCCACCTGGGCTGGTTATAATTTATTTCGTGGAGGACTCCACCAAATAAATTTTTACCTTCCTACCCTGGCTAGAATAGGTCCGTCCTTCCTGCCCTAGTTGGAGTACATAAATATGTTAAGCCCTAATAAACAACAAGTGAAAATCAAATAAAAACATCTGCCACCTAAAAAAGCACCGGTAGGCGCAGCTAAATTGTTTTTGTTTATATAATCGGAAGTATTGAAATATTAATATATAAAGTTTCAGCCAATCGGAAGCCGCCGATGAAAGTATATCCGTTAATTTATATTTTGTAATTTATTTTTATTTATCAATTTTTTTATTAATTATTTATTTTTTATGAATCAATTTCATTTTAGTTTTGATATAGTATGTATTATATCAATATATGTCTATTATATGTATTTTTGATAAAGACTAGAGTATAAGTAGCAAATCCGAAAAAAAGTAAATACCTGATTTTTTGTTATTTATCATGGTGTCTTTTATATGGCTGTATGATTAGCTGTTTTAATATTATGTAAACGCATAATTATACATCCAATTTTAATACATGATTTATTAATCCAAATGGTCTGATAATATTAAGAAACTCTTGTGGAGAATCAACTTTCTTATCAGTGCTTACAACTAAAGATCCATGAATCATATTTTTACAGTCAATATCAAAAAGCTAAAGATCAAAATTTTGATTTGATATTAATTTTTATTTATCAGAAATAATTTTATTGGCTACATTTGGTGATTGGATTTAAATTTCTAATAATAAAAGTATATGAACTTATAGCACAGCTCGTTTTGCTATTCAGCATTGTATATTTAATTTTTTATTGTTGCTAAATCTTCCTAGAACTATGAAGATTATGTAGTTAACATTTGGTACAGACGGGTTCAGTAGTATCACCATTGTAAACTCTATTGCGGGATGTCGAAATATATTAGAAAAAAAAGGAAATGTTATAAAATAAAACATATTTATATTTATATATATTATTATTAAAAATCATAAGTCATGTACATTAATTGTATATTTATTTGTAATAAACTAATGTCGTACATTTTATATATTTTGTGTTATGAAGCGACCCATTAAACAATGTATTTAAACTTCAGTTTTCTTTCAAAACTACGAATAACCTTATACTTAACTTTCAAAACCAATTAATAAAAAATAAAGAATGGATTAATTAACAAATAATGAATTCCTATAAAAATTGACTAAAAACGTTTTTCAATCTCAAAACCTGATATTGAGCTTAAATCGATCATGAAATTGGTGAATAAAAATATAACGACTGAATTTATGAATAAATTACGCTAAATTATTGGGACTCAATAAAAAGTAAAAATCTATTTTATAACATTTCTTATATTTATAAAAAAAATTTGTTTTAAATCATCGTTTTATTCTGTTTTATTATTTCTCTGATTTAGATTCTAAAGTTCAACTAAGTTAATTTTAATTGAATTTCTAATTTCAGGTAAAATTAAATTTTCAGATTATGTTGGCTATGAAAATAGAACTTATTGTAATACAAAATATCTATGAAAAAAAATGATGCAATTTTTGTAAGCAATTTATTTTTATGGAAACGGCTTGATTTTCTTTACCATAGTATAAATTCAAGAAGAAAAGAGAAAATAAATTAAGTTCGGAATCTTGATTTATGTCAGACATATAAAATGAGAGGACTCGAAACACCACTCAGTCTAAAATAATTTCTGATATGGCACCGGCAATCTCATGGCTTCATTTCATTTAATTTTCTAAGAAAATGAGAATATATAATTATTAAATCGATTATATATATAAATTTGATACATATTTTGATAATATTCATCAAGATGAAATATCATTTTATTCGAAAACTGCTTTTAATGAATAAATAATTCAATAAGAGGAGTGGAGTTGCAAAAGGGGGTAAATCCACTTATTACTATTTTTAATTTTTTTTTAGTTAGCGTTCTCAATAAGGTGGTAAATCGTCCACCGTTCAAAGTTTGGGTTGAGTTTCAGAAGCTTAAGCTTCTGAAATTCCCTTCCAAACTGTTTATTAAAAAAAATACAAATGTGGAAGGTAAAATGTTATATAGAATAAAATAATAGTAAAAATTGAATATAAAAAATAAAATTAAAAGATATAAAGAAAAACAATTTATATTGTCTTACTATATATACAATTTACGTACACAGCTGGTGGAACCTCGAAACACGACCAATTGCCATATAAGTGTTGGAAGTTCGAATTCAATGAGGTCTCAATACTGTTCTCTCTACCGTTTCCTGGTATCAATTGTTCAATACTGACAAAAAAGCATGAGTTGTTTTTAGAATAAACCAATTCATCTATGCTAAAATCTTAATTTTTGATCAGAAAATTATATATACATAGTATATGTGCACACTCTTGCACAATATTAATTCATCACTTCAAAGTTTACGAAAAGTACCGTAAACGGGGGCTACTTTGTACATGCAAGGCCATTTTAGACAAACGTGCTTTTAAAACAAAAATCCTTCTGGCGGACTCAATTTGGAAGAATCCTCCGGTTGGTTCTATACATTTAAGCAGTAAGCATAATATTGCTGCGATTTTTGATTAGAGCACATCTTGCCCGTCCTTGGCCGTTGTAAACCATTTTATGGTATCAGTATTAGTAGGTGTTTTTATAGACGTGTTTAAGTCTCATCTGGTCTGGCGTAAGTGGATGGCTAATATATTCAGCAATGTTTTCACGCTCACGCTTAAGCAGAGAGCTGAGACCACTCTACAAATAGATAAAGTCAGGTTGAAAGGATGCCAGAACAAAAAGTTCCCAGGGAAATGTTGTGCGACAAACCTGGCGGGCAGTGGCCGAGAGGGAGGCCGAAAGTGACGTGGCTGCGAAATTTTAATAAAGGAACTTCAAACGATTAGAGTTGGAAGATGGTAGACAAAAACAAAGTATTGTCAGGAGTGGCTAGGAATTGTGAAGAAAGGCCAAGGTTTTTTAAGAGCTGTAGAGCCCATCAGTGAGTGAATATGGTACATTTTAGGTGAAAACCATTCTTTGTATTTTTGTAGAAAAAAAAATCAATAACAAAGTCAACGTTATTAATAAAAAAATAAATTAAAAAAAGTAGAAAATTGTAATAAAAAATAAAGTTCAGTTCTTCACTCTGGAAACTACAATAATATTAGATTCTAGAGTTAATAGCAGGTATTGCCCTGCAATCGGATGGTGGCATTTATCCATCTAGGGATAGGTTAAAAGAGAACTTTTATTGCCCCTTGTGTGGTATTTAAATATCTCCCATAGTCTTTTAAAGGGGCTGTCTGTCGGGTTGTTTTGTGGGGGATTTTTTATTGTGTATATATTACAATCTGACTTAATTAATATTATAATATTATATGTTAGAAAAGATTATTTTGTCTATAATTAACTAATTAACTAATTATAATTAGATTATAAAGGGACGTTTGTTTTACGATATCAGAGATCGACTTAAAATTAATTGATAGTTTGTTTAATTAAATGCAGTCGTGTCTGTCTATTTTCCAGATAGCAATAATTACAAAGGGAACGTTAATGTGTTATGAATACTACAGATATTAAGTAAGCAATAAAAATGAAAATTTAATCCTGTAAGAAGTTAGGCAAATCCTTGATGGGTCCATTATCCTTAAGGATAACAAAGCGGTTTTGTTCTCTTCTTCCCTTTTTTTCCTTTCCATTTCTTTATGAGCCAATTATAACTGAGAATTAATTAATCTTATTTTCGGGGTAGTCGGCCTTAGAGTGTTGAAAAACATCACTGTTTGTGGCAGAAGGAAGTATTAAAAAATATGCTGGCATTGAAATAATAACAATCGTATTTACTTAAACGAAATTATATTAAATTTGCTTATTTTAATGATAATTGAGGCATGTACATGGAAAAGGCTGTAAGTGCTAAAAATAAAATGAAAGATTTTTAATTGGAAAATATCGTAAATAAGTTCTATCGCCAATGTAATGGAAACAGTGGTACGTTCCTTTCTTGGTAGTAAGCCCTTTATGATAGGTACCTGCCACTGTTGCCATTACATTGGTGATATAACTTATTCATTTTCCAATTAAAATTTTTTTATATTTTATTTTTGGCACTTACAGCCTTTTCCATTTACATGCCTCAATTATCGGAATGACTTATTTTTCAGCATCGCTCTCCAATATTGAATTTAGGAAAACAATAAAATGTGCAAAATGAATGTTAGAATATAAACAGTTTAATTGAAACTTTCCAATTATACTGATGTTAACTAACAATTCTTAAAAGACAATAATTCAAAATGAAAAACAAAACAATTCGAACCATCTGTAAACTAAAGATTAATGGATTAATGTAAATCCATCTAAAGAATAATGGATAACATGGATATCAATCAGGAATCACACCCTTCAACTCTTAGCCCTTAAAAAATTTAATTTCCCAGCCTAAAAGTTAATACAGGAAGTGGGTATTGGTACATTTTTTTTTTTTTTTTTTTTTTTTTTTTTTTTTTTTTTTTTTTTTTTTTTTTTTTTTTTTTTTTTTTTTTTTTTTTTTTTTTTTTTTTTGCAACATCTTTAAAAACGAGATAAAGCTTTCAGATTACAATACAGACTAATTTCTTTAAGACTGATATACGTTGCAGCAATCGATTCTCAATTCATTATGTAATGGGGAGGAATAACCCTGTCAATGGGTCGATTATACAAAATATCTCTTTAAGTCCAAAAACAATAAGAAATCGCTAAAAATCAAAAACAAAAAAAGGTATTTTTGAACATTCGATACAATGCATCTGTATCGACGATACAAGCTGAATATCCAGTTATAATAATTATATTTTCAGAATATATAAAACAATTAATAATTAACATCAGAATTCCTAGGGATACGTTTCGTATCCAATCCTTCTAATCGAAAAATCATAAATTTTCCTTACTTTGTCTCAAACTAACATATCCACAAAGATCTTCATGTACCCGATCTTTAGCTCAAACCAGATACCTGCAAACTCCAATACCATTTCTTGCTTCCAATTCTATTCCAGATAACCCTCCGAGGCATGTGAAGAGAAGGTTGTCTCGGAAACTTCTAATGTAGAACTTTTATTAAAGTGATACTAGTGGGTACTGAGTGTTTTTTAATCGATTTCAAAATTTCAAATAAAATTTTTGATTTTTTATATATATATATATATATATATATATATATATATATATATATATATATATATAATATAAATTTTATAGTTATAACTATAAATATATACTAACTTTATAAACTTTATAAAGTTATAAAGTTATCATTTTAGTGTAACACAAATATAGTCCATTATAACCACTGCTGAATCAAAACTGATTCTAAAAATCAAAGTATCTAAAACTTAGGACTGGATATTAATTGGCATTCCGAAAATGAATCTTATACTTCTGCATTGCGCTTAACTGAAATGCAATGAATAGACACATCTATCATGTGCTAACATACCTTTATATTTAAGGAATGATAAATACAAATATGTATTGCTCTATATGAAATAACACCACTAACTTGTTTACGGGCAGTGGCCGAATAGGAGAGTGGAAAAACAGAGGTAGGAGAGCAGTTAGTAACTATCCCTTATCCTCCCTCCCCCCCATCGCCGTGGATACTCCATCAATTACCGCTGTTTGCCCCTATAGCCCTCCTACTCTCCGTAATGGCCACTGGTTCCTATTTAGCCTCGGGGCATTACACCATGTTCCTTATTGACTCCATCTCAATGGGCTGACTAGCTTTAAGGAGGAGGAGCATTAAAAGATCAGAAGGAAACAAAAAAAATAAAATAAAATAACAGGAAGAACTAAAAGAATGGAAAAATTCATAAATAATTCAGACTACAGTAGTGCGCGCATTTTATATTCAAATCTGTCCCTAGACAGTAACGTTGGACCTCCTAATTAGCTAAGTGATGCAATTTTATTTTTTACTTATTTTATTATTATGTGATAGAAGTTAAAATACAACAAGGAAAAAAAATATTAAATACTTTCATACTATATATATAATATAAACACACTCAGCCTGGGGAACCCCGAATCTAGCCTATTCCCCCACTTATTGGGAGTAGAAGCCAGACCCGAAGAGATCTCAGCGCTGCATCACTGGTAATATCCAGTGGAGACTGAGTAGGAGCGTTATGGGCATAACAATATATCAACACCTACTCACATTTGCCTAACAGATTTATATAAAAAATGGAAATGTTCGCAAAAACGCATGAATCTACAATTGATTAATAATTTTGTTAAGAACAATAAGGGTAGGGTCATTCCATGTCAAATCAACCAATGGTTTGGACCTTGACCTCTTCGATTTCTATGATTGTTTGTATAGCAGCTGTACTTACCAAGAATAGTAAAAATGTGAAATATTACATTTTTCTGACTTTTGGTTTTTGAGTTATAAGCTTTTAAAAACTCAAAAAACTGCTGTTTTCGGTCCGCACTCAATATATTCAAAATAACGCCATTAAAATCTATTGCTCTCAGAAAGCTCAAATTTGCGGCATTCTTTTCTATTTGAAACGCCCTTTAAAATGATATATAACTTGATATATTTTCGGTTCATTTTGAATTTTTTCGAAACATCCAAAAACGGTTTTCGTAATTCCCAAAATACATACCCTTCAATTTTTTCGAAAAAAATGTAAGTGATTTATACTATTACTGACTACATGTGGACCAAATTTAGGATGGGACGGAAATGGGTTCTTGATAAAAAATGATTTTTTTTTTTTTTTTTAATGGACAGTTAGTCCAGTCAGTGAAGTATTATAGAATGCGTTAACCTTTATTAACAACACTAGAATGTCCCTAGGCTATCTTCGCTTTAGACACCTTGGAAGAATATCAGGAATGGAGTGGGAAGCAAGTCGAGAAACTAACAGATTTGAGTGATTATGGAGCTTGCTATGAAAGGATAGGTATCTTTTATGGGCTAAATCAGCAACATATGGAACATTAAGATCTTTATACATAACTTTATTGGTGACAAAGTATGGAGTCTTTTTTTTTTGAGGATTTTTCGAAGGATGTTTTAGTGGATTGTAAGGATTGAATACGAGATTAAACTTAGTGTAAGTGATTTTTTTTTTTGGATGTTTTAGTGGAGCCCCAAACCTCAGCCCCGTAGTCCAAATAGGTCTAATCACAGTCATGTATATGAGTCTTTTGTAATTAATTGGGAGCTTTGAACTTTTGTCTAGTAAATGTTGAAGCAGTCTGTAACGACGGGCTATATATATATATATATATATATATATATATATTGTGGCTGCTTATAATTTGTTTAAAAATTTTGTAGCAATACTTTCATTGATTCCCTTAGAGTTTGCTGAATTCAAATTATTTAAAAAAACTTCACTCGATCAAGACAACAGGAAGACAATAGTCAACTGAAGCGCCAGGATCTACGAAGCAACAAATCTTAAAATGTTGAGAAGGCAACATAAGATCATTCGATTCTAATTGTATTCAAATTATTTTATTTGATTGTTTACGAAGTTTGAGAAGGCAACATAAGATCATTCGATTCTAATTGTTATTATTTGTTGTTTGTTTAAATTAATAAATGGAGGATAAAAAAAAATTAATAAAAACAAAAATAAAACTAAACTATGGTATAGCTTTTACGTTATATTACGACCAAGCTGCCTGAAACAGAGTTCAAAGCTATTTAATTTGTTTATTTCAGCTTTTAAACTAGTCCCGGAACTGTGAGATTTTTTTCTAGGTTGACTTTTTTTTTCCTCTTTGTATTTCTCTTTTTCCTTCATTTTATTATTCAATTATCCTAACAAATCGTTTATCAAACGACGGTATAATCATAAAATACATGTCAATAGAAATTTAATGACTAACCCAGTGAAAAATGTAGATTTCGAAGCAATAGAATATATTGACTATGATATAAAATTCATAAACACATTTCAATATTATAAAACCTTTGAATAGGAAATAGACAAGGAATGCAATAAAATAAAACCCTCCTGAGCGCCATCGAATGTCGTAAAATATTTTACTTTTAATAATTTAAGATTGATGCGCTATCACCGTTATAGCTATTATGTACTATTTTTATTGAGGCTGTAACTTGAAGTTATCTCCGGCACAAATGCTTCTCTAGTCTGAAGAATTTTATAATTTTCATAAAGGATTACATTTTATTTTATTTTATTAAAACAAATCTATGAATTTGTTTAATTTATAGATTTCTTATTCTGTTGAAAGTGATGATTTAGTAGTTATTAAGAAAAATGATTACATATTTATTGAAAAACACATTATAAGTCCGAGTAACAATAACTATAAGATCTTAAAAATATGCATATAAAATATCTCTTTTAACAATACTACGATAATCTTCAGTACATCTGCGAACATATAAAATATTTACTACGATGATATGTGGATGTTCATTCTCGTACTATAATTTTCTTTTTCTTTTTGGATGTGATTTATCATAACTTATATTATAATCTGAGATCATCTTTGTTTTGTTCTCAGATAATATTCATTTTTTTATAATTTTTATTTAGTATTAATATCAATTGCTGTCAATTAATATCTACTATTGCTATATTGCTGAGTCATGTCTTCAATTTCAAATACGTTAGCTAGGCAGCCACAATACACACACATATAGGTATATCTAGATAGGTTGAAATTCTTATGGACACTCAACTTCAAGGGTCTTTAATGTCCTTCAATCTACGTTTTTCTTCTATGTCATTTTTTTAAAATTTTATTGAAAAAATTGTATTTTTTAAGAAACTTCATTATTATTTCGATATTCTAGTTATTATCACATAACATGGTAGGGAGGTTTCTATGTAGTCCTTCTTCTTATATAGGGATAGCTATCGCATATAGGGCATCCTTTTGGAATGTGTTGAACTGTTAATTGTATATTGCATGATATGCACTAAGGTGGATCGTCCTTCGTTATAGAAGCCCGTGAGTAAGACGTGTATGGCCGATCCTAAGTCTAGTTATGACAGCTTCTTCTTTTCTATTGTTAAGGTGATAGCTTTCCACAATTTTGTTTCTTTTTTAATTGATTTCAGTTTGTTTACTTCTTCTGTGTTTTCCCACAGCTGGGCCCAGTCCATTTTTACTTAGTATTTTAGCCTAATGCAAATGTCAGATGTTGTGTAAATGTTGGTGATGTCTATTGATGATAATGCTGCTTCCTTTGCTGCTCGATCTGCTTCTTCATTTCCTTTGATTCCCACGTGAGACAGAGTACAAACCAGTAGTACATTTTTTTTCATATTGTTTATCATTGTTGTATACACTTGGGCTTTCATTACTAAACGGTCTTTAGTGTACATGTTTTTTAATGCCATTAGAGCAGATAGAGAATCTGTGCATGTTACAAAGTTTTCTTCTTCACATTGCATAATATAATACAGCGCCTCACAAATCGCATAACATTCTGCAGTGAAGGTACTGGTTAGAGAGGGAAGTTTTATAATGCTGGAGTCTGATACAAAGGAACATCTAACGTTATTCTGTAATTTGGAATCATCTGTGTAAATATATTTTCTATTACTATATTTTTCTTTAATTTTTAGGAATTCTGTTAGACAGGTAAGTCCTGTAGTGTTATTTTTAGTGAATTTTTGGAGTTATAAATTTATTTAGTAGGTAATTTCAAAGTCCGTGGTGGGTAATTAAATTCATCGGTTGTAAGTTGCATGGAACTGATTTCTTCTATATATCTGCTAGCTCTAATACCCAACGGAGCAGGTAGTCTTCGGTTTTCCATAAATCGTCTTCTCTTTGGCTGAAAAATGGGTTTCCACGCGGGGTTATTGGGGTTGATTTTTAGTATTCCAATGTATCTGCAGGCAAGTTGACGTCTTCTCAAAGCGAGAGGAGCTATGCCAGCTTCAACACATAAACTATTTACTGGACTGGTTCAGAAGGCTCCAGTAACAAGACGGATACCTGCATGGTGAACTGAATCTAGAGCCGAAAGAAGATTTTGGTTAGCTTAAAAGTAAACAAAGCTGCCATAGTCTAGTTTTGCCCTTATCAGACTGGTTTATACCTTATGCATACTTGATTTATCTGCTCCCCACGAGCGTCCAGCCAGAACTTTAAGAATATTCAGTCTCTTGAGTGCTTCTTCTTTTAGACATGTAATATGTTCCTTCCAGTTAAGTTTACAGTCTAGAACTAGACCTAGAAATTTAACTTTTGTATCGAATAGTAAGTCTGTGTCTCTATAGATCAACTTTGGAAAAGGAGTAGGTTTCCTGCGTTTTAAAACAAGTAGGCATTTAGTTTTTTCTGTGGAGAAGTTAAAACCAGTTTGCCTACACCATACTTCCAAATTTGCTAGGCAATTTTGCAATAATATCTGCAATCTATTTTCATTGTGGAATGGTAATAACAAAGCTATATCATCTACAAATAAAAAAGTTTTAATTTGCTTCGGAATAATTTCTGTAACTTTGTTAATGGCTATCGCAAAAAGAGCACAGCTCAGGACACTTCCTTGTGGAATACCTTTAGTCATTTCTTTCATCGAAGACAGATGACTTCCAATTCTAACTTGAAAGGTTCGATTTCTCAGAAAGGTACCAATGAGGATGAGAAGGAGACCTCTAATTCCCCATTCACGTAGCTGTTGTAGGACGAGAGATGTTTTTAAGTTGTCATGGGCTTTTTCGATGTCGAAGTATTTGCCTATGCATTCTTTTCTATCAGCAAAGCTATTCAAAATCTCATAATTCATTGTTATGAGATGATCTATTGTAGAGCGTTCTATTCTGAAACCGCTTTATGCGTTCGATAGTAAGTTATTTTTTTCTAGTATCCAACTAAGCCTTTTCAAAAGCATCTTTTCTAGCAACTTGCATATGCAGCTTGTGAGTGAGATGGGGCGGTAACTCGGGGGAAACAACTTATTTTTTCCAGTTATTAAAATTGGTATTATAATCGATCTCCTCCATATCTCAGGAAAGTCCCCTGTACTCCACACCTGGTTATAGAATGCAAGAAGTGTATCCATTGCCTGCCTCGGTAGATTTTTCAACATTTCATTATGTATCTCATCTACTCCTGGTGAAGATAGTTTCATTCCTTTTAAACAGTAAAGCAATTCTTCTTTAGCGAATGGTAGATTATAAGGTATTTCATTTTGATCGTTAATGCTGTTTGCTTCGGTTTCTATTGTCAGTTGTGCTTGAGTAAACTAAATATTTGAGCAATATTCAGCAAAATGCTCTGCTAATATATATAGATTTTGTTCTACTAGTCCGTTGACTAGCAGGGTTGGCTGGTAATCTACATGTCTTCCCATTATGTTCTTTATCTTTTTCCAAAATATCCTGGGTGGGGTATTTGAAGAAATGCTGATCCAAAATTGTTGCCAGGATTCCTTTGTTTTATCTTTGATTAACCTACGAGATAACGAACGGATTTTCATATAATTTATCAGATTTTGTAGAGTAGGTTCCTTTTGGAAAACTTTAAGGGCCTTTCTTATATTTTTAATTGATAGTTTGCATTCATTGTCATACCGCGGAACACTTTTCGATTTACCATTTATAGAGCTTTTTAGAATTGAAAGATTCGCCGCTGCTAGAATAGATGAAGTAATCTTCTGATTAACTTCATCGCATTTATTTGTGGTAGCTATATCAGAGGCTGTAATGACTAAATATTTTGAAATTTTGTACAGTCGGATTTTTCTGTGATCCATCTAGTATGTTTTGTTACCCGTGTACTAATGTTTGGGAAACTGATTAATATTGGGAAATGATCGCTAGAATATTGATCCTGGGAAACATGCCAGTCTAAATGAGTAAATAAACTAGGTGAGCACCAAGTTAGATCAATACAAGTGAAGGAATTATATGCTGGACTCAATCATATTGGTTGTCCTGAATTTAAAACTATGGAGTCTGTGCTGTCTATTATTCGTTTAATAGTATTTCCGCGGGCTGAGATATATTAAGAACCCCACGAAATATGATGGGCGTTAACGTCAATCACAACAATATAGGGAGAAGGGGTATCATTTAGGAGATTAACAAAATCTACTTCATCAAAATTATCTCGAGGAAGATGAATATTATTGATAAAAATAGGGATGTGAAGGAAGACCTTGACTATCACTACTTGCAGCGAGGCATGTATCTGAATCAACTCAGAAACGACCTTTTTATGGACGGCAATTAAAATCCCACCAATTAAAAAGGAATTAAAATTAAAATGCTCTACTGCGATATTCAAAATCGTTCCTGTAAATGTTATAATCTTTTAGGTTAAATATTTTGTTGGGGTGTAACTTAGTCTCTTGTAAACATATAACTAATGGTTGATATTTATTAATTATAAGTTTTAATTCCTCAAATTTTCCTGTTATACCGTTACTCGTAATTCAATGCCCCCAGAATAAAATTTATTTTTATTTAATTTCATTTCACATAACATGCGCTCTTCTGTATGAGTAAATTTAATATTTTGCCTAAATATTATTTATCTATATTTTATATAATATTGAGTAGGTAGTTTAATGATCATAGTATAAGCTAGATAGGTATTCTATTAATTTACTTTTTAAATTTCTGGATGTACATTGCATTTAGAGCTATCCGCGTCCAAGGCAGCTAAATGTATATAGGAATGTTAGTTGTGTGGTGTGTGTGTGTGTGTGTGTGTGTGTGTGTGTGTGTGTGTGTGTGTGTGTGTGTGTGTGTGTGTGTGTGTGTGTGTGTGTGGAGAGAGTGCAGTTTTTTATGTAAAAGTTTTATAAAAATTAAATGATGCAGACTTTTAGCGTGGGGATATTTTAATCTGCAGCAGCAAAGATGTTTGACGCATCCGGTAGAACAAAGACGCAACTGTAAAAAATGAAATTTTACAGGAGAAGCGGGAAACGTAAATGAGATACTTTTAACCAACATTATTGGTATAAGTAATATTTATATAAACTTGTGGATTGGCCAGACTACTGATGTTTTAAACTTTTGGGAGCACTTCTGAAGTATTAATCTCAATGATATTTTTTACACAATATCGCAGTTACGTTGTTGTTCCACTGGATGAGCAATATGTGCTAGATAATTTGCTACATACTGTAGTTGAAATACTGAATCGTAGCCAGTATGTGCCATTCGGTGTGCAAAAGATTTTTTTTTTTTAACTGAAATTATTAAAGAAATACGAATAATACAAGAAATAAATTATCGTTGATATGAAACCATCGAAAAGATTTTGTAACTTTTCTTGATATAAAACTTATTATTTATGTCCCTTTTGATTCGTGTTTTATTATAGACATACCATCTTCGATATTAAAATACGAACACAGAAATATATTTATAAGCTGAGCCTGGCTTTCCAATCGCATTGAGTGCTGCGATTCTGAGAATTCTCAATCATTTCAGTTATTGACGGTTTTATTTATATATCTTATATTATTTTTATTTTAACAAATATTATAATCTCTCCCAATTTAGATATAATGAAGTTAATGGATTGAACAGAGAAAACTCTTTTAATTCAATCTTTACAGAAAATCAACGAAATAATTTAATAAATTTATCATTGAAATAAAATAAAATGATAATATAGAGATAACAAAGAAGAAAATAATTCTATTTCTGAATGTGTTATATGAATTTCAGTAATGATAAATTTAATTGTATCGATTAAAATATATTGTTTATTACACAAAATACAATGTTATACAACATATAATGATTAAACATAAATAAAAAACATAATAACTCTATTCTACATTATAAATTTTCATTATGACATTACACATCGGCACTGTTTTAAATATTATTCGATATATTTGTGTCTGAACTCGAGAGATTAACAAATCGTCAAAATCTCACTTACGAGAAGTACATTAAGTACCAAGTTTAAAATGGGAAAAAGCCTCTAGGGTTCTTAAAACATTTATATTGTAATAATTGTAAAGTTCATAGGAAAAAAACAATACTAAGCTTACCGAATTAAATTCGTAAATCCTTAGGTAGCATAAATGAAGGTTCATGCGCTCAGCATTTCTTTAGGTTTTACTGTTTCTTGACTAACGGTCGTTCTTAAATGTGATAGGTTATCACACCTAACCGTTTTCCCTAATCAATAGAATATATAATATGTATAAACATATATTGAGATTTGGAAGTATATGGTTAATGTCAACGGTGAACATAATTTTATGTTTACGAGTTTGATAAAAACGTTCTTTTTTTAAAATGTAATAATGATTAAATAAAATCTGCCAATTCCATTTAAAAATGAATTTAATTAATATGGAACTCCAAAGCGCTCCATGCATCAGATAAGATCTCCATGCATACCAATTGTGAAACTATTGAAATTAATAATGAAACAATATCTTGATTGGCCAATAAATGGAGATTGTATTTTCCTGGTCGAGATTAAATCCAAGGCACGTGGAACCTCCTTGGCCCCTGGTGGCTGCACTAAAGGCGGTGCCTAATATTCAGGAGGTGGCAGGTTAGGCTGTTGACCGCGCTAGCACTAAAACAATAATGCTATTTGCTAATGCAGTGCCACCGTACCATACAGTGATTGTAGGGCCTCTCTGGATTAAAGTATAATTTATTTAAGGAATATTACAATCGAATGGGTATGTGGCTCAAACATGTTTCAGGTTATGCTTTGCTGTACTTACCTTAAGATATTTTATATACATAAGATTGCTATATACATTATAACCTATATAACAATATCTTGCTGGGCCAAAACAAAAACTTCGGCCAATTTTATGATTTAATTTGTGAATAACACATTTATAATCTTCATTATGTATTTTTTTTTTTTTTTTTTTTTATGGTTTTTGTTTTTTAAAGCGGTCGTGAACACCTAAAATTTTAACTTATTTTCTAATAATTTAATTTAGTGGCATATCTTCTCATTTATTTTGATTATTCTTCTACATGTTTCGGGATTTTATTCCCATCTTCTGGATTCTAAAACTCTTAAACATTGCCATTAATTTAAAAGTCACTATATACTTTAAGCCCACTAAGTCAGTGGGCCTAATTTTAAATTCACAGAGTTTTAGAATCCTGAAGATGGGAATAAAATCCCGAAAAATGTAGAGGAATAATCAAATTAAATGAGGAGTTATGCCACTAAACTAAATATAACCAATCTTTTTCTTTATAAATTGAACTCTTTTTCTTTTCTTGTAGGTTAAAAACCTACAAACTCATAAAGATATTTAAAAAGCTTATGAAATTGATAAATGAGGATACTTTATTTTATAATTATTTTAGACTATCACGAATGTTAAATCAAATCAGTACTTTATTAATATAATATAGTGGCACAACTCCTCATTTATTTGGTGTATCGCTCTACATGTTTCGGGACTTGGTTCCCACCATCAGGATTCTAAAATTCTTCACTTTAGATTCTTTAGTAAACTTGAAGTGTAAAGAGACTTCAAAATTAATGACAATGTTTAAAAATGACATTAAAGAGTTTTAGAATTCTGAGGATAGGAATTAAGTCCCGAAACATGTAGGGGAAATTAATAAAACCAAATCTCCTTCTAAATAAATCGAAATTAAAATCATTTTTATTTATTTTGGGTGTACAGTCTTGGAAACACACTTGAGAATATTAATTTACTGTGCCAAAATTTGGCTTGCAAAGTAACTCTTCATAAGACTAAAAGGAAAAAAGAAGAAGACAATTACAAAATGTGTTAGAAAAAAGTGAATCTTATGAAAGATAAGAAGATAAAATGAAATGTTTTTTATTAAATACATTTTGAATCAATGTTTTAATTTTACTAAAATTTAAAGTCATTTAAATTTAATAATAGGGAGAATATTCCCTAATTATTTTTCCAGACATTCCTAAGCTGTAAGACTGAGTTGTAAGTATAAAGTAAGTTAATAAGTTACTAGTGTTATTATCAAATGATTCGTACATTATTACTAAGAAAATATATTTTTTTACTAAAACCAGAAACGTATTTTATGAGTTGCTGTTTATCCAATTTGGAATAGAAGTATATGTTTCCTGTTTTTTTTTTTTTTTTTTATTTCTAATCTTTCCAATCTTTTCCAACACTGAATATTACATTATCTTACAGTTTTAATAGAATATCAGTATATGTATCATAAAGACATATCATAAATCGCTTGATTTTTCCTTAACTAGTTCTGTTTTCAGTTTTTTAAAACTATGATTAATTATCTCATACTTAATTAAAGATTCAAGTCACTGATTGTTAATCATTTTGATTGACATGTGTGAGTAATGATTTAAGATTAAGAAAAAATAAACATGTATTATACTGCATGTTCATAACTGTTCATAATATTTATAAATACTTAAACATAATAATAATAATAATGTTTTATTATTATTATAAGAGCTTTATAACTTAAGAACACAATCAAGTATACATGTTATAGCCTTATAACCTCCTAAACAATAATGAATAGGTTTAACATTTTAACGTTGTTCCTTAAACATTCGGAAAAAATAATAATTTATATGATTTAAGTAATAAAAATAATTGATATGTATATTTATATAATAACAAATATCCGCATGAGCTGTTTAATTTCATGGATGTTGGCTAGAAAGATATATTTTTTATTGTTTTAGGGATAGGTGGATTGCGTTTTGTTAGTAACATGTTTATATGGATAATAGGAACATATTCCTCATGCATAATAATTTGTCTAACCCTTATTGATAAACAACCAAAAAATAAAAAATTAATAAAACAAAGTTCAGAGAGTAATTTTGACATTTAGGACAGTTAAAATAGTGAATTTATATCGGACGAGTGGTGTTAGTTCTGGCTAACGAGGCGTTTGAAACGGTGCCTTTAATCATAGCTTTCACAAAAGATCTGCCTCCACAAACAGGACTCTGTTCTACTAATGCGCCTCATTGTGTTCCCCGCCTAAGTCCAAACATTCCCTCGACCAAGAATATCTTTTCTTCTGGGGTCTCCCTTGTCCCTCTAAATGGGCCATGTTATTTCTGTTTTGTTAAGAGAGTGGTCCCTGAAGAATTATACACATTAGCTGTAATTGAAGGGATGTTAAGGAAATGTAATACAGAGGCAGATCCAATTTTTTAAGACAGCACTTATTTTTGCGGAGCCTCAGGTATGGCGCCTGGGGCAGTAGTATTGAATTATGTATATTTATAAATATGATGTATCAAGCGGATTATATAATTAAACATTTGAGTATTCATGAATTTTTATCGAATTCACAACGATCTCAATAAACGACTTTTTACAAATAATTTTATACTTGTCTTTTCCAACTAATCGGGTGAAAAGATTTATTAATTATTTATGTTAGAAACTACAGTTACATTCAAAGTTAATAAATCAAGACCATTCACTGTGTATTGAATTAGATCGTCTCCTTTTGTTTTATTGACTTTGGGTAAATGATTCTTCAGAGATATCTTATAATAGTGACAGATGGATGTTGGCGGGTTTAATTAAGTAAGTTTTTAATCAACGCAATGTTAGCATCAATTTACAGCCTAAATGATATTGTGATTGCGAAATAGGAAATCATAAAAGAGATAAGAAACGTTGAAAGATAGTATTTTAGAGTGACAAGTAAGTTAGATAAATAATTACCTTATTGGTATATATTTTTTAAAAATATATATGAATAATATATACTTAGTTATAAGTATGAATGGGTCAATAAAAAAGTTGGAAAAACTCTTCAAATAAACTTTTTTGTTCCAATGTATATATTAATACCAAATTAAGAAATATTAGTATTTTTTTTTTATTCTTTATTTCAAATAAAATCCAATAAAGCCGAACCAGGCTAATAATAACATTGGTTGGCACACCTTGATATACTTCCATCTCATATGATACATTGTGTAATAAGAAGGCATCTATAAACAACTGCAAAACACGCAAAAAGATAAAACAGTAGGGAGAAAAAAAAAAAAAAAAAAAAAAAAAAAAAAAAAAAAAAAAAAAAGCCTACACAACATGGAAATAAAACTCTTCTGTGATATAATACAAAAATAAACTTTTATTTATTAACTTTATGGTGGAAATCAGATATTTACACTATTCTAATGTGTGTACTATAGTGTAATTTATAGAAATTAGTTTTTCAGTCTTCAAGCAATATCTGTTTTGTATATTTTTAGAGTTTTCTTGTTTTAGTTACATATTTCTCGGACTTTTGGGTTTTCAGATATAGCATTTAATAAGAAAAATTACTTTGTTTGCGACGGAATTAGTAATTATTATGGATGGAAAGCGCAAGGGTGATTGGCACCTAAGGACTGACTTTTGACAGGATACACTGTATCAGTTGTCGGCAATACCTAGGAAAAAAGTTTTCAGAAAAATGAGTAAACAACAGTAAACAAAGGAAGAAACGCTAGGGTTAGATAAAGGGGAAATATAACTATTTAAGGTGTGTCCGGGAAATTAGAAGAGGTATTTATGAAGTTCTTGTGTTGGAGGAAGGAAAAATCGGAGAGAGGATTGGAAAATGATAAAAAAAATTTAACGTCCCTCTGATCCTGAGCTCGACTTAAACACCTCAGATGAGTACCAAACAGTATTAATTGGATGTAATAAGTGTATAATCTAAATTTTGTGCTGACCCATGAATAAATTAATAATATTTCATAAACAATTTCACCAACATTAATAATTGATCGTTACCTAATTGCCAATAATTAAAATAGAATTTGTTAACAAAATAGATAGAATTTAAATAAATCTTTTATCAATATATTGGGAGTACCGTGTTGTTGGGACATCTATGTGAGTAAAAGTAAAAGGATTTAATTATACCTTCCCCCAAGCTGTGGTAACATCACACCAACAAATCAATACTGTGATTAATAAACTCAAGGATTATTAGTTATTAAGACTTTTTTTTGTTGGGACTGAAAAAAATGGTTTTTTATATAGTATTATAACTGCAAAATATGGGTAGCTTTGTTATAAATCAACGTATCAACAACTAAACATGTCGACTTTTGGTCAATATTGTTTTATTTTTCGATGAAGCCTTGCAAGCTGTACACACTATTATACTATTTTTTCGTTAGTATTAATCTATTTAAGGATTTAAGTAATATAACTGTTATGGATTTAACTGTAGGGGAGGACTAGTGTACGTTTTTGCTCTTTCTTAAACATTTTCTGAAGTGCACATGTTCAGTTTTGAAAGAACTCTGCTCAAATGCTATCGCACTCTTTTATTGCAGGTGGCAGGGCGTTGGTGTACCTCATTTTAAGGAGACGCCGAGAGCTAATCGATAAATTTGTGAAAAACAAATACTTTCGGGGTCTGAATGGACCAACGCCCTAAAACCTCAACATCAATTATGCACCCCTGCGTGGAGTCCCAGGTGCCAGTGGACAGATAGGAGAGGTTGGGTCCCTTTGTCGCAAGTGCGGCAAAGAGTCCGAAACACCAGCCCATGTGCTGGGAAAATGTCCCAACAACTCACTCCTGATCACACGCCGTCACCACAGGGTCAAGAATGAATTGATAAGGCTCCTCAAGAATAAAGGCTTTACCTGCTTTGACGAGGTATACTGCATCGGTACCAACGGATCCACGAGGTATGCGGATATTGTCGCGTTTCCGAAGAACGGACGGACAGCGCTCATAGTGGATCCTACTGTAAGGTATGAAAAAATAATAACCTCGATCAATCAGGTGAAGTAGAAAGGGAGAAAATGGATATTTATGAAAAATGTATCCCTTTCCTCAAAGAGAAATTCCTCGAGACATTCGGAAATAGAGATTTCTCCGTGAAAGGATTATGGTTTGGGTCTCGCGGAGTCATCCCGGAAAAAAAACAAGGAGCTTTTTGGAGGACCTTGGCGTGGAGGTGAGGGATATAGCGATAATGGCCAAAAATATAATATTGGACTCCCTGGGAATTATTCACCACCACATACATGGTGCATAGGATGGCCCATTGCAATTTACAGTTATTAAATATGTAGCAATTTATCCGATTCCTGACTATGTGCATTTATGTATATGAATATGTGGTAGATATGTGAATATTAGGGGGGGGAATAACAAAAATGAAAGAATAAAGTGAAAGAAGAAAAGAAGGGAAAAAAAAAAAAAAAAAAAAAAAAAAAAAAAAAAAAAAAAAAAAAAAAAAAAGAAAAAAAAATGTTATTAGTTTGTCTAGTATTAGGTAGTATTAAGTATTATATTATATAACTATAACTAAATTATAAATTACACTGTTGTCTTTAATTGGATAGATGAGTATGCTGTGTTTATAGCAACCCAATAAAGTTGGGCAGCTCTATGTTTATTGTTAATTGTCTCAATAAAGCATATATCCCTAGTTGAGAGGAGTATTTCATTTTAAAATTTATTATGTATGTAGGGTGATAAAAATAGATACGGATCAACCTAAAACAATCGTTTTCATAAGTGGAATGTCAATTATTTCACAAATGAACCTCCTAAAGAGAGTTAGAACTGGATGGAGTTTAATGTACATCAGAGTGTGTGACGACTGGTCATGAATGCTATAGTAGATGGTAAGAGACCTCATGGGAGATCTAAAGCAAGATAGATAGGCAGAATAAACAAGAGGAAAGAAACTTAAGATAATAGGTAATTACTAGTCTGAAAAACCTATTGAACAATTAATCCCAATTCAGACATTTTTTAACAGTTCATTAAAATTCCTCGATGTTATTTTATTGTGGATAGTATTATTAGGTGTAACGAGGTTTAGTTTATGGGTCATTCTGCCATTTCGTCGGAATTTCGACATCGTGATTCCAGTAGAAAAAATGTATTAAAAAAAAAAAAAAATTCTTCATAATCGTTATATAATTCTACTAATAATACTATCGAAACATTCCTTCATAGAATATAGTGTATCTGCACATTTATGATCATTATGGAAATCATGAGAGTAAGAGAAACTGATAGGGTGTGAGGGAAATAGAAAACATTCGCAATTCAAATAATAAAATGTTTATAGTACAAAAGAATTGTTAATGAGTATATCAACTAGTCGATTAAAATATATTACTTAACATTAATTAAACTTTTAAACATAAAACTTTATAAAAAAAATAAAATGGTAAGCCATTATATTATACATTTAAACTTTGAAATCGAACATTAGATTAATATAATTAATATTATATCAAATTAATATAAATAGTGAAAATATATATTAAAATTATTTTTTTTTTTTTAATCTTATTTCACTAACAGTTTTTCTTATTGTAATCTATTTCCCTAACTTTAGGTGTGAGGGGAATAGAATTTTGAGTTTGATTTAAGATTAACACCTCATGCATTTAAGAATAAAAACTCTGAACTACATGGGAAACGTATAGTCCAATGCAAAGAAAACAAGAATCAAAGTTACCTTCTTTCAAAAATCACTATGTGAGGAAATAGAATTATGAATGATACGATTCGAACCGAACACTTGATTCAACACAAACTTGGGACAACTAACAAATGAAATTTGTTGTAAGTTAGGTTACCCTCAGTTTGGCGGGAAGCTTCTGCAATGTTGCCAGCCTGAAATATTATGGAATGAATCTTGGTTATACTTTGGCGGGCTTTTTCAAAAAATGTGAGGGCAATAGATTGACCGTATGGGACACAGGCATAAGAAATCATTCTTCTTTTTTTAAGCAATGAGCCTCAGTATCAATTCTAAAATTCAATATACTGCAACTTGCCTGAGGTACTAGAAAAAAAAAGTAAGTTAAAATTGCAAAAATGGAGAATTTATTCGCATTTAACGTTATCAACTCATGTGAGGGAAATAGAATTTGACGTTTTGAATTCTAATTTAACCATGAAAACAAACCAATAACCATGGAAAATCTACTTTACGTTTAAGAGGTAAGTACCTTGCAACTACTTGTTACAGTTTGGTTGCAAGAAATTTCATGTACAATTGCTTCGGGACACAAATTCGTATGAAATGGGAGAATGACCCATATATTGAAATGCACTCCCGGCTACTTAAATAAAAATATGTTATTTTAGGGTCAATCCATTTCAAATCACCCAATACAAATATAATTTGTTGCTCAACATTTTTAATTTTCCTGATTCTTTTATCATTGATTCCCTATGGGTAGGCATTAACAGAACTCCAATTGAAAAAAATTTACAAGTCATATTTTTTACTTGACAGCCATTTTTAAATGACGACTTAGTGAATTTTATGAAAAAACGGGGTTTACGGAAAATTTAAATGCGAAGTCATTTTTAAAGATATTAGAATAATTTAAAAACTAGTGTGTTCAGCACGAAATGACATTCAAAAGGACATTATTTTAATTTTCTTATTAGTTAAGAAAGTTATTCAAACCCCTTCACAAAAACACAAGAAAAAATTTTAAATTCGTTAATTTTTAAGGCCATAAATTTTTAGGAAGGAGAAGAGACTCACAAGTAATATTTTATTTCTGTGTTGAGCACTTGTAATACTACCAGCAGCATAAGTTTTAGTCTTGAGAATGTACTCCTTTTTTCTCTACGGGCTTTTCAAAAATGGCTGAAAGCAGGTTTTTGCCAATTTTCATGGGCATTTTCATTCAGTCCCTTTTCACTTCTGAAATAAAAAATATGGCTCGTAAATTTTTTTCAATTGGAGTTTTGTTAATGTCTACCCATAGGGAATCCATGATAAAAGAATCAGGAAAATTAAAAATGTTGAGCAACACGGACTGGGTGATTTGAAATGGATTGACCCTTTAGCTAATATTCGTCTTAGGGAGCTGGGGTTTGTCTTGCTGTAAACAATTGGAAATTATGGACCCTCAGCAATTAAATATAAATTATATGAATTTTTCTTTGCCACCTGCCCGAAGCTTTCCAGACATCAATTAATTTCTCTATTATCATAATCTAACTTCTAATATAACTTTATTGTAAACTATTCTAATAAATGATTTTTTTTTTGTAATTGTTGCAATTTTTTTTTCTTCTATTAATTAAATATTAGTACTATATTTTATTTTATTTATTTATTTTTTTTTTATTTATTATTTTTTTTTTATGTCATTTTCAATGTATTTCTGTTGCTTTTGGGACAAAACCTTTTACCCAAAAATATTCTATTAAATAAACTCTTAATAACAAAATTTGAAAATTGGACTTGCCTGGTTGAATGAAAATAAACCCCGTGATGGAAGAACTTTAATATTATGTATGAACAGATCAATTATATTATTGTAATTTTTCAAAATCATAATTTATTTAATATATTTGTTTTTTAAACACAGAGGCAATAATTAAATAGTCGAGTTGTTTAATGAAATATTTTTAAATCCTTTTACAGTTTACTATATGGCAATGAGATATAAAACTTTAAAACATATATGTAAAGTCGATTAAAAATAATTATGGAATGGGCAGTAATAAATGAAGTTATTTTCCAGGAAGTTGACTAACTAAGTTATAAAAGATCCGATACCCTCTCCAGAGTTGTGAAGTAATATTGTAATATCGTTATGGAGGGAACGTTGAATCTGGGGCAAATCACCGTGCCAAGTATCACTAAAGAAAATTTATTTCCTTAAAGATGCCTGAAACGTGCCTTGCAAAACAATTAACTAATTTCTTATCCTACACAGCACCATAATCTTATCTTAGATTAGCTTAAAAAAATAACAGATTTTATCCAATATGTAAATAGCTCAATCCTTTATTTCAGGGGTCTCCAAACTTTTCAGCCTTCGGGCCATACTGATTACTTCCAAGGGGCCAACACATTTTTAATTTTCCTGCCAGTATAATTTCTAGACTGGTCACCGAGTAGGCACCCTGAGCGAGCATACGCTTGTTAAAGTCGCTAGTTTAATCACTATTGTGTGGTACTGTATTGTTATGACCACAAAACTTGACAACATCTGGTGATTACACGCGGAAATATGTAATAGGTCAGTAAAATTGGTTTGGTGAAGAAAAAACTGCCGAACTTTAATTCTCAACGGATCGTTACGCTTTTTGGGTTGCAGAATCAGAATCTAAAGTTTGCTATCACATCATCCGTCGGCTTCAGTCCCAAAATCGCAAAAATACTCCCAAAATATCCGTTACTTTCGTTTTTTATACGTATAACACGGCAAAGAAGCGTTTTTCGAAGAATTTCTTTATATGTATACATGAATTGCTGAGATGAGGTGCAAAACTCGTACGTTTCATTTTTTTGTTTTAAATTGAGATGTCAGTGGATTCTAAAAGATATTAACTATCTTTATATGTTTATCAATAAATATCTTTATGTATATTATCTTTCTTATCTAATAATAAATATATCTTTATATCTTTATCTATAAATATCTTTATGTATAGTATCTTTCTAATCTAATAATAAATATATCTTTATATCTTTATCTATAAATATCTTTATATATATTATCTTTCTATTATAATAAGAAATATATCTTTATATCTTTATCTATAAATATCTTTATGTATAGTATCTTTCTAATCTAATAATAAATATATCTTTATATCTTTATCTATAAATATCTTTATATATATTATGTTTCTAATCTAATAATAAATATATCTTCATATCTTTATCTATAAATATCTTTATGTATATTATCTTTCTAAAAGATAATTAATATCCAATGTTTCAGAAAAATGGAACGAACGAGTTTTGCATCTCACCTCCTCGATTGTAGCTGGAACCAGTACCTACAAAAAAAAAAAAAAAAAAAAAAAACACAACTCCAAAATCGGCCCATTTTTCGTGAAGTTATGGTCTTGGGAAAAATTGTAGAAATTGGCCGACTTGTAAATAAAAGAAAAAAAGTTCATTTAAAAAACTGGCAGAATTTTCCTTTAAGAGTTTTACAAAGAATTATGGATTAGAGAGACAGAATGCTACAAGAATTTGACGGTTTGTGGAAACCCATACCTATAAATGCAAATTGGCCTGATAATGGTCATATAAATGAGTACTTTGTAGTAATTTGTGAGATTAGAATGTTCTTTGTTGAAGCAGATAAAATCGATTATCAGTTCTTTGTCATTTCGATCTCATAAGAGAGTTCTATGTGAAAGAATTTGAAAAAGTTATACATCATGGTAAAAAATTTTAGCCAAAAATAAATAAAAATAGGTTATTAAATATTTAATGCAATTCTGATAAATGAAATTCTAGCAAAAATAAATTATAAGCTACTGTTTATTTATTTATCAAAAGAATGAAACAGCAAAACATATTCAATATTAGTTAATATAATACATACGCATATTGCTATTAATAAATGTATTCCTACCTAATCATATTATGGGCGATATTACTTTTAAACAATGTTTCTAGCGTTTTATAGAAATGATGCGGAAAAAAAAAATACGAATATGCTCCAGTAGAAAATAATTCCGAATGATGACTAATGCCATTTGCTTCTAGTTTTGAGAATAAATAACATAAGCTTTTGAAGAGATAAAAGAAATTCTAATAAATCAGATAACAGCTATAAATTGAAGTAATTTGTTACAGACAAATGTATTCTAATAAATTATTGAATTCATTCTTTATTTGCTTTTTTATTTGAAATTGGTTATTTTGGAAGGAACATAAGGAAACGGAACAGACAGTAAAACAGCGGCCATTCATTGGTAAAGATTCAGAATTTATGAGATAAATTGAGTTTTGGAAAGGAAAAAGAAATACTTCTAAAACTTAGCAGAGCCTGATATTAATCTTAAAACAACAACCAGCTACTGCGGTCAGCTTTTAGGTTAGCGAAAAACGTTGTAGTTTATAAATAGTTTAAATCTATTTCAAACAATGTCTTAATTTATAATCACTTGAGGTACGCATGATGATATAGAAGGATCAGTCCTAATTGTCTTAATTTATAAATTATCAGTTATAAATGCCCTAAACTCTTAATTTTTGTTGTCAGATAAGATATATTCCATTCCCAACATCTTTACACTGAATCGTTACCTTATCTTAGATTCATTACTCAAGCAATGCCTGATTCGGGGAAACAGTTTGTGTTATCGTAACATAACTCGAGCCGGTAGTTAAAACATAACAGTTCCATATTAGGACAAGATAATTAAACTGATATGTGAAGCTATAACAATATTATTCCTGAGGGGCCTGGAGGATCAACTGTTTAGAACGGTAAACGATAGAAGGCGATCCATTATGCATGAAGCCAAAAAGAGTTAATAACAGATATTCTAGATGCAACAGAGATCAGGCGTTATAGTTCTAGTAATATCAATAAACACTATTTTTATGGATTTTATTCAACAAAACCTTCACTGTAAAAAAAAAAAAAAAAAAAAAAATACCATTTTAGGTAGCTAAAATTTGAAAATTAAGTGTAGTTATTTTTTTGACTTTGAATTGTTTTTTTGTTTTTTTTGCAAACATCTTTTTGAACTGATTTCATTTTGAAGAGTGGCGTTTGTTCATTGATTCAAAGGTTCAGAAATATAGCAAGGCCAAGAAATGTTAATCAATACCATATTGAAGAGAATAAAGTTACATCTAAGAAAAATTTGATTATTCAATATTTACTAAACTAAAAATGGAACATGAAATATGTTTACCAGAAACTTTATTGGCTAAAATTTTTATTTTTAATCCAATGTTTGTTATTTAATCCAGGAATAGGAATTTTTTTTTTTTGATCGTCAATGAGTTTAAATATTGACATACATCAATTATCAACCATTAATAAATGTTAAAATATTAACAAAAAATAAATTCGATGACTTCTATAATGAAATGAAAAACATAATTTATTCTGGGACCTACAGTCCCCTATGAATAATAATAATTGCAATTACCAATTATAGGTACAATTGTCTGGCCATATTATTTACAAGGTAAATGCTTCAGTAATTATGACATATATTGTTGACAGGAAAAAAAAAATGAATAAAGAACTTACCAAACCTAATATTTTTTTAAACCATAGTTTTGGTTTTGTATCATAATTAAAAATTATTAATTCCTAATTGATATAAAGGTAGTGTAATGTATTTGTAATGGAATATAAAGGTAGGAGCACAAAAAAACTGCTATCTTATCAATTTATATGTCAAAGTGTTTAAATGTAATTACATGTAAGCTTTTTGTGTTATATATATATATATATATATATATATATATATATATATATATATATATATATATTATATATTCGTCAAATAAAGTCTTTAAACACGATATCTTTTCTGGCATGATTGAACTTTGACGATCGAAATTTGACAGTAAACATTCTGAGCCAAGTTAGGTAAATAGCTGACTTTCGCTTTATTTGACTTATAAAACATCTCATTACATACCGGATTGTTTTTGAAAAACTTAAGAAAAAATATAAGATTAAAAAAAACATGTAGCTATTAGTACAGAGGGCTATAAAACTATAAACGAAGATCCTCCTCAGCCTTTTAGCACGCCGACTAGTCAGCTAGTGAGTGATTGGCCCATCTCTACTGTTTACGAAAAGCTAGGTAATTCTAGAAAGAATAATCAATAATTTAACAATAATCTAAAGTATATTGGATAATTATTCAGCTCAATAACCTTTAATATGTGTCCCCAATTATTTTGTCTACTTCGAAAACACGGAATCAGATAAATAAGTTCTACTACTGTTTTATCTGCTTATAGGCCCATAAACGATACGGTTTTCTATTGTTGTTTTTGTAACTATTAATTTATGTGTTTTCTCTCAGTGAAAAAAATAATTTATAAACTTGTCTTTACAATAAATACAGGTTAAATAAAGAAATGGATTTTCACCATTGAACCTATTTACGCATAGCTGGATTATTTGTCTTTCTAACAGACGATAAGAGAGGTTAGGTTTAAGAGCCCATTGGCCGTCACAAAACCCCAGTACTAAAATAAAACTGTAAGTACATTGCCAGTAAATAATAAATAAACTAGTAAAATATGTGCACTGAAAGTGTGTTTCCCTTGAATAAATGATTTTTTATTTAGAAACAAAGTATGAAAACAATTATGATTGAGCAAGAAGGGATTCGTAAGAATATATTTTATTATTGTGACTAGTTTTTATTGTCAATAAATAATACATAACTTTATGTTTAAAAAAATATTATAAAAAAAAAAAAAAGGATTCAATAATTTTTTTTTTCCCCAGAAATATTCTGCAATTCCATAGGTATAAGGTTCAACAAATAAGGAACTTTATACAAATATAAATATATCACCTTTGAAAAATGCAATAATTAAAATCGTGTTTTAGTATATCGACTAGAGCCTTAGAATGTAACTGCTGATGAACCATCATATATGCAATATGTCGTATTTTGTAATAAGATATATACCCCGCCTTGTCCAAGTTGGAATACAATTGAAACTGATTAAAACAAAAAAAATAAACTATTTGAAACAGAAGATATACATTTATTCATTACAGATATTTCTCCCCTTTATTGCTCCCAAAGAAGAGATTTTATAGCTATCTGATAAAAGTTTCTTTCAATCTTAGTTCCTTTAAGAACCATTGGGGAAGTTCTTTTAGTTCAGTCAGGTTTGCCGCTAGGAAAAACTTTCGGTTAACTTATCAAGTACTACTTCTAAGTTTTTGTTTAACAATCTCTAAAGCTTCAATGCATTTAGGTATCACGGACCCCTTTACATTACACTAAAATTAAATTATTCACATAAATTAATTTTTAATCATTAAATTTTGTTTCACATTTAAATATTTATTAATCAAATTAGAAAATTACTACGTCTTGTAGTTGTTTCTAACTGCCATTTTAATTTTTATCCTTTTGAAGTTATTCCAAAATTTATTATTGACAGGTTTTTTTAATATTTGCATTTTAAATGTTATTAATTTTTCCTCATAGATTTTACGCAATTATATCTTTTGGATTATAGTTGAAAATATAAAAGGTAAATAAGATCTGGAAACACACCTGGTGGATCATTGCCATTGTGAACGCATTCTTGCGACAAAAATGTAGTAATTGCTTCAGTTATTGCATGTATTAAGTTATAAATTAAGTAAAAAACAATAAATCATGAATTCATGAAACCTAATAATTTTTTTTTCAATTGATAATCGCTTATCACTGGTTTTTATATGAAATCGATATGAAAAAGTTTAAACGGCTATTGCGGTTGACATTTATTTATTTTATGAGAACAATGATAACTCAAACATAAGGGACATCATCAAGGGAAATTTTTTTGTAAACATATCTACTGGGGGTGTCATAAATCAAATTCAAATGGTAGCAAATTACTCGACATCTGTTCTAGAAATAATATTCTAATCACGGCACCTCCTGAACCTACATTTTTTAGAAAAGGATGTACGCCTGACATATTAGATATTATGCTATCAACAAATATCAGCCTACCTGTCACAAGCAAAACAATAGCTGCTCTAAATTCGGACCACATCCCAATATTAATTCATTTCTCAACCGAAACTCCTGAAATTATCACTCGAAGTTCCATGATTAAGGGATTAATAAACTGGGATACGTACAAACAATTGATGAAAGAAAATATTTGTTTAAAAAAAAAATTCCACCACATAAATGAAATTGATGAAGCTATAAAAATTTTCACAGAAAACATATCTAAATCCATTAATGACTCCACAGTAAAACCATTCCACAAAAAAAGAAACAGTTATTTAAACAACGTACCAACTTCAATTCTATCAAAAATAAAGGAAAAAAATAATGCTAGAAGACAGTGGATACGATCCAAAAATCCAAATTTCAAAACAATATGGAACAAATTAAGAAAAACTGTCAAAACAGAATTAGAAAAATTCACATTAGCACAATATAAAAATTATGTCACAAATCTAGATCCAAATAATCAAACACTATGGAAGGCTACGAAACGGCTATTAAACAAGCAAGAAAAAATTCCAAGCCTATTAGAAAATGGTGATTTTATCACTAGTGATGCGGAGAAAGCTGAAGCCTTTGCAGACTATTTTGAAAAAAACATTTTCAATCCCTACAAGAGAAACAAGTCCGTCAAGAAGAAACTCAGTGTATTATGAAATCGATGAATTTTTTAGCATTACCACAAGCAACAGCACAACGTCCATTGAAATTTACAACTCCGAAAGAGATTTTCGAGCTTATTACAAAACTTAAATAAAAAAAAAGTCCTAGCCATGATCTAATTCCAGTTATTGCCATTAAAAAATTACCGAGAAAAGCCATAATTTTCATTACTTCAATTTTCAATAGTTGCTTACGGACAGGTTATTTTCCTGATAATTGAAAGAAGGCTGAACTTGGTAGTTATCCACAAGCCTGGAAAAAACGCCAAACAAATCAGCAGCTACAGGCCTTTAAGTCTCTTACCAATTCTAGGAAAACATCTGGAATCAGTTATAAAACGGCGCCTAACTTCTTTTTTTCAAGATATATGCATTATTCCCGATTTCCAATTTGGATTCCAGGTCAGTCATTCCACTGCACATCAACTATCAAGATTATCAGAACTTATAGTAAACGGTTTTGAAATGAAAAAAAAAAAACACACACTTGTCACATTTTTAGATTTTCAACAAGCATTTGACAAGGTATGGCACGAAGGTCTCTTATACAAACTTAAGTCAGTAAACACTCCAAAATATTTATACGATATTCTGTATTCCTTTCTCAATAAACGAACATTCGCCGTCAGAATAAACCACACAATCTCAACCATCAGACCAATCAGTGCCGGTACTCCACAAGGATCAGTTTTACCATCCATCCTCTTCAACTTCTACCTTCATGATATCATCCAATCCTCCGAAACCTCTTTTCATGTTTGCTGATGACACAGCAGTTTTTTTCGCAACATGAAAACATAACAATAGCTAAAAATACTCTTCAAACTCATCTAAACGAATTAGAAAAGTATTTTAATAAATGGATGATCAACCTAAATATACAAAAATGTATTGCTAAAATTTTTACCCTCAGACGACCAATAGACCCACCGGAACTAGTTCTAAATGGAAACAGACTTCAATGGAATCCTTCTAATGAGGCAGTAAAATACCTTGGTGTCCACCTAAATCGTCGCCTAACCTGGAATCACTACATTCAGTATTGAACCAAATAAACTTACACAGACTTACGCAAGGCTGGCAATGCTGTACCCGATAATTAACAGAAAATCCACTCTTGAACCAAATATAACTATTTTAATCTACAAAAAAACTATCCGATTAGCCGTAGCAGCATAAAGTGACGTTAAACGAAATAAACATATACGACTATTAATGATGTACGGTTGTGAAGTGTGGGGAGCTGCTTCCTCTACCAAACGGAAAAAAAAAAACTACAATATCTCCAAAACAAGATCCTAAGAATTGCTGTAGATGCTCCCTGGTTTATAAGAAATAGTCAACTTCACCGTGAATTAGACATAGAATCAATAGACGATTTCATCAAAAAATGCTACACCAGGTTTCATTGCACGTTACCAGCGGTTAAAGGTGCAGTAGCTTTCAACATAGGAGCTCAAACAACATCCCGCAGATTGAAACCAAGACTCATGCAAGACATCCTGATGTAAACACCATGACTATTCTATTCAGTAATTACTTCTTCATTACAATACCAATTATTGTTCTTATTACTACAATTTATCTCTTATTATTTCTGTATTCTTTACTTTATTCATTTAGTTTGTCTTTATTATTATTCTCTTATATATACACATATTCTTTCTTTTCTGTTATTTTGTATTTATTTAAAAAAAAAAATTTAATTATTATTATTATTATTTTAATTTATTTTTGTATATTATTATTTTATTTTATTTTTTATTTATTTATTTATATTTTTTTTATTTTATTTTATTTTTATTTTTATTTTTTTAAGTTCTTTGCATTATTATTTTTTTCTTTCTTTCCCTTTTAATTTATTGTTTTTATATAGTTCCTCTAAAGTTATAATTATTCCACATAAAATATTATAGAACTTATCTGTTATGGGTGTCTCTTGCACGAGACTATACTCTTCCTTCTACAATTGTTAAATTATCACTAATATTATTAGAACATCCATGTAAGGCTTACCAGGCCGATCTGGAAATAAATAAATAAAAAAAAAAAAGGGAATTTTTTTTTTTAATTTGGTTTTTATTGAATAATGATTCCCATACAACAATACATTCAATAAATGTACATAACTATACAATTTTTGAACAAATAAAAATACAGAAACAATCTTATGATACTTGTAATATAAGTAATCTAGGAAACCCAAACTTGTTCTTCAACTTAGAGGAGGGAAAGCAAAGTACTCAAGCAAAGGTTCCAAATCTGCTCTCTTAGCGGTATTAATTAATTTTCGTGTAATAGTTCATTATTTATTTATTTTTTTAGATATTTCTTTGTTGGGTAAACATTACAAGCTGCCTCTATGAAGGTAATGAGTAATGTGGATGACAATATACATAATAACGTAAAAAGGCTGAATAATAGTGCAATGATATCCCAGTCAAATTGTAGTTTTTCAGAAACATAATTTCATTAGTGTAGTTTGAAACAGTTTATATGTTTTTTTAGGGTGAATTATATATTTTTTGCTTTGTAATAGATCAGCATTACAATAACAATCACTAAGAATATCCAAATTTAAAAACATTTTTTTAGTTTCTTCCTTATGTACCGAAAACTATGCATTACCTGAATATAACGATTTAATAGAAAATTAAAATTAAAAACATCTCCGACAGTTCCGTAGCGAAGCTAATTTCTACCCCCTAGAACCCGATAAATATATAGGATAAAAAAAACCTTTGACCATGTTAAAATTCATTACATTTCCTCCACTGGCTCTTCCCAGTATTAATTAGAGAGACCGAGCCCTACATTAAATTCGATCCCTTCATAAGTGCAAGAAGTGGTTTCCAGGATCCTAATCTAAGTGTATATTTTGAATATATGTAAAGATATTATTTTCAATTTTCATTTTTACTAATATTATTTATTGACATAACTATGTCTTTTTTGGGGGGTCTCTAACTTTTTTGTGTAACTTTTTTTTCATACTCAAATATGTAACATTTTGGCACCTCTAGATCTGTTTTGTTGCTCGGGTCGACATTTAATGAAAAATATGTTTTGTTGTATAACATTTGTCGCTAAGATTCACGATTTAGAAGCTATATTGGTTTCAATGAAAAAAAGGCACGTTTAAAACCCCCTACTTTATCTAAAAATTTTTTATTTCGAATAATCATTAGTTGCTAATTTAATTAATAATTTAAGTAATCTGAGCTATTTTGTTCGGAAATATAAATTGGGAAAAGCAGTAGATTTCTTTAGTATTTCTCAGTCAGGGGAAATTGAGTTTTTAATATTTCGAACTTTATACAATACATACGATTAACTTGAAAAATGATTACGATGACATGTCAATAACTTGCAAAGAAACACTCACTAATGCCAGGGAGAAATTGAGTTTAAGCGCTTTTTTAAAATTTATTTACATCATTTTATATATTGTACTAGCTGAAAGTACTCTGCTCCGCTACGGTTTCATATCATTAGGATTAAGGACAACTTAAATTAGTAAAAGTTAAGCTTAACGTTGATAATAATTATTATTTAAATAAACCTAAAGAATTCCATTCTTAGAATAATTTCAATAAGTAAATTTGACAATTTGCAAGTTAATTTTATATTATTTTGATAGTCCTCCAGTAAAGCTGTGAGGCAGCATTACCATCTTACCCAGCTCTGATACAAGACCATCAGCTTTTCTAATGGCATACTTTTAGTGAATATAGGCTCAACTTAACTGAATTTTTCGAATAAAGTTTAGTCTTTCTGTTTATATTTTTCGCATATATCAAGCATAAATTGGTTGAGAAGATTACGAAATTAAAGTAAATAAGGTTCTTTACCTCCTCGCTCCATCAACATTTAGGCGTAAAAATGAGCTGCAGAAACAGTTTCATTTTCTAGAAAATGAGACGATACTGAAGAGAATCATACATTTGATAGAACTCACTGATTCTTATCAGTTTTTTGTCCCTGCTGTGGAGAACAATGTCTCGCTTTTCAAACACCTGGCTAATAATCAAGACAGCAACTTTGTTAGCGGTAGGAGTATTGTAACGTCCTTAGTGAATTTTCTGGAGTTGGCCTACGAATGCAGGCTTGACATTTTGAAAGTGATCACAGCGAATAGCTCTTTCATGGTTGCCATCCCGAACAAAATTTACCACAATAAAAGACGGCTGCTGTTGTGTTCCAGGCATCAAACTCCCTGGTCTGTGATATATACCTGTCCTCGCACCTTAAACGTTGGCATTATTTCTCCCTCTTTTAACTCTTTTGCTCCATATGACGTTCTTTGGAAAAAACCGTCTATTTCCAAATATTATTTAGAAAATGCTCAGCCTCAGGATGTTGGTAAGGAAAGAAGCTGTGCAAGTGTTCAGGATATTCTGGAAAAGGAGGAAGTTGGACTTTCCCGTTACTCCTGCACATGGCAGGGCTCTCGTCCTTCCATTTTACAACATAACACCAATTTCAAGTAGACTGTGATCAAATATCGACGGTTTTGTCTTTTGCATATTCAGTTTTTGGGTCATAATGGCTGTAACCTTTCCATTGAACATCTTTGTTCGTGTTTTGTTACAGCTACACGTTTAACATGAGGATTATTTTCTGATCTTTTTTTTTTAAGACTTTCTATGGATTTCAGGATTTTCAGGATTTTTATTCTTCTGTACAGTCCCTCTAAGTAAAGTTGGGTGATTCTCAAAACATGTGTATACAGCTTATCCTTTAACTTTGGGTTGGCTTTCTTAGTGTTTGTTAACCACATTTCTGCTAATTTTAGGATGATTTGTCATGTATTTCTTAACAGCTTCCCTGTTGACCTCTACATGTGCTTGAATATATTTTGCAACTGAGTTCCTTAGTTTTTTTGTTGCGAACTGAAATTGTGAATCGTTGTTTACTTTTAGATTGATGGGTTTACTTCAATTCTGCAATAGACTCATCTGAACTGAGAGAAATGTTTATTCTAGGTTCAAGGAATGAAATTCAGAAATGCCAGGTACATCTTGTAAAATACAACTTAGGCCTGGTTGAGAAAAGCCGATTATCTTGTGACCGGAAAACTGAAGTAAGAGTAGTTGGGGACGAAGCTACTGGTGAAGCAATGTTGGTGGGTTGCTCGTAAGGAATATGTACATCGAACTGGCCTTATAGGTCATCACCAGAGAACATAAGTCTTTTAACCTCCTCTTTAACATAAGACTTTTAATAGCTTCTCGTCACGAAACAGCTCAAACATGTAAAGGTCCAGCTCAGCAGCCACCATGAGTTCACAGAAAGTACCATATTATAAGGTTTCGACATCGATCGTATTTTTGTTTGTTTACAACTATAAGGTACTTAATTTGTGGTCAAAGTGTGCGGCTTAAACATCTAACCTATTTTTTAACTTAGCTTATCTCCAAATACCATATGACAATTAATCTATTATTATTCACCCAATGAAAATTGTAATCGCATTTTTCGCGAATTAGCCAAGGCCCAGGCCGATTTTTTTAAATCCCTTTCCTAGCGAGCACCTACGGCCCTAGAGGAAGCTACATATCGAATTTCATTCCAATCCGTTCGGAGATTTCTGAGATTTCGTGTTAAATGAGTGAGTATTATTTGACAAACAAATAGTAGATAACAATAGTTACCTTCTTTTTTTTTTCTTACATTACATATTGTATTAATAGATTCATAAGCATCCAAATTACCTATTTCTTTTATTTGCGGAAATTGCAACATTCACTTAATAAATGAATAAGACAAATTGTATAAGAAACATTTCTAAGATTTAATGCTCTTATACAGGGTGAGTATCTCTTAGTGTATAAAAAAGAATTGGGTGAATATACATCAAACATGTAGCAAAATGCCGCAGATCTTACCTTTCTATTACAATCCATTGCAGATATATGATAAAACAAACAATTTTTTGAGGAAACCACGTTTTTTTCTATAAAAGCTGTAATATCTCCATTTTGCTTAAATATTTTTCAAATTTTAACCACATTTTTGGATTTAGCATTAAATTTTCTATAATAGTGAGTACCTGTAACCTTTAATTTCAGAAACTTGGTATCTAAAGAACAGCTTGATCTTCACCTTATTTAGGAAAGTCACAATGTCTTATATTACTTCAACGCTCAACGTTTTTTGAAAAAACTATCCACAAAACGTCAAATCTCACAAAAACATGCAAAATTTAATAAGCTTTCGAATGATATGCTAAACGTAATGATTTTGTTTCGATTTCATGGAAATCAAAGATTTTCATTTTTGAAAAACTTTTGAAACCGAAAAAACATGGTGTTCTCCTTTGGCATACAAATCAGTTACTCGTGTAAATGAAGCATTATAACTATCTCTTAATGAAAAGATGAATTTCAAACATAATAAACTCTTCATTGGATTAAAAAGCAAAGAAAAAAATTATTGATTAATAGAAAATAAAGGAAAACTGTTTATAAAGCGACACCAGATAAGAGGATCTTATGTTGTTACATTTTTTTATTTATAACTATAATTTAGGATTTTATTTTATTAATTTTTCAATGTAAGGTTTAAAACTCAGTGATAATGAACATAGACCATAATTTACTATTAGGTTCTGAATGCAGATGGATTAAACAATACCACTTTTTGAGATGAATTTTATGGACAGATGAGGCTGTTTTTACAGGGGAAGGCATTTCTACCGTTCCATGTGGAGTATCGTTAGTTTATTCATCTTTGTATTACTGTCGAATAGTGTTTGTATTGTAGTCGAAAATCATAGTTTGCCTAACAGATTGAATGATGATATTACTAAGATTTGTTACAAAATATCCTACCACAACATCATGGACGATAGTCCACCTAAAGTTCGGCAAAATATGATTTTCCAATACCATCGTGCTCTTCCACATTATTCGAAAGCTATACAAATATAAACCAATAGGTAGGATAGGTAGAAATGCCTTCCCCTGTAAAAACAGTCTCATCTTCCCACAAAATTCACCTCAAAAAGTTGTATTCTTCAACACAATATGCAATCAGAAGCTATCCGCAAAATTGAGGTAAGTTATAAACCTTACATTGAAAATTGAATAAAATAAAATCCTAAATAATAATAATAAATAAATAAATGTAATAACATAAGATCCTCTTATCTGGTGTCGCTTTAATGAAAGTTTTCCTTTATTTTCTATTAAACAATAATGTTTTTCTTTGTTTTTTAATCCAATGAAGAGTTTATTATGTTTGAAATTCATCTTTTCATTAAGGGATAGTCATAATGTTTCATTTACATAAGTAACTGGTTTGTATGCTCAATGAGAACACAATGTTTTTTCAGTTTCAAAAGTAAGTTTCTCCATTGAAATTCGGTAAGCTCCAGAGGCAATAGTGCCTGCAAGAAAATCAAAACAGTCTGTCTACTTTACAAATCCAACATAATATGCCCAAAAGTGTACTTTTGTGTTTTAAAATTACTTTTTAAAACTTTCCTTTTTTATAATTTTAACTTTTAAATTACAATTTAAAATTTTAATCATATTTAATAAAACCAGTGATTCCTACCGAATCATTGTGGCTTAAACAATTCATTATAAATAAAATATAAAAAATTCGTTTTTATAACTAGACTAAAGAGAAAAGATAAAACATACTCGAGGCAAACTAAAGATAAACATGGACTGAAAAGAAATTTGAAATGTATAAACCGAAATTCCATCGTTTGTTGTGAATAACAATGATGTGACCGATTCCTTATGTCTGTCATTTAATAAATAATATTTATATAAATATAAAAAATTTATGGATTAAAACCAAGCAGTTGATACCATTGATTATGAGAACATATTATCTCGAAACTCGCCAAAAAACGTCGCCAAAATATTTGTTTTCATCAATTGACTGATATATATATATATATATTAGTTAATCTCTTATTGCCCTTTGTTGATTCATAGCTCTTTAAAGAGTGTGAATTAAATAAAATTATTAATTTTTTTCCACAATGTGGTTATCTAAAGATAATTATATTTATGAGGCGTTTGTTGACTGTGAAACTAATGAAGATATAAGTAGTATTGACGTGGAGTCATAAAAACACAATTAAAGTATTAATTTTAATTTACTGTGCCGACGTTTCGGCCTACAATGTAAGCCTTGATGGGAGCTAGAATAAAACAAACAAAAAGGATATGACACAAAAGAAGAGAGAATTAAAAAAAAAAAACGCAAGAAAAAATAACAGTATGGAAACAGAAAAAAAATGTAAACAAAAATAAAAATAAATTAAATACTTTGTTTGTTTTATAAAAATAAAGATAAAAATATATCACGATAAAATACAAGTATAATTATAGTTGATATAGTTGATGAATATATAAATAAAGTACAAGAGGTGACAGATGACCAATATAGTTGATAAATAAATATATAAAGTATAATAATTAGATAATACATTGCAGTGAAGGAATAATTAAGATTGAGGTATATAAAGTATTACAAACTTAGAAGTTAGTAAAAAGGAAAAGGAAACAGTTGTTATCAATTGTGAGGAATATCAAAGTCAGCATAAAATATATATAACAATTAAATTTAAGGAATAACTATTTTTTTTTAATTATATGAGATGCTGTTATTTAGTTTTTCAGAAAGTCTCCTTCAAGTTTATGTTTGTTAAATGGTGGTTTCTTTAAAGAATTGAAACTTTATATTTTATTTAGTTGATAAAAGTATCCTCCCTTTCGCCCGATAAACTGTTGGTGGAGTAAGTGGAAGCTGGGGCCAGTGGATACCGAACCTGATAGAGTGACACTCCTTCCTAAGTGAATCCGTTTGTCCATTTCGGCTGCTTCATTCACTCTCTTTTCTTTAAAACAAAATAGGCCCTCAAGAATGCTATGAATTTATTTAAATTTATACTATCATCTCCTTTATTATTAGTTTTTAAATTGAGCTAAGATACTAAACAATAATTAAATATTAAACATCAATAACACTGCCTAGGGATTTTTTAAGGGATATTTTCGAATGAACTTTTCAAAAAAATGAATTTCTTGGTAGCAAAATTGCCTAAATATGTAAGGTCAGAGGATTCACTGGGCTCACCAGAAGCCTACCTCTAACCCTCATAACGCTTCCCCACTTTAATGACTAAACTGTATAAAGTTTCACTTCTAGGTACCTAACTTCTAAGCGGAAAGCAAGGGGTGTTGGATAAATATTGACTAATATTTCCTCTGAAAGAGAACTCGATGTAAGTCTTCTAGTTATACTAGATTAGATTATAACCATCGATCTTTCGTATGGTATGAGGATATAAAATTAATAAATTTAGAGGGTTGCCGAATATCAGATGAAAGTTTAATATTGGATACCAGACTCTAGCCAAGTAGTGTCCTAAAGCTTAGTGAAAACTACTAGCCCTTCCGTCCAACGTCTATAAATAATCTTATACTTCTATTTATTCAAATTCTTAGCACCCATTGTTCCTGTTACAAAACACATCTAAAGATACGACATTTCCACAAATACATGTTGAATTATATGGAGGATTAATGTTATTATCAGTATATACTCCCTAATATTTTCTTTCATTTTATTTATTACATTCTTTGGCCTAATAAGGCAAATGAAATAAAGAATGGGGCAATAAAGCTAAGAAGTTTGCAGTACGAAATACAAATGTAATATTCAAAAACATCTATGATGTAGCTCGATCTAAAATAGAAAATTAAGTAAAAATTAAAAAAAAAAAAAATTGTCCTAACTTTTTTTAAAAAATTGGCTAATATCTTTATTTCATATAAATATATTTATGACTATGGTATTAGAGATTTGTTTTTCTCAGTAAATCAATTATAGAATTTTCTAGAATAATGCAAAGGAAGTAGGGAATATTAAAATATAGTTGCGCTAATGGTAAACGATTTTAAAAATTGTATTTATTATTATTTTTTTTTTTTTTTGAGCCCAAGACTTCCAATGAAGTCCTATACTGGCCTGGGTGGGAAGGTCAAGATTTATTTCGTGGGTCCGCCACGAATTAAATTTTAACCCGCCCAGGTGGGATTTGAACCCACGACCTTCTGGTTACGAGCGCACTAAGACCCTCGCCCCAACAAACACGGCCATTGGGTCCTATTTAGTATTTAAAATAGAAACCAAAAATCGATATTTTATCTAAACAAAACATAAAGATCCCGATATAAAGTAATATTCGCTAATATAAATGTGGGGTGTTAAGACAAATGCCATTACATAAAACAAAAAAAGAATGAAAAAATAAATTAATTTGAGAAGGTTTGATATATCTGTAGGGAAGGTAAAAACATTACAAAAAAATAAAACAGTAAATGATTTTCACGGTTGGGTTCATTTTTTTAAAGTTTCGGGTTTAGCAATTATTGTCATACCACTTAAGAAATATAATTTAAAATAAAAGATATCTAAGATTGTAGAAAAAACTTATTGGAGTTTAACCGACACCACTAACATAATTATAATAAGATAATTCTAATTTCCAAAAAAATAGCCTTATTTATTGTCATTTACTTTTCATTCAGCCACTTGCTCCGTGCCATGCTAAAGCCTTTTACATTTTCTGAGGCCTACCTTAAATCTGCAAAACGACTTCAACTGCTGCAAACTAAATTAGTCTTCTTGAATATAGGCAAAAATAGGGAATAATAAACCTGGTGGTGCGAGATATAGATAATACCGAGGGAGCGGATCTATAAAGATTTTTTAACTTTTTCAGTGACGATATTGTCTTGCTGGTTCTATATGTTGCTGATTTATCCTAAACCAGATATCTATCCTTCCCATTCTATCCCAGACAACCGTTCGAAGCGTCTGAAAAGAAGATGGCATCGGACCTTCTTATATAGAACTTTTATTGATGTGCTACCAGTGGGTAGTTGCTTTACAAGTAATTGCCATGTTACTGTATTTATTTTTCCACATATTTAATAGATGTATATGTTCTATGCAGTTGTAAATATCAATAAAAAGATTATAAAAAGTCCAAAAAGAATGCGATTTATCTTTTTTACAGGATGTTTTTTTTTTTCAATATAAAGTTATAAATTAGAAATAATAGATAAAATAAATAGAAAAAAATACATCTTTATTATCTAGGACAATTTTATGAATATTTTATTTCTGCTCATGAGAGTGTAATGGCCCTGATGGTACTCTGAAACTAGCGCCCCTGATGATAGTGTAATGTAGAGTATTTATAATAGTAAATGGGTGTGGTGTATTTCCCATGAAAACATGGTGCGGTTTCCATTGCACCCAACAACTGGCCAAATCCTTCTCAAGCGGTTTAATGCTGATCTCTGCAAACATTACAATTTTATAGTTTTGTGGATTATCTGCACTTGTCAACTGTAGACTGGCTGGTAATTTTTCTTCAGTTATCCTCCGTTACACAAAGCTTTTATGAAAGTTAAAAACAACTTTCAACTATAGAGATTGAATCACAACAAACATGTTTTTCATCTCTCCCTTCTATCGACCGTTATTGACGACCATCTGCTGATTGCTAGAACTTTTAAAAAATAACATTCAACTTTTCTTCGTAAAAGAAAAAGTAATTTCTAAAAAATATTATTTGAATTACAATTTCTTATGATAAATTCTTGTTTTCATTACCTGTTTTCGTATATTTACACTAACACAATCTCAATGGAAACAAGTTATAATTTAGGATCATTATTGGGCTCTCCTTACCGAGCATCTTTGACATCGGAAGTTGCATCTTTGTATCTAGTACCAAGAGTAGGAAATAATCTAACTAAATAACAATCAAAGCAGCTGAAAAACATCTATAATAGCAGTCATTGCATGAATAGAAATAAAAATTCAAATAAAATATTTGAAAATAGAAATAGTTGACTAATATAACAACCAGGCTTTCGATATAGAACCAAAATTAGTTGTTAGTTTAAACAATTCAAGACTTTCAAGTTTCAACATTTAATTCGAAATGACAAAAAAAGAATATATCGATTACAACTTAAAGGAAACGTCAGTCAAAAGAACCATACAACTAAAAACAAAACATAGTTCAACAAAATTGAGGACCGCCACAGAAGGAGCGAACTGACGAGAGAACATCTACTAGGGGCGTTATAGTTGCAGATCAAAGCGCTCTGATTGGAAGCCCTGTAATGATTAAAGATGACTTAGTTTAATCACTGCTGCTCACTGAAATCCGTTATACTCTAACACTCAAATATCATCACTTTCTAAAAAATTCTTATTCGTAAAGGGAAAATGGATAAATTAACTTCTATGTGTTTGGATTTTACGCTTTTGTTATATCTGACTATCCCTGAGTTACAAAAAAAAGTCTTTGGTATAGCACGTGGTAGAAAATTTAATAAAAAATACTCCAATATATTTTAACTATGATGCACTGATCTGACGTGTGAATTATTGAACCATCCCTGACGGCTAGATTTTACCAATACGTTCTGGTTATTGGTCATTGGTTAAAAATAATAATCAATAATTAAATAAACAATGCTTTAGACGTCGCGTCGTCACGAATTTATATACTATTTATGAAGTAGCTGATAAGAACGCGTTAGCCATTCTTACCTCTCTTTGTAGCTTCCCATGTATTCCGGGCTCTAAGGTAGGTAGGGAAACATATAGACCTTTAGTCAATTATAAGGTGGTTAGGTTATGGATCCTAAAACACTTATTTATATGTCATATAGTGTACTATAAAAACTATATAAAAATAAAGTAATGTTTTGTTAATTTAGACATTAAAGAGCAGAACTCTGTATTTTTTTTCTACCTTAGTTTTTAGTTTTTTTTTTTTTTTTTTTTTTTAATTTTTAGGTTTAGGAAATTCAGCTCCTTTTTAGTTTTACCAAATGTCAGATCATGGTGGTGTTCAGTGTCTTTCTGTGGAATCACTATGTTGTCAAGCAAAACTGGAGAGAAGGTTTCATGTTGAGCAGAAAATGTAATATACGGATTTCCTGGAATTATTCTCGTTGAGTTTTAGTCTCTAAATAAATAAAAATAAGTAAATAAATTAAAAAAAATAAATCTTTAAGCTCAAGTAATCCTTTACAATTATATTTATAATTTGTACATTATTGGTTAAAAACAAATAAAATAAAAAAAATTGTTTAAATAATTCGAAACCATTAAATATGCCATAGAATTTAAAGATATAGTATCATTTTATTTTATAGTATTTAATCTGAATTAAATAGATATAAAAATGTTAAAACTGATATTTTGTTTTTTTGTTATTTGCTTAACACAAAATAAACAACATTTTATTACATGTAAAGAAATTGGTTATATTACAAAACCAATAAACGCAAAAAGTTGGTAACCTATAAGCTTAAAGAGTTGATGTAATTTACGTACCACATCCCTGCGTTTTTGATAATCTATAGGATATGTGAGTATATATGTATATATACACTACTACACACACACACATAAACTATGCACCTAACTTAGAATTAGTGATTTTAGGACATTAGGATCAAAAATAAAGCCGAAATTAAATTAACGAATTACATGATATTTTGATTAATAAATATTTTTAATTGCATTCCTTAAATTCTCTCCTAGAAACTAATTACTTTTCTTCTATAAATTATTTCTGATTGCGTCTTGCATATCTATAAATAAATAAAAAAAAAAAACAACTTTTATTGTGTGACATCAATGTATGCCTACATCTTTCGACTTTATTTGCCGAGCCACCGTGTTGGTCAAAACCTCCCGGTAGGGGAGTTCTGTTGACAGTGTTCAGAGGAACGACTTATTGGCAATCACTACACCACCAAATGTTGACACATCAAACAGTGTTTGCACATGCTCCAATCTTCTGATCTTTTCAAAACGATTCAGCTGAAGAATTTTATTTTTTCCATTGTGCCTAATACCACTAAGCTACTTAACTTCAAAATCCATCGTTCCTTTTTGCACTCTATCCATCTTAGTGCGATCTACAAGTAGAAGTTTTTAGTAATTGTAAATAACTCTAAATTTAGGTCTTAGCAATTAGTTTGGAATTTACCAACCTTATTTATATTATCATTTCAAAACTCTGATTGGTTTGTTATTCATAGAAATAGTAAACGTTTATTGTGTTTTTTTTAAATTATTTTTATTTAATTCAACTTTTTTGAGTTATTTAGATTTTCCGGTAACCTTCATAAATACATATTTACTCCTATGAATATTTTGTTTTTGTTTTTTACTCATTACATTTTATAATTACCTTCTTCCTTTCCGTTATTTTCAGTCAACCTCGTTTATCTCCTATTGACAGATGGTGACATAAAAAAAAAAAAAAAAAAAAATTAATCTATTAACATTTGTTTTTGAGGAAATCCGACTAGAAAATTCAGATTAACAGATTGGATATCATAGAAATTAGAAATTCAATTAAAGATGAATGTAATTATTTTTAGCATATAAAGTGCGGATCACAACTTCTAGTACATTCTGTTCTTTAATGTAGATAACTCTAAACGATGTTGTTACAGGATAGTTCAATTTGATATTCGAAATCCTTTTCGAAGTTTTGTTATGTGATTGAAGTCTTGGACAGAATTAAGGCCATTCATAATGAGAATTTCAAGGAGTTTGCCAATTAAAGTATTGATGTAGTCAGAGACAGGTGCAAAACAGTTCAACAGAGACGAATTGAATACTATTAAAAGAAAATAATAGGCGAGAAGTCATAGTTTAACTCCAATTTAAGTGTTTAATACTTCGATTGAAAATCATGATTCATTTCAATCTGTTGTAAGAAAAAGTTTTACAGGAGAAAAAGTACATCCGTAGTAACTAATTGTATATTGAGTTAATTGAGTGGTTGAATAACCGTATAATGTTTGAAAGAAAATGTAATTTCGGCTTTGATTCATCTATAAATGAGTTCCGTAATTGTATTAATAAATCAATAAATATATTGTAATAATTTCAATAAAAGTTTGTTCGTTTTAAAGCAGATATTTACGAGTAAGAGTATATTCCAGCCATTGGGCGAGTCGTGGAGTCCTTAATGCTTTATATTTCATCAGCTTTGAGGATGGTGACAGGCGATAAAGTACGTGCAAAGGGAATGGGCTCTGGGCGGAATGGGTTCTGTCAGTTTGTTTTGCTACACTAAAAAAATTTTTTTTCGTACTTTTTATTTTGAATTTTTATAGCCTCTTTCTCGGATATTGGTTGATTAACGTGGCCGTATCATTCATTTAAAGATTTATTTTATGATCACCAGAGAATATATCGATTTGTACCAACCCTTTTTTTTTCTTTTCTTTTTTTCCAATTAATCTTTATTAACTCCGGTCAATTATAGTGAGGCCTGTAAATTTGTTGAGATATGAAAATACATGTCATGAGAAGAATGAGTGGGAGCTGAACGCTAGGGCACCTACTCGTTTCTTGAATTTGTGTTTCTAAATTTGCTATGGGGATTCTTCATCCTGCTCCTGCTCAGCCTTCTTTGTAGCTGTGTGAATTGAACTTTTCATGTAATTTATCCGAATTTATGTGTTCCGTATATTGTAGCAACGTCAGTTATCAGCTGTTTTTCATCAGTAGCTGCATATTGCAGCACGGCACTCGCAACAGAGTTGTACAGATCATTATCATGTACATTGTTGTAGGCACCCTACCAACTATTGGAAAAAGTCTAGGAATTAAACACCCGATAGTAGGCATTTAGTTTAAATGAAATTTACCGTTGTAAAATTATCATACAACTCAAAATAACGTGTTTTTATGAATAAAAATACATTTTAAACAAAAATATTTAAATCTTAAAGCTTTTTAGATAAATAAAACTTATAAAAAGACACTCATCTCCTTAGCTAACCTGTCAAGATCGAGGGCCAAATGGAGACTTTTTTATTGACAAACCAGGTTATCACGTATAACCTTTCCACTGCTTAGCTAATCTTTGATGATTTGATGAAAGTAATGTAGCTCTTATTTTAAACACTTGAACTTCAGATGTCTGCTACTGGACCAGTGCTCACCCACTATTGGTCGTTTTACCCTAGTTGAAGAGAAAATATATATTAAAATTTTACGGAAATGTAAATATAATAAAATCGTTCAATAATTCCAACGGAATATAATTAATTTGGCTATTATAATATATTTAAAATTCTACATATTTAAAGTACATGGTTAAAAAAAAACTATAATAATAAACAAACCTAGTTAGAAGATCAGTCAACACCTTACTCACCTGAAAGAAGAAAAAAAAGTAATTACACTAAACGCCAAATTTATTTATCAGTACACTTGAATATCTAAAAAGCAATTCTAATATTAATCTTATTTTATTGATATTTTTATAAATCAATGACGAGGATAATTAGAATGATTGAAAATGAAAAATTATAATTTTACAATTGAAGTTTTCTGATTAAAATGAACTAAAAATAAGTAGATGCCAACTTGAAAAGTACACAATGTGAAATGATGTATAAATATAAACCTATAGTATACAAGGTAATATAGAAAAAATATATAAGTTTGCAGTATAAGATTAAATACAAAAGAAAAAAAAATATATTGCCTACAAAAAGAAAAAAAAATATATTGCCTACAATGTAAATTTATTAACAAAAAAAAATCAATGGATAAAATAAAATGAGATTTTTACAAATGTTATTAAAAAGTTAATAAAAGAATAAATTTTATAGCAGCTTTTAATTTCTTATACAAATGTTTTTATCTTTTTGTTTATGTTTTATGAATTTTCAATAAATCCCTTATATCTGTTCTACAATATCTAGCCTACTATTAGTTCAACATAAATCATTGAACGACAATGATCAAAAATTCTGGAGAACTGTTTCAAACAGGAATTAAATTACTGCACCGTTGTTTTGTGCATTCAATAAGGAAGTAAGGGATACAACAGAGCTAGCTAATTTGGAATTAATTAGCTCACTGAAGCTTATGGCAAGAGAGTGGATTTCCGAGACGACGATGAATATTTTGTAAGTTGATACAAGTAATATTATATTTTAAATTGCAAAGTTACCTATTGCTAAACAAGTTTATAAAAATGATCTGTTCATTTTGTTCTATTTAGTTAAGCTCGTTACGAGATGCATTTCAGGAAACCCTTATAGTTCAAATTAAGTATAAAATGGTAAATAATAATTAGATATAGTGGAGCAAGACCTCCGTGAAGCAGGAGTTGAAGGATGGCGCCGCAAGGCCGCTGATCGAGATGGTTGAAGAAAACTTGTTGCGGAGGTCCTGCTCCTGCTCTAAGGACTGTTGCAAAAAAAAAAAAAAAATTAAATAGAGTATCTAAAAAAAATATTTATTTTTATTTTTATGTAGGTATATAAAATATCTGTGGAATGTTTTTCGAACTATATAGATGATAATTAAAACAATTGATATGCTGTGTATAAAAATAAACCTACACCACCACAAACCATGAAGGGTCTTGGGTTTAGTACTTAATTAAGGAAGTACTGATTCTGGGCCAACGGATGTGAAAGGAGGAGATTCGGCCAGAATTCTCACTAGCCGCCAGGTTGTTTCCCAATTGAGGGTACTGGCTTTTAACGAGGCTGGGTATGTCCCAGGAGGGTCTCTACCTCTAAGCCGTGTCAATGCTGAAATAACAGAAAATAAATTTTCTGCCTTCAATCGGACTAGAATTTGGGTTCAGGGACATGTTAATCAAGCATAGAAAAAAATCATTCCAAAATCATATTAATGGAATTAAAACATTAAAAAATAATATATATGAGCGCCAATTTTTTTTCAACCTGATTAACTATCATTTAATTTGTTAGTTCATAAAATCAGAATAAAAAATCATTTGTACAAATTTCTATTTTTATTGTTTAAATAATCAGGTATTCGCCACTGTGCCGTAAATTTCTAGCTGTAATTCACTTCAGTATTAATTTTCAAATGATTCTTTCTTAGTGTTTACTTGGGCCCAAGAGATGTTCTGCGACTGGATTCTAAATTCCAAGTGCCTCTTTCTCCAAAAAATTCATACGATTATAAAGTTAAATTCTGGTTTGAGTTTCATTAAAAAATAATAATCCTAAAGACTTTAAAATGACCGTTACTTTTTTTTTTAAATTACATTAAACGTCTTTTTTTTATTGAACAAATCATCATGGGAAAACATGATCAAATGAAGACAGCCAATTATGAGCAAACGGTTAGTCCAACTTTTTTTTTTTTTTTAATTTTTCAGAATGTCCAAAAAAATATATACAAAATCTTATTTAGAAGGAAAAAAGTTTAAAAGAGAACATTAAAATAATTTAACTATACTACTGCCTTTTTAAATGATGTTTTGAAAAATTTCCATTTATTTAACAAAATATAATGTCCACTCTTTTAAACAAAATTAATTAATGAAATTTGACAAAAGATAAATGCCTCTTTTGTCAAATTTCATTAATTCATTTTCATTTATGTCATTTATGAATTTCGTAAGGAATTGAAATTGAATATGGCCAGAAATTGAAATTGAATATGGCCAGAAATGGTATTTGTAGAAGCTGGTTTCTAAGCCTAGGGTCTTGTTGACTAACTCTCTAAGTGTTTACATGCCCCTTAGTTCTGATGCTTTAGTTCCATATTAATAGTGTGCTAGTTGCATAATCCAGTACGTTAACACAGTTATCTAACTATTGTAATCATTTATAACTTTTCCATTGTTATACAGGGTGTCCCAAATTTAAATAGCAAAACTTCAAGAACTTATAGGGGACCGAAAAACTAAGACAAAAAGACCTTTAGAGATTTGCTCGTTTTTGCATAGTTTTAGAGAAAATCGCAAAAAAAGAAACAAAACAAAAATGTTACAGGTAGCGATTATCACCTTTCAATGTTCGTCAGACTAGGCAGTGAGATATGTAAAAACTTAAAGTTATCCTTTACATTATTTTATTTGTTTACATTTTGACTTCCTTCTAGGATTATAATTCCTAAATCAGTCTTCAGTCAGTTACTCAGATATTTTAGTGTGAATAGCATCAGCCACAATGCCGCATACATATTCTAATGTTGAATACGCTGATATGATTTTTGTGTATGGTTTCTGTAAAGGTAATGCTTTAGAATCGGTGCGGGAGTATGCGCACCGATTTCCAAATAGAAAAGTGCCTAATAGACGAGTCTTTTCGTTAACTTTTAATAGACTACGAAAGACTGGGTCATTCCTAATACGTAATGAAGGCTACCAATTCCAGGCAGCAATAAGAGCAGATTATCGGAGAAATTGTGTCCAACGCCACTTCGATAACAATCCTGAGACTAGCATCCGAAGAGCATCTGCTGCATTAGCATATCGCGGCAAGCAATATAGCAAACTTTGAAAGGTGATAATCGCTACCCATACCATCTTCAAAAAGTTCAGAATTTATTACCTCAAGATTATGTCAAGAGATTGAATTTTAGTAACTGGTTTCTTGACAAAATTCGCGATGAAAATTTATTTCTATTAAAAATTATATGGACCGATGAAGCTACCTTCACAAAAGGAGGAATTGTTAAGCAAAGAACTTATCATGTATGGGCTCTTGAAAATCCCAGAGCTATTAGAGATAATAGGTTTCAGTATGAATTTGCTATTAACGTTTGGCTTGGAATTTGGAACTGGTGGGGCCATATTTTTTACCTGAAAGATTGAATGGTATCACATTTACACATTTTTTGGAGAACGACTTTTTTAATTATTTAGATGACATTCCCTTACAGCAGTGGATTGAAATGTGGTTCCAACTCGATGGATGTCCAGCTCATTATAGCAGAGTTGCTCGAGCTTGGTTGGATATAAATTATCCATAACGATGAATTGGACGTGGAGGAGTAGTACCTCGGCCACCCAGATCACCTGATATGACACTCATGGATTTCTTCGCATGGGGAACCTTGAAGCAGAAAGTTTATTCGGTGTCAATCAATTCAAGAGAGCAATGAAGAGACCGAATCATAGATGCAGTACACCAAATGTCATCAGAACAATGTTTAGCTACAATTTATCAAGTGAGTGCTAGATGTAATGCTTGCATTAGTGCAATTGGACAACATTTTGAGCAATATTTACATTAAAAAGAACGTAACATAAATATAAATGTAAATAAATAAGTATAAAAATGAAAACTTGTTTTGTTTCTTTTTTTTTGCGATTTTCTCTAAAACTAAGCAAAAACGAGCAAATCTCTAAAGGACTTTTTGTCTTAGTTTTTCGGTCCCCTATAAGTTCCTGAAGTTTTGCCATTTAAATTCAGGACATCCTGTATATTATTTCAGAAAAATAAATTCACTTCTCATATGCGGAATTAATTTCCCAGGAATGAAGGAAATTTGAATTATGTCTCGATTTATATATTATCATTCGATGGATTTCTAAATTTTAATAAATTATGAACGTATTTTATAATAATGAATACTTAATTTAATTGAGTGTTTCATTCATTTATCCATTATTTATTTTAATACACTTTTTAAAATGATTGATTACGTAATTTGGTTGTGCCAACGTTTTGGCTTACGTTTTAAGACTTCACTAGGGCTCCTAGTAACACAAAACGAAAAATGATAAAAGTAATTGAATTAAACCAGATGAAAAATTAAGACAACCGGTATGATTTGTTTAAGATATGTAGGATGTAGATAAACATAATGAAATAGATTTGAATCCTACAGATGATTTTTAAAATATTTTTCGGGGCCTAGAAACGGTCTAAGGAAATGGGGCGAATGTTTTAAAGCGTCGCAAGTGTGTTTCCAATAAATGGTGATAGTGAACAAAATTCACGAAACTTTAGGATCTAATAGGAAATTTTACCAAAAAGTCTATATAAACTTGCAAAATAAATGCATAAAAAGTTACAGAAAAGCATTTACAAAAACAACTATTTAAAAACAAATTGTTCTTAACTACCTTTAATAAACATTGTTGGAAGTTAGTATTGTATAATAGCATAAACATAGCTTTTCATATTACTTTAGGGTGTGTTTGAGCTAATGGTGAAGAAACTAAATAACATTAAGTATTTTTTATGAAAGTTTTTCTACTTATTCTTATATTTCTATTCTATATTTTATTATATTTGTAAGATGTTTAATATTTTTTTTATTTGAAAATAAGAAAGTAAACTCATATATATATATATATATATATATATATATATATATATATATATATATATATATTATTAATTCTGACCTGAGTCGTTTATTCTGTTGTAATGAAACCTGGGCGACGACGAATAAGGCGACGAATCTGATATATTTTACCAGTAAAATTTTTCTTATACGAATATGTCCATATTTTCTATCAAAGCTCCACTTGCAAATAAATACCATCGTACAGTTGTTCGTAATATCTGAGGTTTCTAAGATGCTTGGAGCTGTCTAGTTCAATGAATTTTGAAGATTTGTTTCATCAGGTTGTTCATCTATAATTAATCCTTCAGGTATAAATCAGTCCTTGATTAACTTTTGCTCATACAAACTTGAAAAGAAATTTTTATAAACGGAAATAACAACAGATCTAAACATTTTATATAAGCGCTCTCGTATCAACTGGAAACTTGAAAGATTTACTGTCAGAGTGTTAATTTCCACCCTTCGAGCGACAACTTAAGTTGTCCAGTTTTTCTTATTATCTCGTCGTACCTAGTTAATGGACGCGCCTCATTAGCTTCCTAATTTTAATCGAACTCTCTTCGAAGGACATAGTTGGTCTTCTATATTTTCCAGATGTTCAGCGATGTAGGAAGTGAAGAGTGAAATTTAAATTAAGTCATTTTTTGTTTATGTTTTAAAATCGCTGTTTGAACCAAGAGCATTCTCGCTATTTCCTTGATATTAATGCAGTAAAAGTGGACCTTGATTCTGAATTTTTCGAGGGACCACAAATGTTCAATTTATTTGTAAAAAAATGAATATACTTCGTCCTCACTTAAAGAGACCTCTACCCATTTGGACAAAAACTGCCCTCTGTGTTATTCCTCTCTGAGTTTGAAGGGGTCAAAGTTGACATACGCAAATATCGGACTCGAAGGGTAATCAAAACAAAACTGAACAATGAACATTATCTCTACAATGTCCAGATTTAGATCTTTGTATACGATCGACAAAACACTGATTAATCGGATTATTGACCTCTATCGACGCACTGTCCGCCGGGTACAGAAGGTCATAGATACGAATCCTACCTGAGCAGATAGAACTTTATTTTGTGCATGAGCCAAGGAATAAATCTTGATTCTCGACTCTGGCTAGGAACAAGTTGGAAACCTGTACGTATTTTTTCCAAAACTAAAATTTTAAACAGAATGTGTCAAGACATAACTCTAATTGCAATAAACCTAATGTAAATTATTTAGTTAAACGCCTGCAAAATCGGAAGCGCGGTAGCTTAGTAATTAAGGTGCTTGACTACAAAGCTCCCGGGCCCGAGTTCGAGTCCGACTGAAGGCAGAAATATTATTGACTCGGTTTCGAGGTCGGGAGGCCCTCCTTAGTCACATCCTGCCTCGTCAAAGTGGGTACTATAATTGGGGAAAAAACCTCTCAGTTATGCGTGCTTCCGGCCAAATCTCCTCCTTTTACAACCGTTTGCCCAGAAACAGTATATCCGTAACTATGCACTGAACCGAAAACTCTTTATAGGTTGTAAGTGTTAAGTTTTCCTGTAGTTGGTACAGGAAAATAAACCCTGCAAAACTAGATTTTACGGGGCATGAGAATGCTAAGCCCGCCAAGCTTATGTACGCTGCGGGAGTGTAGAGATCTTCAGCCGGTATATTTCTAATCACACCTCAATATTAATATGAATATAATTAATGAATACAAAAACATTTAGTATAAAACCAAATTAATTATTGGAATTGAAAAAAAGAAAGTAATCAAGGAAATGTCAGTATTTAATACAACAGGTTACTGGTACGACACAAATTGAATAAAGAATAAAGGTATCCCCTGTGTTGTGGAATTGGCTTTTTTAAAAATCCCATTTCCAACAGAAATTTAATTATTGAAAATTACATTGTTCTTGTATTTCCGATACACTGTAATTTTACAGATATTTTTCTCCGAATACTTTGCTGTATGTTTCTCCAGAGACGGAATTACTTTTAAGTAAATGTACAAATCTTTTTTGTTAGGAAAACTCAATTTCTCCCTGATTGGGAAAATAATATTACATCACAGACATAATATAATAATATTATAATACAATACAATATTATAATACAAAAATAATATCATATTACAGACATGTCTATGTATAATCTACTGCTCTTATATCTACTGCTTCTGATGAGGACACTGTGGTCAAATTTTCGATCCGACCAACACCAACATAAAAATCCCTAGAACTTCATAACTGTAGTAGAACTTGACTTTTTTCATTCAAACCATTAAAGCTCCTAAACGGTAGGCCCTTGCGACAAATAGCAAAAAATATTTTCCATTAAATTTGTAACATGGCAACTGTCGTAAAATTGTTGATCAGAGCAACACCAACAGAGCTAGAGCGTGACAAAAAAGTCCCAATATTTAAAAAAAAGTAGACGAACGTGACTTTTTTTAATCGTTAATATAAGAATTGTTGACCCTTTTTCTTGAAAAAAGAGAAAAATTGGGATTTTTTTAAGAAATATTTTACAAAAACAAAGTTTAGCCTACACAAACATGAAACGATTATCCCATCCGGCCACAATAGGTTTTAATAATTTCTATGGCCATTTATCATAAAAGGGAACTGTGAGATATTGAACTAAACAGTTTTACAGTACATAGGACAATCGTCTGGCTTTGATAATTAATTATAATAAAAATAACAATAGATAATAATAAAAATTGAAAAATAATTAAATTATGTGTTACAAAATAACTGAGACATCTTGTAGAAGGATACATTTTATGTATACTATTATAATGTATATTACATAAATATTCATGTTTTACATAAGCTCGGAAGATTGAAAATGAAGGAGGTAAAGGAATAAATGATGTTTAAAGAAAGTAAGAGTGGATCTTTTTCGAATTGTGATGGGCAATGAATTCCATAACGAGGAAGCACGGATAATAAAGGATTTCTTGAAGGATGCAGTTCGATGCGCCAGAGTGTATAGGTTGATGGGTTGGGTTCTAGTATTTAAGAGGTGAATGGAGGAGCGCAGAGTAAGGAGGTCATGGATATAGGTGGGTTTTTTGGTTTTCAAGGTTTGAAATATGAGAGCAACCAGGAAGTATTGACGTCGAAAACCGGAGTACAGCCACCCAATTTTAAAATACCTATGAGATATGTGAGAACGTCTGGAGATCTCGAAAATAAATCTAATAAAACAGTTCATTACTCTTTTACATCTCATCTCGAGCTCATCAGACAGTCCTCCATATACTACGCATCCATAGTCAAAGTTAGGAAAAATGAGTGATGATACTAAAAGTTTTCGAGTACTTAATGGTAATGAATCACGGTAATGTGAAAGTTGCTTAAGAATAAAAATAGATTTCCTCGTGATTTGAGAGATATGGATATTCCATGCAAGATGTTGGTCGAAAGTTATTCCCAGATTTTTAATGGAATTTTGGAAATGAATTGTACGTTTTTTTTAGGAAAAGGAGTGGATAGCAGGGAAGAGCTTTTAGGTGAGGTTTTGACCCAATGAGAATAGCCTTTGTTTTTTTTCTGGATTTAGACTTAATTTATTCTCCACTGCCCAAAGGTTAATGCTGTCTATGTCTTTCTGTAGCTTACAAGTCGCCTCTAGCATATTTGAAGGATGAAAGGATAAATATATTTGCAAGTCGTCAGCATAAAGATGATATTGGGAGTAGTGGATGCGATTCGGCAAGTCGTTAACATAAATAGAAAATAGGGTAGGTGAAAGAGAAGATCCCTGGGGGACTCCTCGCGAAAGTGGTAGTGAAGATGAGTGAGGTTTTCCAGGCATAATCACTGTTTGGAAACAGTTGGATAAAAAAGAATGAAGCCAGCTTAACGCACTATTAGATATTTGAGAGGTTATGGAGTTTGGAGAGGAGGATTGTATGGTCAACAGAATCAAAAGCTTTTGAAAAATCAAAAAGGATCAGGATCGTAATATTCTGTTGGTCTAAGGAGTAGTTAAGGTCTTGAGTAATTTTTTTTACCAAAGCAGACTACGTGGAGTATCCGGATCGGAATCCTGATTGGAAAGGATTAAGGAGAGTTTTACAGTTAGAAAGGAGGTGAGCTGGGTATGTGCTAATCTTTCTAATGGTTTAGATAAATTTGATAGGATTGATATAGGTCTAAAGTGGGAAACTGAGGAAGGAGAAGGAACTTTATTTAATGGAAGGACAAGGACTTTTTTCCAAGCTGTAGGGAAAATAGAGTTTTGTAAGGAGATTATATATATGTGGAGCAGGGCAGGTAAGATAACAGGAAGGCAGAGTTTGATTATTTTTAAAGGTATTTGATCCAAACCATGGTCATTGGTACGAGATTTAAAGACTGAATCAATTAGATCATTAGGGGAGATATTAAGAAAATAAAAGTTTATTAGAATTAAAAGGGGTTTGAGGAATATAATAGGATAAGGTGTTTACAGGGAGTTCATTAGAGTGGGGGTCAGCAAAGTAGGAATTAAGTTCATCTGAAGTGAATGGATAATTGTTATCAGACGTGGAACTGGGTACTGCAAATTTTCTCAAAATTTTCCATTTAGATTTAGGGTCAGGCGCTTGGGATAGGATATTTTGAAAATACTGTGCTTTAGCACAGCGTAAAGAGGACTGGGTGAGGTTTCTAAGAAGCTTAAACGATGAATAATTATCTGAATGTCTAGTACGCCTAAAACGTCTCCTGGCAGCATCTCTTCGCTTCATCGGATTTCTAATTTCAGGGTTAATCCATGGAGCTGGTAGTCGTCGGATAATTGAAGTTTTGAGAGGGCAAGATGATTAAGGACAGTATAATGATTCGATGTTAGGCATTCCACCATTTCGTCAATTGAGGGGGAAGAATATATGGATTCCAAGGAATGGGATAGTGCGTCAAATAAGGTTCTATTCTATCTGGGGTTATATGGTTTAGATTTCTCCAAGATATTTCTTAGGAATAAGGATAGGAACAGACATGTCATAGGAAATTTGGATGAGATCGTGGCATGAGAGGAAAGGTACTGGATTTTGAGAGAAGGATAATAGGTTTTTCTGAGAATCAACAATCATAAGGTCAATTAACGTGTGAACTGGTTAATCTGTGAACTGGGTGTGATGGGTGGGTTGGAAAGGTTAACTCCTTCTCTAACTACTCTACTACCTAGGAACTGTCACTTTCCTAGCGTAGAAAAATTGTTTGTTGATGTAACATACACGAAATTTACATTTCGCAGTGTATGTCTGGAAATGATCACCACATGAGATCTCATCGATATTACAGCTGACGATTCATGAGTTATTCGATTGTGGCTAGCAAACTAATCGAGACCAGGCTCCATTCCTGAATACAGACCCAACTCCAGCACGGGTCAATTATTCAGCAACGTTAGCCCTGAATTACTTTAGAAAAAAAATCATACAATTTCCCGCTAGGCGTTTAATCCACATTTTTCTTTCTTTCTCAATCTTCATTTTCTTGATGTTTTTTTTAACAAAGATTATTATTTTGGCTAATAGTAAAATTAATCGCCATTTTTTTAAAATATTGGTAGCCAAGCAAGGGGAACTGAGGTTCCTTTGTTGATCTACTGGTAACCTGACATGGGGAACTGAAGTTCCCTTTTTAATTTCTACGATTATAAAAGTGTGAATAGAAGTTTCTACAATTTTATAGCTGTTTCCTTAAGTAAACAACCCTATCTATACGAATCAACAGATTACAGTTCTGAGAACCAATGAATAATTAATAAAAACTAGTTGTAAACATGCCTAACTCACTAAGCCAGCCATGGTCCCCATAGGAGAGCACAATAGGACTTTTTCGCGAATATTGTCAAACAGCTAAGCTCACCGCGTTTCTCCCACCTGTCTACTTGACGGGACACCTGCAACACAATCCAGTTAGTGACTTCATATACTTTAACCAAACTGGTGTTCCTCTTGCCAGGATAAGGGTTAACTTTTTTGCAATATTAGAGGATATACTCTGAAAAACACTTAAAATCCCTAATTAATGAGAGAAACCGTTTGCATTCGGACATAATTGGTTATTTCATCCCTTGGCGGATGATAGCATCCTTATACTCATATTATGATTATACTCGATGAACCGAATTTTTCAAAAACTATAACAGATAAGAAGCTTAACTTCGAGGAGTTTCTTTATTATTATATATAATTATTACTGTAATTACTGTGTATATATACTGTATTTCCTATTTTTGGTTATATGTTTGATATCAATAAGGTAGGAGTGAAAAAAATAAAAATATTTTTACAAAACTTTAACAATGTTTCGCACTGGGGAATGTACGGTTGTGGCATTGAGAAAATGGCTGTGGAAGCATTTTTTGGAATTCTTCAGTATATCTTAAGTAGCTTAAATATAGGCCACAATGAGTTCCTTCGTCTTGTAGATTATTAGGTAGATAGCTTGATAAAAGTAGAGTTGAAGATATATCTATTAGCCTTTTAAAATTTCTAGTATGTCGAAACCGAAAATCAAAAATTAGGGATCTAATCTTAACGCTAGTGAAGTATGGTTAAAAACATTTAACTGTATGGTTATAAAAAACAATACAATAATTTTGTATTAAAAATCAATTAAAATCAACTACAATATTGCCAGTGTAGATCTACGGAGTAGCTCGGCGCGGTGGTTATTAGCCCTAGCAACGAATTTCTCTCAACGCAGTTTTTTAAACTTCCGCGCCGTTGTATTTGTTTTCTCTCTCTCGCTTCGGGTAAGCTTGACGGAAAATTAGCCTTTGCTTTTCCACGAGATACGCTTCTATTTTCCGCCAGTATTTTTTCACTGCTGTAGCAAGAATAGTTTCTTGCATAAAAAATATTAAAATTAAGCTGAATTTGACATAGTGCAAGTGTGATTATTCTGCATTTTTACTTTTTTTATATTAGTGAGCGAAGTATTAATTATTCGGAATGCTTTCTTTAGGGGAAGACCAATATAATTCAAAGATATTCCTCGAATTATGCAAAAGCTAGACGAGGAAGGAAAAAGAACCGGGCAATCAAAATTTGGATTTGAGTGAGGAGAAAATAGAAAATATTCTAGATCATGACACAAAAACCAATGTTGAGGGTAGTGCCGTGGAGGGGAAAGAGCCTGGAGATTTTAACACTGTATTTGTGAGGTAATTTCTTAAAAATTTTTTTTGCAATAATAGTTCACAAAAACAAACACTTTAGTCGTTTAAATAATTATATTTGACAGTAATATTGTTAGTAAAAATTTATATTAATTGTTATCTTAAGTTAAGACTCCCGACAGAAGAATAAATTAATTTTATTAAAATTTGTAGAAACTAATAGTTTTTATCTTAATAAAATCACTTGCTAATTACAGGTTATAACTAAAGATACAGCTTTACAGTTTTTCGAACTATAGAAAGTTTAAGGGGATATTAAAAAAGGATTGTCATGTTTATTATACTGGTTTCGTTAAACGAAACATCAGTGAATAAATGATCTTTTCCATACAGAACTAAAGAATATTAAAATATTTCAATATGAAAAATATTATCTAAAGTGAATAGAACTCGAGGGCCTGGAGAAAATGAAATAAGAGTTGGGAAGATTTCTTTTCAAATCTAAACGTAAATGGGACCTTTTTCCGTCCCATTCCCTGAAATCAATTATCACCTGAGGCGAAAGAATCTTCTTTTGTTGAACGAAAGAGCCGCCTTTTGTCAAGCCACGGGATGGGATCATCAAAAATATCTGCGGAAACGCGACTATTGTAGAAATATGATGATTCAAAGAACTTAAAAATATGTATTGTCAGCATTAAGGTTTATACATAATAAATTTGGGTAAAAAATTGAGAAAAAAAATTTATGTGTTTAAATGATTACTTAACCATTATTAATAATCATTTTTGTATTCAATTATGTTTTTCTCTCTTCCTCTGTAATAGAACCAATTAATTTATGATATAAGGATGTATATTAAAACACAATTAATCATTTAAAGAGTAAAACAATTGTATATCAATAAATATTTCATAGTGAGGCATTGTCGCTCCCAGGGAGTGGAACTGCAGTTCTGACTGCATCCGAACTTTCCCGACCGTTAAAAGATATAATTGATAACAGCTCGCAATCGATGCGGGAAGAAAGTCCTTCGAGCAAGTTGAAAAATATGAAGCGAACAGTGAAGCTGTGGTGGAATAGCTCTAACCGATGCAAAGGCCGAGAATAAGTCGCCATCCCCCGCCTCAGAATAGGACACAGTCGAATGACTCATCTCCACCTCATAACCGAAGAAGCACCCCCGCAATGCCATACATGCAATACCAACCTAACCATTAAGCACATTTTTGAGGAATGCCGCCGTTACCAGCAAGTGCTGCGACAACTTAACATACCATTAGAAATATCAAGAGCACTCAGAGACGATGAGAATACTATAAATAAGATCATAGCATTTCTTCTCCGAAGTCAGTTAATTTATAGTATATAACCTACAACAACAAGCAATTTATTCATTTAACTTTATAAATTATTGATTTATTATTATTTTATTTTTTATGTTTATTTATTTTTTTTATTTTTTTTGTTTTTTATTTTTATTTTTTTATTTATTTATTTTTTTTTTTTATTATTTTTTTTATTTTTTATTTTTTTTTTTTTTTTTATTTTTATTTTTTATTTATTTTTTTTTTTAAATTATTTAAAATTACCTACGGGCGTAGATGACCATACATGTTTTACGCCCTTTATAAACAACCCTAACTAACTAATAATTGATATCATTTAAAGGAATTCGGTAGTAAAGGAATTAGTTAACAATAATAAAAAATCCTTGTAACAATAACAAGTTAATCAGGATTGGAGGGAGTAATGTCCGTGCACATAGGGTAGTTGGGCTTAATTGAGACGTCATAAATCAGGAAAGTAATGATAGACAAATGATAGACAAAACAACCCTAACTAACTAATAATTGATATCATTTAAAGGAATTCGGTAGTAAAGGAATTAGTTAACAATAATAAAAAATCCTTGTAACAATAACAAGTTAATGAGGATTGGAGGGAGTAATGTCCGTGCACATAAGGTGGTTGGGCTTAATTGAGCCGTCATAAATCAGGAAAGTAATGATAGATATCTTGGACCCCGCAAAATTGAAAACGGGCAGTTATTACCGGAAGTTATTAAGTTATAAACGGAAATATTAAAGTAATGTTGGCGGGTATGGCAAAAATTTTTACACTTCTACTGTTCTGAATAAATGCTTTTTTGGAGGAAAAGAAATCTCAATGCACACTAAGCAGTCCATTAAAACAATTTCCTTGCGATATTGATTTACGAATGCAAGTTAAATCCAAGGACTATAATAAGTCACTTTTCCACAACAAATTAAATTAAAAATATTTTTAAAACCCTCTAAATTAGTATTTCTTTCACTTTATAATTCATCATCTCCATAGAACTACTGCTTGTCACCGGAATTCAATCTCATAAAATAGCCGATTTATTTTTTCCCATGGGGCAATATATTACGGCGGTTTCACCCACTATCACTGTCCAAGAAAAACTATGGCAATAACAAGCCTTGATGTAAGAGTTATAAAGAAAATAAAATCAGATGAGGTGTAAAGATTGTTTTCGCTAAATAGAATAATATTTTAGTCCCAGTTTTGGAGCTTCAAAGTTTCAAATTTGAATACTGTAAAACTTTATTTTCTGGACCTAACACATCTGTGTTCAGCTAAGCTATCGATATTTGTCCCGAATGTCATAAATAAACTACTAAATCTACCTATGAGCCGGTCGCAGAGAGGAAGAGTTTCTAAGGAATAACCAAGAATATATGGGAGGAAAGAGAAAAATGAGATATTTAACAGAAGATATATGGATTTGAAAAAAGAGAAAACAGCTTATTGAGATGTATATAGATATATAGATCGAGCTATAACGAAAGGTACTTTACATTGCGTGCGATGGAAATGGGGAAGATCAAGGCGAATAAAAAAAACTAATCAGTTATTAATTTGTTTTCTTTGAAATCTTGTCTAATAGGGCCTTAGGCTCAATTCACACAGAACGGACATGGCGGAGACGTGGCGTGGACGTGGCGCTTTTGTCTCTTACACGTTTGTCCTAATAAACTAAGGGAGGGCGCACCCGTGCCACGTCTCTGCCACATCCGTTCTGTGTGAATTGAACGTTTGTTTAATTGGAGAGGCGCGGAAGAGACAAAAGTCCGCGCCACGCCCTCGCCACGTCTCTTTGCCGTCTTTCGTGACGCACAAGAAGGGGCACGCCACTTCCTCGCCACGATTGTTTTTTTCTTTTTTGGGTAAGGGGTGAATCGGACATAAAAACAACACTAATAAAATTTTATATAGGAGTTAAAAAAACATATATACCAACAATTTAATAGGGGTGAAACAACCCGCTACCCCCCCCCCCCCCAAAAAAAAAAAAAAAAAAATTAAATTGATAATGTTTCACCCCTATTTAATTGTTTGTGTGTATGTATGTAACTCCAATATCAAATTTTATTAATGTTGTTTTTATGTCCGGAGAGACAAAAGTCCGCGCCACGTCTCCGCCACGTTCGTTCTGTGTGAATTTGGCCTTAGAATTTCGAATAAGAAGCATTACTGGTTCGAATCCAGTTTGAGCAGATAATCCTTAATTTTGTTTTTCAGGGATCGGTTAAACAAACTATCTTTCTTAGCCTATAACTTCTACAATATTAATTAAAATAGTTTATAGATTTTCTTATATATTAAAATTGAAGTAGAAACAAAATTAAACTCTAATGATGTGGCTTAGCAGCATAAACTAAAATATTTACTATAAAACTGACCCTGAGTGACTTGTTTTAATTTGACTGCGTCAAGCTATTTATAAAAAAATAAATTTTAATAATAATTTGTGTAAACTGTAGAATTATTTCTATTGGTTAAAGTTTTTACGATCCACCTGAAATATAATATAATAACTTTAAAACCATTTAATAAGAAATTTGTTTAGACTTTCTCAAATCTGTTTCAAAATCGTCAAACTTAGGAGGATATCAGTACTAAAAATTTACTTCTACTGGTGCTAATATGATAAATGATGGCAGAAATAATTGTTAAATACAGATAATTTATTCAGAAATGTAGAATGGTTATCATATTTAGTAAAATAAATTTAAAATAAAAATAAATAAAAATAATTATCACTGGACTTCAGAAATATTTACAGATAACTAAGATTTTTACGAAATACAAAACTGGGTTCGTATAATTCGTTTACACACTCAATTAATTTATTTCAATCAGACATCATTTGTTTGATTAAATTCCACCGCCAAACATTTAATTAACAGTAAACAAAATTACAACAAAATGGTGCAAAAGTTTTACTACAACCACTTTAGCCCCAGTAGCTAAAGCAATTAGACTCGTTAAAACAATCTCTTCTCAATCCAATCTCGGCTGGAACTCCAAGTAACAAGGAACCACCTTTACTAATTGAGAGCCTGGAATTACAAAAATATCTTCTCTTTTTCTCAGCACTATCTTTCCATCGGGCCAATCAACAAAGATGGTTCGAAACTATTTCAGTTTAAAAAAAAAGAAGAGGCTAATTAACACAAAATAATCCCATATTCTGTTTGATTCAGTGCCAGTAACAATCTGTTAGATAAATGTCCAATGTCTTATATACTTTACGTACGATAACTTCATTTTTTTTTTATTTACATTTACCGATAGGGGAAGGTCAATAAAAATAAATTTGACAAAGTATTCGGCCAGTTAGATATAAATAAAGCTGAACTCATCACTACCCTCCCCTTCCTCGGCTATCGAGATAAAGATGGAGATAAAAAAATCGAGCTTCTCAGTTTAAACATGAGTCTGTCTTCTTCACTCATTTCCCAAGAAAGTTTAAGTTAAATCTTACTACGAATAATAGACTTATTTACTTTAGACCATACAGGCATAATCCTCAGAAATGTACTGGGATAAAAAAAAACTCCCTTAAAAAAATATCAACTAAAAATACTAGCTGATTTTTAGCTATAGCATTGGTAAACCATAAAGCACATACTTCACACTGTTATGCATATTCCCAGAATTAAAGTATGCTCTGTTTTTAATTGTTATGATAAAAACAATTCCGAGATATGTTACCATTAATTGGACTATATACATCATGAAAATATCAGTGTTATAATATGACATAAAAAATGTTATTATAAATGAATGAATGAAAAATGAACTTTATTCTCGGACAAATTGTTCTCTGTAAATAACACAAAGGAACAATGACATGTCACTTTTGTTTGGCTTCATTAATTTTAAGCAGCGACATTAATAAATATAATACAAGAGACAGAGGTATGATAATAATAAAATTTTAAAAAAATATTATTTCAATTGTTATTTCATACAAAAACATCTAATCCTGAAATACGAATAATTATGTATAACAGGTTAAAACAATAATACAATAAATTTAAAAATATCATTATGTTCTTTCTTCAAAGATAAAAGAATAGCATACGGTTGCTTATAGTGAGCCACCAAAATCACAAGCCTTTAAATAAACTATAATTATTTTATTAACTGAAAACTCTATTTTATTAAAAAATAAAATTATTTTATTTTAGTGTACCCATAGTAGCTACTGGAGGATACTAGTTTTAAATTTACTCGATCTAACGATTTTTGGTGGTTTAAGGATACTCTGCTCATCCTTCCCGAGGAAATGATTGTTGTCTTTTTAAAAATTATCAAATTAACTTTTTTTTAAATTTCGGATTGGGTCTCTGTTGGTCATTGACCGAACTCCTTCATTTGCCTGAACCGGACCCCGTACTTATTTACTTTGCAAAGCATCCCTGTAACTGTAAACTGTCTTTATCTCCGTATAATTGTATTGTTCCTTAAACTGTAGGTGTTTTTAATGAGGGGTATTGGCATATAACACTACGGTCATCAGTACCTGTGTTATTCTCTAAATACGTTCACTTTGATGGAAAATTAGGGTCGGAATGGGTTCCGCGAACAGAGGAACCCTCTCCCTATATCCTTTCTTCTATCCTACTAGGAGAGACAAGCCGCACCCGCCAAGCAGGAAATACATAGGAAATAGGCTTGCATATCTATATGTAATTTTAGGTGTATTGGAATAATATTCATAGATAATTCATAATTATTCTCAAATAACCAATACTTGAATTAAGAAAACAACACTCCTATTATTAGTTTGAAAAGATTTATATTCATAAAAGCTTCGAATTAATTAAATACTTAATTAAAATACTTAAATACTTAACTGAACTGAAAACTAACCTAATTATTGACTAGCAATTGACTATGTATGTGTGTGTTTATGTATATATTATATATTTATCTATCTATGTATTGGGAGTTGGAATTAATTTTAAAGGATTTTTTTCGATTTTTGAGCATTTATTTAGAAAAAATGGTACAATGTATATTATTCAAAGTATTGTCCATCGCTAGCGACTACTTTTTCCCATCTTTCTGGCAATTTATGGAGACCAGCTCGGAAGAAGGCTTCGTCTTTTGAGGCTACCCATGAATCCACCCATTTTTTGCAATCTTCATAAGAAGTGAACCGCTGGTCAGTCAGGTCGTGTGTCATGCTTCGAAACAAGTAGTAGTCAGAAGGAGCAATGTCTGGAGAATACGGCGGGTGGGATAGGACCTCCCATTTCAGCGTTTCCAGGTATGTTTTGACCGGTTTAGCAACATGCGGCCGAGCGTTGTAATGTTGCAAGATTACCTTGTCGTGCCTTTCCCCAAATAGCGGCAGTTTTTTCCTTCAGTTGCCGGCTCAAACGCATCAACTGAGTTCGGTAGAGGTCTCCCGTGATCGTTTGATTCGGTTTCAGCAGCTCATAATAGACCACGCCCATCTGGTCCATTTTTCATCGCCAGTGACAATACGATGCAAAAAACCCTTTCTTTTTTGACGTTGGAGCAGTTGTTTACAGGTGAAAAATCGCCTCTTAACGTCTCTCGGCTTCAATTCGTACGGAAACCAACGTCCTTGCTTATGAATCATTCCCATTGCTTTGATGCGTTTGCCGACTGTTGACAAGTCGACTCCCTATGACTCAGACAATTCTTGAAGGTTTGACACGAGTCTTCATTGAGTAATGCCTCTAATTCTTCATCTTCAAACTTCTTCGGCTGGCCAGGGCGTTCCTTGTCATCCGTGTCAAAATCACCATTTTTAAACCTCCGAAACCAGTACTCACAAGTGGAAATCGATGGAGCATAGTCCCCATAAGCCTCGCCAACTAACCGATGGGCTTCAGCTGCTTTTTTCTTCAAATGAAAGCAGAAAAGCAAAGCTTCCCGCAAATTCGTTGATAAATTGACATGTTTAGAGAGCAAAAAAATAATGTTGATCACACTTCAGAGAAATGCCACCTACTGAAAATCAAAGCTAAATGATGACGCTTCAACATGAATATAGCAACAAGTTGGCCCGATGGGATTAGAGACTAGTAATACCATCTCTTATCAATCCTTTAAAATTAATTCCAACTCCCAATACTACATAAAACAGTTTTTTAGATACATTCGATAGGAGGGGAAGAGAGCCAGATACACACACTCAAATGTCTTTCGATAAAGTCTCCTCCTTTCCTTTTTTAAGAACAATCTTTAACTTCATAATTAAAGCGTTTGGTGTATGATAGGTATATGTAACATAACATATAAAATAACATAAATGCATTCGTAAAACACACAATTTTGAGTAATTTTTTTTTTTTTTTTTTTACACAATGGCTGCTTTTGAGCATCATCAAAAATAAAATTTTCAATTTTCACTTTAATACAAAATTTTTTTTTTTTTTTTTACACTTTCCTTTAGCTGAAAAAAGGTTACACTGTCCCATCATCTTCTTCATACCTCATTTTCTAGTAGTTACGAAATATTTATATTTTGCTACAACTCTCCACATGAATCCTTCATCCAATAAAATAGATTTTATTTAAAGAAAAAAAATGTGTCGTACCCTTTATTCACCAAACCCTTCAGTTATACAAACTCTCTTTTCTTATCTGATCAAGCGCAAGCACCGTCATCACTTCAGTAACTATACATTATCGCTGAGAATAAGAAAAAAATTTCAAAATGTCGACTGAGCGTGGACTGCTGGACATTAATAAAACTCTCGTAAGTTTGTGCCTTGATAAGTTCAGTACGGGACTGTTACCAGCTACCGTTTATTTTTGGTATCTTTATTGAAACTCCACATTATTAACTTCATTGTTTTTTCAGTATAATGTATAGATGATTACTCCCAGATGAAGCGAACCTTCTGAGTTATGCAAAATATTTTATTATTTAAAAAAGTATTTTAGATAATGGAATACCTAATCAAAAAAAAATTTTAATTAACTTATTACTCACTGTATCGGAACTGTCCATAGAATTAGGCATTAAGTTAGTAGATGACGTCTCCGTCATTTTAAGCGGAAAACCCGCTCTTCTTGAAATTTGTGCTAACTTTTCTTTCGGTATTATTAAGCGCGACAATATCTACAAAATGATACTATTTCGCTCCTAATAATATTACAATGGATCGAAAATAAATCTAATCAAATTTTACAGAATTACTAATTAAAGTTTTAACCTTGTTAGCAATCATATGTTAGCGTTGAAAAACTATCTCCAGCCTCCCGTAGAATGAGTTAACAACGAATTAATATCCTTCCGCCATCTTAAAACAGTTAAATATTCCAATATTTTTAATAAAGTGTCCTTTTAAGGTCCGCCATCTTAAAACCGTTAAATATTTTAAAACAGTATCCTGGAGGACAACAATAGCGGAAGTTACCCTTCGGATAACTTAAAAAACTGTTAAAACAGCCATCCTTAAGGACGAAAAACCTAATTCTACTTGTGGATGGAGAGAGCGGCCAAGGATGTCCTTCGGCCTCGAAAAACGTCAGATCCTGACAGATCTGTTATTAATTAATTTAATTATTTATCTGTTATTAATTAATTAATTATTAATTAATTTAATTATTTATTGTTTACATTCCATTTAACTCAATCATTCTAAAAATATTTTATGTTTCATTATAAAAATACTTTGTATAGATATTTATTTAAATTCGCGATATGTCGAGAGATGGAACGCATAGAAATATATGCGTCCATTGCAGGGTTACTGCAACAAAAAAGAAATAATTATTGAATTCAAGAATATTCACACCACAAAATACACAACTGTAAACATACCCCTCACGGAGGTACAGCCATCCTCATCAAAACTGCTCTCAAACACAAGCCATTACAATTACCCATAACACCAGACGAAATCAAGAAACAGCCATCATACTATTAACCCGACAACATAGCATTACGTTTGCTGCGGTTTATTGTCCTCCGAGGTATGCTCTGACGCACACTATGTTCAGTGATTTCTTCAGACGTCTTGGTAGATGCTTTATTGCAGGAGGCGACTACAACGCCAAGGATCAGTCTTGAGGTTCACGACTGAGTACTCCACGAGGAAGTAACCTAAAATGTGCCCTCCATTAGCTTTCATTGGATACAATATCACCTGACTCACCTACTTATTGGCCAACTTCCAGACAAAAAACACCAGACTTACTAGGCTTTTTCATTACCAGAGGACTTAGAACTATACCTTACAGCATAAGTACAAGCTCACATCTATGTTCTAATCATTCCCTTGTGCATTTATTACTATTTGAAGAACCCTGTGAAGCAAAAAAAAAAAAAAAAACCAACTCTTACTAACGGCAAAACTGATTGGGATGCATTTAGAACCTTTTTGAACGACTCTCTCTCAATTACTTTATCTATCAAGACTGAAAATGAACTGGATGATGCAGTAGAATATTTCACTCAGAACATACAAGAAGCTGCGTGGTCTTCTTCAGTTACCACGCATAGAAAGTCGGAAAAGCTACCCACCCATTTACCCTCAATACATAAGGGATTTGATCAGAGCAAAGAGAAGAGCTCGGAACATATGGCAAACTGACAAATTGCCCTCAGACAAACGAACTTTTAATAGACTCAATAACGAACTCAAGCGACAGATACTAAAATTTAAAAGAGGGAATTACGATAATTACATTAGTAACGTTAAATCTGATGATAGAAGCTTATGGAGGCGTACTAGAAATCTTACCGGGCATCGTGAAGTCCAAGCACCCCTCCGAAAGGAGGATGGCTCTTGAGCCGTGACCGATGGAGAAAGATCAGAACTTTTTGCTAAACATCTTTCTGTCTGTTCCAAAATTTTCGAGCATTTATTATACAAAAGACTCACTGATATACTAACAAAACTGAACGTAATACCAGACCATCAATTTGGATTTATAACACAAAATTCGACTATACATCAATTACACAGAGTTACTGACTACATATGCACTGCACTAGAGCACAAATTGTATGCAACTGGAGTATTTCTGGATGTTGCTCAAGCTTTTAATAGAGTCTGGCACCAAGGGATTTTCTTTAAACTTAAGACGATACTCCCACCGACCTACTATCTTATTCTACAGTCTTTTCATTCTGATAGATCTTTCTCTGTCCGTCAAGGCTCAGAGCTTTCTTCTATTAAGTTGGGGTCAGCAGGAGTGCCACAAGGCTCAGTGCTTGCTCCATTACTCTACATCATATACACACACGACATTCCAATTAGCTCTGACATTCTTACAGCGACATATGCAGACGACACAGCAATTTTAACAAGAGATAAAAATCCGAATCATGCTTCACTGACTCTATAGCATCACTTGTCAAAATTACATGACTGGCTTAATATTTGGAAAGTACATATAAATTACGACAAATCGCAACACATTACATTTACACTTCGACTTGAAACATGCCCACCAGTTTTTCTTGACAACACACTGATTCCTCAAACAGACACTGTACACTACCTTGGTCTTACGTTTGACCGAAGAATGACATGGGGTCCACATATAAAAAAAAAAAGTAAAACGCTTAACCAAAGACTAAGACTTTTATATTCACTCCTCTCCAAACGTTCAACTCTACAACTTAAACAAAAAATTAACACTTATACTTACTTACTGAAACCTATTTGGACATACGCTTCTCAGATATACGGGACAGCTAAAAAGACACATAATAACAAACTCCAAATATTCCAGGCAAAAACATTCAGGTCAATTACAAAAGCCCCATGGTACGTACATAACTTTACATACTGACCTACGCATAGCAACAGTTAAAGAACAAATACAAACCTACTACAAACGATTCCACGAAAAACTACATGGACATTCTAATACACAAATAAACAACATGGCCACAACATATATTCCCGACAACACACAGAGAAGACTAAAAAGGAGCTGGATGAGAGACCTCCTTTACTAAAATAATAAAATAAAATAAAGACTGGAGGTGCCGCTGGGTTCTGCTCCCTCTCATGCCTTTCAAGCCATTTAAATTCGTACAGCAAATTCACTGGTTGTCAAATTTTATTTGACAGGTGTGAATAAATATATAAAGTCAAAAAAAAAAAAAAAAAAAATTAACTTATTACTCATTATTTAGCGTAAGAGATATCTAATTAGTGACTATAATGCAACCTCAGATTAAATACTTCCTTCACATTTTTACAAAAAAGAAGAAATATTTACTGATAAGCGAGAAATTATAATGAAAAAATATTTACTGATAACTTCGTTGTTTTTCTGTCTTGTAATACTTAGTTAAATATGAGTTGAAACAAATTAAACAATTGATTCAGTAAAGCAGATTAAAAGGTTAGATTTTAACTTGTAGGATGCGATCCACGTGATTATCTGTATAATAAACAAAAAACTATCTTTTGACTTTACCAATATATAGGTTCATCGCATTGCAGTAGTTATCTTGTTTCTTCCCTTTTAGGTTATTTTTACTTGAGTGGATCAGAAGAAGGATGTTAATAGATTTACTGAATTAAATCATAAGCTATAAAGAAGTAGACATTGAATAACATGAGGCCATAGAGGCAAGCTTGGGTATATTCGCTTTATCCCCGAGAAGAAATGAAACCTCTCTTTAAGGTACATTTATATTTTCCTAGACGTTGATACAACACTATAGAAGTAAATATGTTTAATATTAGATTGTATATTAATTGTGTTTCGACCTATCTGAATACAATACATACACAATCTGAAACGAAAAGAATAAATACAATTCGGATTGATGAATTGATTGCCACTTATATTGGAATCGTTTTATTTGAAAAATAGTTTCGAATCATCATTCGTCATCAGTTCTAAAACATGAGATAATTTCAAAACATTAGCACTTTATATTAAAAGTTATATTTATAATAAAGTATTTAAAAGTCTAAAACAAGATATCAAATATATTAGTACACACCTTCAGAGGCTAAATGAACTTTTAAAAGTTATCAAAAGTGGAAGGGGAGGGGAGAAAAGGGCGAAGTAAGTTAAACTCTTGGGTTTTTTCTACGACTGATTTAGTTTTTCCCGTTCCTATTGGAAAAAAAATTAAAATGTGACTGTTGGACATATTTATCTGAACATTTAACCAAAAATCTAGATTGGTTTTGAATGATTTTATCATTTCTAATGATTCATAAATATTTAATTTTAGGCTATTGTCTACTTGATGTATTAGTTTCACTCTCGAGTCTTTATTGAATTTAGGGTTATTTTCATTTAAATGGATAGCGAAGTTGGAAACCTTCGTAATTATTATGTTATTTTAATCTTTATTTGAATGATCGTCCATTTTTTTCCATGTATTTAGCTTCTTCTTAGCCATGAATTTTTCAAAACTACTTTTCACATAAAACATTTCCTACAGAAGTGGCAATTAATTCAACAATCCTAATCTTAATTTTGTTTTGCTGTATGATTTTTTAATTGTTACAACAGCATATTATATCCTTTTTACATTTTTATCACCTGTGATATTTAATTCGTTTCAGGAGTAGATGTTTTTGTAATAAATAATAATAGTCATAATAATAAAATAGAAAGCGTATGGAGTTATATAGAAAATCATTTGTAATTGAAACACGCACTAGGTTTATTTCTGTGGGAGCAAGTTGTTTAGAAGACCCATCCACTGAAGCACGCAACCACAAGACCTCTTTCCGCCCTCCTATCGCTACTGTTCCGCCCTTAGACCCTTCTTGAGAACACCCCCTCCCACGATTGTTATTAGTTTCAATATTCAGATCAGATATCACGGTAGCTCTGAAAGGCTTTTAAATTAAATATTTTAACAACTGATTGTAAACATACATTACTTTTTTTTAATTTCAGAAGAGTATGTAAATGAAGACTTTTTGTGAGTTGACGGATAAATCCGACCTGTGGGGATTAATATTTATTTCGTAAAGAACCCTGTATGTAAGGATTTTAAGCCATATAAAAAAAATATAAAAATTCCAGAGAAGGAAATTAATTTCTCTTGACTGGGAGATCATGGTTAAATCTATCTATAATCTACTGATTTTACACGAACTGCTGTATAAGGAAACTGTAGGCAAATTTATGATCCGAGCATCACTAATAGAGCTAGATGGTTTTAAAATGTTCATTCTTGAGGGTGAAAAAAACGTTACACTCAGGCTAGGTTGCTATGACCATGCTTTACGTTGGACAAGAAAACTATATACCACCTCCAAACCAAAAGACATATCCATGTCAAAAAAAATTAAGTCTTTTTGTTATAATAAACAGTTTTTTTTAAATGTTTTTGTATTCTGTACATAATAGTTTTAGAAGTGCTATAATGTGCTGTTAAGATATAACTACACCGTCTTATAACGTTCACTTTAATGATCGGTCTAATACTAATCTATACATCAGATTTCTTCTAATTCCTGTGAGTTGTTGGTTTGTAGACTTTTTTACGTATTCCAACTAAGGAAGGAATGACGGGTTATTAGATTACCAATATATTCTAGCCAGGGTGAGAAAGCCTAGATTCATTTCGTAGGGCCAGCACAACATAAATATCGACCGACGCAGCAGAGAATCGAATCCACGACAATAAGTTCCAAGTGCTTTGTGTCTCTTGCCCTCAATTACAACGTTTTTCTTATCGCCTTATAAGTTTCCAGTTTTTAAAAGTTTTTAATCTTAACAAAACATTCAAGACTAACACCAAGAATGTAATGACCTTGAACCTTATTTATAACACATTAGGAAAACAATGTGAATACTATATATTGTATTATAGTGAATATAATACTCCAAAGACCAGCAATTTTGAATAATTTATGTGGATTTAAGTAAATTATTATTTGTTTTTAACCAAGAAATTATTTTGCATTAGCAATATGGATAGTATAGTTTAGTATGATTGTCTAATATAGTAGCTTTAAAACGAATGTAGTTGTTTTACGTGTAGTTGTTTAACAAAATATCGTTGGACTAGGTAGATTAATTTTTCTATTTCCAGAAAATGGTTAAATATGACGCGTAAATTCGAAATTAGTATTTTATTTTATGATCATTTTTATAATACAAGTCCACAAAGCTTGTTCAATATACTGCTGATTGAGACTAAAACGACCGAATACCTTATCCTTTCATAGTAAACTCTATAACCGCTAAATCCACAAGTCCCCTAACTTGCTTTCCATTCTATTCCCGATAACCCTCTGAGGTGTCTGAGAAAAAGATGGCCTCGAGAACTTCTACTATTGAACTTTTATTAAAGTGCAAACAATGGATGTTTGCTTTACAAGTTATTGTCATGTTACTGAATTTATTTTTTCTCGATTTTACTAGATGTATTTGTTCTATGAAGTTTTTTATAACAATAGAAACATGACAAAAGTACAGAAAGAAAACACTTTGCCTACGTTCTACTGATTTTTAAAAGACCTTAACGAATATATTTTGAGAAATAAAAAACAATAGAATTGTCTGCCACCATTGGACAATTGCGTACTAGAATTGAACAGACAAGAGAGCTAGCCCGTGCCTATTCAAGTCACGTATAGGTCATGTCGGATTGCCATCACCATAATCATTGAACCAATGCCACCCACTGGGTTATCGAAAGGGCACAAGTTTTCGCCATACATTTCCACAATAAAAAACATATCAATAAATGTATGAATTAATTTAATAATATATTCATTTTATGTCAAGAATATAAAAGTGATTCATTAATAAATACATCATAGAAAAAAAAAAAATGTTATCCCCTCTTCACATGGAGTAGCGAGATTCCTAATTCGACCAAATCAATAAAAAAATATTTTTCTAAATATATAGGTCATTTTTACTGCAAAAAAATCTTAGACTATTCGCTACTTTAAACTTTTACAAACACTTCGAGCTGTCAGCTAGGAGAAAAGCAAGGCTTAAATATTCCTAATATTCCACCATTTTCTAAAAATCGCGTATTGGGGTAAGATAGACTTAGGAATAAATTAAACACTGTTGATCTCGGCATATTCAAGATTATTGTGATAAAAAAACACTAGTAAAAGTTTACATCGTTATTCCTTCCTAATTGTATGCTAAGCTGTACTATTCATCAGCTTAACATAAATAGCAGTAATTGCTATTTATTCCTTCATTAATGCAAATACCGTTTTAAGTAAACTCGTCCAAAGCCTCGTACAAGCTAATTCTATACATAATTGTTTTCCAGTTATCGGATAATTATGTTAAAATAAGTGCCGAATAACAGTTCAGGTATTGTTGTGTATAATAAATTTACGCAAAATTACAGAAAGCATCCTTTTATATAAAATTCATATGATTGTAATAAATTCATTAATAAATATCAAATCATACTAAATCCCTATCATGATGATGATATAACTGTCAAAGAGCTTTATCAAGGTTATCCAGAAAGAGTACACTGATCAGATCGAAGGAACCTCCGAAGTTTAAAAGTGTCCAAAAGACCTGCTGCAGACAGACAAGACTGCATAAGAGTAATTGAGCAGGCCAAGGATCGCCTAGTGCGTCTGTTGGGCCTATGAAGAAGACGAACAAGAAATCTCTATTAATTTAAACTTAATTTAATACTTAAATGTATTAATTTCAAGAATAGTGAAGTGAGAACTAATAACAAAGTCATCTCTTCTCATATTAGTTTTCAACACACCTCAGGAGACTAAATCTTGGGTATTTCGTTGTCAACAATGTACCTAATGTGGCTATACGCATCGCAAACGAAAAAAAGACAATATTTTTTACGATTAACTATAACAAGAGGGCTTCTAATTCATACACAGAGCTCTGTGTATTCAATCACATATAACCTCTGTTAATTATTACATGTCATTTTTGCACTACCATCTGGATTAATAAATACAATTACTTGTAATTTCTTGAGACGTCCATAAGTACTCCACTTAGGACAGGAAGAACGGTTCATTCAAGAGGTTACCAACCTATTCTAGCTAAAGTGGTAAGGTCTAGATCCATTCTGTGGATTCACCAAGGAATAAATTTCAACTCGTCCAGAGTGGATTTGAACCCACGACCTTATATTCAAGCGCTCTAGAACGCTGCGCCATCGAGGCGCCAATAGAATTACTATACTATACCATACACCAAATCTCGTTTAAATATTAATTATTTTAACTTTATTGATTCGCTCTAGTCTTCCGACTGTAGACAATCAGCGAATGTGTTGAAAAAAAAATGTAGAATACGAGGGAGACCAGTAGCCATCGGCACCTCCTCCTTGCAATATTTTAGTTTTTTTTTAAACTTATGACGTTTCTCATTTAGTTCCTTTTTAACCTTCGGTACGTATTGCCGAGAATATATACTGCAAACATGTTTTGTATGAGACTATAGCTCTACTTCTCCTTCAAAATTATAGGCCACCTTCCATTTTATTAGTTAATATTGTTATAAAATTGCATCTAAAAATATTACTATCTATAATGTAGGAAAAGTTCGGAGTTATCTGCCTGGTGGAAGAACAAATGACTACCGTCTACTGTGGGCCATAATTAAAGAAAATTTTATTATGTGAAATGATATGGAAATCTTTAAATAAATTAATATGTTTATTTTTACACACTATAAACTAGGGGAGTGCCTCAGACCCCAACGGGACCAACTCAACTACATTCCCGGAATGCCGCCAAAGCTTCCGCCCTAGTGGATTGGAGAGATTATTTCTTTACTTTTTAAAAATGGAAACAGGAAATAAAACAATAGAGCAGTTGAATGTAGATTTTTTTTTTTTTTTTTTATGTTTCATTGCCAGAGAACGAAATTAATATTTCAAGAATTTCCAAACATACACCCTGAATTGTTCAAATCTTTTTCTTGACAGATAATTGAGCATGATGATTCTTTTTTTTTACGAACCCTAGCTCACAGTAATATAGTCAATTAAAGTAAATGGGTGGTTTCGTTTTTCTCTCTTAGAAAAATTTAAAAAAATTACGAACACATTTCAAAATCCAAAAGTCCAGAAATTCTGTAAACGATTTTTTTTTTTCAAAACTTTCTTTGTATCATGTATTATTTTTTGTTCTCAATTATAATATAATGTGTTCTATTTGTGCAGTAAATGAATTAAACTTATTACTGTTGAATTATCATATAGATCATACTACAAATTGTGCTGTAATTGAATATTCAGGAATGTACATAGAATAGTGACAAGAGGAATCGGAGAGAAAAATAAATTTAAAAAATGTCGATAAAAGTAAAGTGAAGCAGACTGGAGGGGTCTCCACAGATATGCAAATCACCTGCAACTATCGAATCATTTAAAGATTGTAAATATCTCGAGAAATTTGTAATAGATCAGATCGTAAATAACAAAAAACATCCATCAGAATGAGTAAACCAAATAATATATGCTACCAACCATGGTTGAAAAGTAAATGGTTGATCAAAGAAATTCCATGCTATATACCTATCGTCTCTCCTCTGTGAAAGTGAAAACTGGGATCCTATTTAGTAATGAAAAACAGCAACTTCACTACGGAGGAATGAAGTCCATAGGAAAGTAAAATTATTTGTAGAAAAATAAAAAATAAAAAATTTAAAGTGGTTTGTATGTTAAAAACAATGCATTAATTCGAACAAGCGAAACATTGGCCAAACCATGCAGCAATAGAGTAGCAAACCAAGTAGGCAAAAAAGATGAAAATAGATGGAAGACATGAAGATTTTGGATTAGGATCAAGGCAGGATTTCACAAGGAGGAAGTGAAAGAGGAAAAAAGTATAAAATAGACGTCAATATTTAATATAATGAAATAAAAAAAATTAAAAAATAGGACTTTTATTTAATTAACCCTAATTACTGTATCGTTAAGTAAATCCAAGAAGGTTTAATCAATAGGTAGATTTTAACAGCCCATCTGATATTTTAAGAGCTTATCCTCACTTATGTGACGCATTAACTTAGGTGATCTCACGTGTTTATTAAATTTTATATTTAAAGTTTCTATCTCATCAAATAAATATTTGTAATAAAAATCCATTCTAAAAAATTCGAAGTTATAATAATCCGTGTATTACATATTTTTATATTATATTATGAGCAATTAATATATTTTAAATTTTTTGGTTTGGTAATTAATTTCTATATAATGAGTATGAACAGTGAAAATCGTAAAATAGTGATGTCCCACTGGATGGATCACAATATTACCATTAAAATATAAAATATAAAAATATAATATTGTGAAAATAAAATATAGAAAAATATAATTTTTATAATATTAGTAAGTTGTCAACTAAGTGGACAATATCTGAGCAAGTTAATGATATCTTCATTAATTTTAACCTCCAATATAGCTTAGAATGAAGTGAATATAATTACTGTAATGAGAGGTTTACATTAATTAACTAATAATTAGCAATATTATAATGATTATGTAATTTATTTTGATAACCTGATCAATTTATTATGAAAATAAACTTCAATACAATTTTGGTTTTAGGATATATCCTCATATTTATTAATTTTTTTATTATTATTAATCTTTTATTGAGTAAGTATAACAATATACCTGAAATAAGGGTAATAATTAATATTGTTGGCTTTTTGATTCCATTATCACTATTTGTACAATAGAAAAAAATATATATATAAATAGATCTAAAAATGCTATATTTTCAAGGTTTGAAGACAAAATTTGTGAACTGGTGTAATGTACACATGTGTGTTAACATATAGTGAAGGGAACTACAATTAAATTATATCATATCACTCTGTGATTAGAGTAATTTTCACTGGATATTGTTGAAGTGGTTTGGTTGAGAGGGTCAGTAACAATCAGTCACTGGCTCTACAGCGCATGCTTATCATAAGGTACCCTCCCTGTTACCTACCAAGTCATAGTTTATAGCTACTGTCAACAAAAAACAGAAGGTTATTTACTGCATGCCAAGAAATCCACAGAAACGGGTCCTAAAATTAAATAATATAATTGGATGTTTAACGAAATTTCGATTTTATTTAACTCTGCTTATTTATAGTTTAACTATTATTTAAAAAAAAATGGAGGTCGAGATGAAAAAATTATCTAGTCTAATTGAAAGTTTAACAAAAGTATGCGATGAAAATACAAAGAAAATAGGGTCAGACATTAAGGATATAAAAGAAAGTTTACTGGCTACTGAAAAAAAAGTTAATGACATCAAAGAGTTAAACAAGGCATTTTCAAAAGAAATAAAACTATTAAAAATAAGAGCAGAGAAAACAGAAATACGCTGCGAAAACCAAGAAAAAATTATTTCCACCCAAAAAGAAATGATAGAAAAATTAAGGCGAGAAAGAAATGTTATAATTTATAATTTCCAACACGAAGAAAACTCAACTGACGCACTCGAAATAGCTGTTCTCCGCTGGATAAAAGAAAAACTTAAAGTACAGGTAGAAATATATGATCTTGATTTAGTCATTTTTTTAGGAAAAAAAGGTAATTTTAACAGACCGTTGTTAGTTAAGTTCACAACTCTTAAAGTTAAAAATAATGTATTAAAAGCGAGCTACTTACTGAAAGAAGAGCGAATCAAAATTTCACAGGACTACAGCAAAGAGACCAGAGAAAAAAGGAAGCTACTTATTCCGCACTTGAAGCAAGCTAAAAGTAGGAACATATCAGCTAAACTTATTTATGATCAACTTATCATCGAAGGAAATAAATACGGTGTGGAAGATGTGATGGCTGAAGCACAGGGTCACTTTGGTTTGCCAAATATAATTAAAAATATTCGTCTGCCTCAACCGAATCCTATGGTTGATAACGAAAAGGAGTTGGTGACTTATTATTCAACAGATTCAGAAGAGTTTGAAAACAGTGAAACTGAAAATGAAGAATCAATTAAAAAAAAATATAAGCAAAAAAATTCAAATTCAAACTTGCATCAAAAACGGATGGTAAAAAGAGAAATTATAATGAAATTAGTCCTCTAAGCAAATCAGTCGAAAAAGTTCCCGAAAAAAAAAAAAAAGGAGACCATAGTAGAAGCTTATATGCAGAAATAGAAGAAGCAACGAGACAGGAGCAGCACGAGAGTGCTCAACAGTCATGACAACACAACACTGGTCCCAGCGCTCAACAGTGCACCTGTAAACAAAAGCTTAGTAATGCCGGTCACAGACCTTCTTATCTCGCTACTACGGACTCTTTTAAATATAAAATTAATAGTAAACTGGATTCTTCGCCTAATCATAATAAACAAATATCATCGTTTGTTAACTTAAAAATATTTATATGGAACGCACATGGATATAAAAATTTTATTAATAATGATCTTCGAATCACTGACTATGCTATTGATATATATATCGGAAACTAACGTACTGGTAATATTGAAAAACCAAGCTGGTTGGACGACTATGAAGTGATCTTCTCTCCTGCCACCAAAAATAAAAATTATGGACGACCAGTTGGAGGCTTGGCTTGCTTTTATAACAAAGAGCAAATTAAAGTACAGGCGATAAACATCACAGAAGATTATATAATAACATTAGTTAAAGGTGATAATTTTCTTTCGTTTATTTTCTGTTTTGTTTACATTAATCCTAAATATGATATTGCATCATTTTTAGATAATTTTGAAATTGAACTAAATCATATAAAATCGCACTATTCTAACTTGGCAGTATTAGTGGGAGGAGACTTCAATAGCAGAATAGCCAACCTTAATCAATGTCCCGCTGAACACTTACAGGGCACTTCTTTATCACACGAGAGGCAAAATCTTGACGCTACTCTAAATTCACGTGGAAAAACCCTTACCGAATTTATGGAACTGAGTTCCTTTGTAATTTTGAATGGTCGTTCAATTGGTGATCTGAAGGGGGCTTTCACATTCGTAAGTAGTCTGGGTAAAAGCACGATTGATCATGTTTGGTGTGATGCAAAAGCCGTAGTAATTGTCAAAGATTTTGAAGTAATGCAGGACGTTACTTTTTCGGATCATTTCCCCCTCATTGTTAAACTTAAAACGTTTATACGCAATAGAGAAAAAAATAAAGAAGCATTAACTAAAATCAAGTGGGATCAGGAAAAGTCTGAAATCTTTAAAAATAGTTTGATGCACTCGCCATTAATTAAAATCAACTTTGAAAAAGAAATATAGACACAATAAACAAAAAATTTAAATCACGCTATAATGAACGTTTCTCAGATAATAGGAATAAAACATAAATATATAAATAATGGCTTTACCAAAATAAATTCTAATAAACCATGGTATGACGATGAATGTAAACAATTGAAAAGTGACTTGAAAAATAGTCTTAAACTATGCAAAAAAACTGGTTTTGATAGCATCTCTATTTTACAATACGGTTATATTAAAAAAAATATATAAAAACTTAACAAAAACTAAAAAAAAAGACAGCATGATAATTACTTGCTTGCTTCTTTGTATTCCGCTAAAGATAGTACCACGTTTTGGAAAATAATAAATAGTTTCAAAAATAATCGTAAATTTCAACAAGAACAGATTGGTTTGAGTAAATGGGAAGACTTTCATTCAAAATTGCATCCAAATCGCATCACCTTTAATGAGTTATTATCTGATGTGGGAAACCCCTTGTTAGACTCGCACATATCTGGAAATGAAATCGTATCTGCCATAAACAAGTGTAAAAATGGCAAAGCTGCTGGCATAGATATGATTCCGTATGAAGTCTACAAATCGTTTCCTCCGAATTGGTTGTTATATCTTGAGGTTCTCTTTAATAGAATATTGTTAACTGAATATATTCCTCAGGCTTGGACGCATATAATAACTATAATGCTTTACAAGAAGGGTGATAAATCATTACCAAATAATTATCGAGGTATTGCTTTAACCAACTGTATATTAAAGATATTTACATTAATATTGTTAAATAGGCTTACGATCTGGTCAGATGATATAGGGATTATAACAGAATGCCAAGCAGGTTCCGAAATAGGCGCGGTTGCATGGACAATATTTTCATTTTAAATTGTATAATACAAAATTATCTGACACAAAAAAAGTATTTGTACGTTGCATTCATAGATTTGCAGAGAGCTTTTGACTCTGTGACACACAATTTACTATGGTTAAAATTATTTAAAATAGGGGTTAGTGGTAAAGTTGTGCGATTACTCATATCACTCTATAGTCGAGCTAACATGAAAATAAAAGGTGACCATGGTACATTTACCAATGACATTGCAATTACAGAAGGCCTGTTGCAAGGGGAGTCCGGCGCTATTTAATTTATTTTTGTGTGATATCGAGGAATTTTTCAGATCTAAAGGGATCACTGGTATCCCAATTAATGAAAAAACAGATTTGATCCTACTTCTTTATGCAGATGACGTAGTTCTGTTTGGTCATTGCAACACTGATATACAAGAGAAGTTAAATGTCTTCGACGATTACTGCCTGGCTAATGGCCTTAAGATGAATTTTGAAAAAACTAAAATCCTAAAATTTTACAATGGAAGACCGAAAAAGGAAAAAAAAAAAAAAAAACAATAATAATTAAAGGGAACATTGTAAAGTTTGTTAATGAATTTAATTATTTGGGTGTACTGTTTTCGCGATCTGGTTTATTCTTAAAACAAACAAAAAATTCTGTTTCTCGTGGAAATGCAGCAATAGGAGCGGTATTAGATACATGTAGGGGAGCAAGAATTCGAGCACAGTCAGTCCGGGGCAAGCTTAAGGGAGCAATAATTGACAGTACAATCACATACGCCGTAAATATTTGGGGTTTGAGGTATTTAGAGGAATTAGAGAAGATAAACACTAATTTCTATAAAAAGTTATTCTGTTTATCGAGATCTACACCAAATTGGCTTGTGAGGCTTGAGACTGGCTCTATTCATGCTAGTTGGCTGGCTCTTAAAATAGCTTTAAATTATTTAAGAACCATAGTCCAAATGAGTGATGATAGGCTTCCAAAGTTGTGTTTTTATAACTTAGTCAAGCTGTCTTCAAGTAGAAATGCTAATTTTAAGTATAATTGGTGTTTACAAATAAAACATTTACTGGATAAAATCGGAGAAGGGGGAATAGTTTTCGAATCAAATATAGTTAAACTCAAAAAAAAAAAGTCAAACTGTATTAGAAAAATACAAAATTTATTTATTTAATTCGGATCTATCCTCTAGCCAGCAGTCGAATTTTAGCACATTCTACAATAGCATTAATCCAACCGGTTCAATCCCTGTTTACATTAATATACGAATAAATATTATTTTCACTAGAATTATTGCACAGTTAAGAACTACAGGAAAACATATAATAAAAATAACAACTCCAGATAAAATCACACAAATTAATCCTCAAGAAATCTGTATGGTTTGTAATATGAAAACTAATGAAGACCTCGGACATATTCTTTACACTTGCCCAATTTATAATGGCCTGCGTAACACTTATTACCCTAGCATTGATTCAAATGACAGTTTTCAAATACTTAATCCACAAAATGAAATAGAAGCAAAAAAAAACTGGCATATTTTATTATAAATATAATGAAAATCAGAAATTTTTTCACTGAGATATAGTAGATTTAACTGTAAAATATTAGTATCATGTATATACCTATTTGCCTGAGATATGACATATATTTTATATATACTTGAAATTAGTAGTTCAATATGATCTTTGATAAAGTTTAAAGGTTTATAAAGGACATAAAAAAAAGTGTTAATTATTTTATTAGGTATTTTTTATTATTTAGATAGAAAAATATGTATTTAATTTTTATTAGTTGTATTTAATTCTTAGTTTATTCAAAGTGCTTTGGTATATTATTTAAATTATTATTAGATGAGTATGATAATGTGCATAATATTTGTAGTTGTATTAATGTTTGTATCTTATTTCAGTGTACACAATATATGACCGAACTTCTTTGTATAGGGCATGGCCCTGCTTACAAAAAAAAAAAAAAAAAAAAAAAAAAAAAAAAAAAATGCTATATTTTCAACTGACCAATTCATAAAGCTTGAAGTTCTTTCTTACATCAAACATTTGATTCCCCTAGAATATGACTTTTGAATTTTTTTAAGAACTTATCTTTATCCAAACAGTTCCTTTTTAGCAATTAAATATGAAATGAAACGCTCTCAAATTACTGTTACGTATTTTAAGAACTAGATTATATAATTATAATTTTCTTTACTAAGTACTTTAGCATGTTAAGTAACTTTTTATTAAATATTTTGTACCTTTCGTTATTTTTTTCCGCTCTCTTCACCATAGACAGTACTTACGTATATAGTTCCCTTATTAGTATCAGTCATTATAATTTGTTCTCTTACCAGTAATTTTGTTTTGTTTTTTCTCTGTATATTTGATATGCTAACAACAGAGCTTCCATATCCCAGAATAAAATATTCTATTTTCTTTCTTACCTTCTACCTCTTTATCTCTCTTTCTCTCTCTTTCCCTATGTATATATATATCGTGTAGGCTGTTCTTATCATCACGTTCTTTTTTGTTTTTTCTATCATCCTGTGGGAGAATATGAAACGAAAAAACAAACCAGGCAGACTATTCGGGATTGGAGGAGGAAATCTCCTTTGTTATATAGAATACAATCCTAGGGAGTCTACCGAAGTACCCCCACTCCTATGGAAATACTCTACAGGGCTACACATTGTTATATGTACACACAATGAGCAAGCAACGTTGCGTGGAACGAATTGTTGAGATATGATTCTGCATTAATTATTCATATCATTATTAAAGAAAGTTCTTGCTATTTCTAGAAATATTCGCCTACGCGGGCCGAAGTTGGGTTTGGCTCAATTTCTTTTTTAAATCTATTTATTGCTATTTACAACTATATACATTATATACAACTATATAATTTGAGAAAAATGATTGCAATAACATGTTATGAACTAATTAAAAGTTTTACTTTAAAGGACTTCAATAAAAGTTTTACATTAGAAGGTTTCTTGCCCATCTTTTTTTCAGACATATAGGAGAGTTATCAGGAATCGAGTGTGAAGTAAGTTGGGCGACAAAATTTAAAAACGTTTTTACGATATACACTATACTGGTGATATATTCTGACTTTCTTGCAATAATTTTCGTGACAGCTTAAATAAGGCTATTGCTGGAAACAACTATCGGGTACACTTTAAAAAATTTGAAATTGATTAAGTCGACGAAGAACCCAGCTCAATATTTCGTATGTTCTTAAATGGCAACATCTTCTGCTAATTTATTTGTTGAGCTTTGTATGTTGCGGTAATTAATTAAAATAACTATTTCTTTTTTTGAACAGCTCATGGTTTATACCGGTGCATGTTTTCTAGAACTACAACTGGGTAGTACATCCAGTAGCCTCTGCTACCACCAGCCTAGGGAGTCGATGCTTGGTCAAATAAGTTGAAATTAAAATATTATTTAACTTCAAAACGATTTTGGTAACAAATGTGAACTATTATAAATTATTGAATTAATAATATAAATTATTGGATTATATTTTCAGGTAGAATACATGGTTCAAATTAAAAATTTTATTCAACTTTTTAATAATGTACCATTAATCCCTGTTCAACAGATACACTACCTAAGACTCCATTTAGGCAAGTGGACTTTCTTGGAACCCACTTGCAAGACTTAAATGACTAGGAAATGCTTGTCGTTATAGACTACTCAAAAATTTATTAAGCGTTCAAAGCGTATAACTAATTACAAACGACTCATTTACATGACGGCAATTAGACATAGTTGGATATATGGAATTGAGCTTTAAGCTCCACTTAACCTTCTGATTCTTCTTGTATCCAATCCGTACAAAGAATTCTGCTGTTTTACAAATGAACTTAGCCTTTAAGATATTAATGTCCCTCATGTTGCTATTTAAGCTTGAACCAGATACCTATCCTTTCATAGAAATATACGTATTTTCTCGTCTCTGAACTTACTTCACACTTGATTCCCGATAACACTCCTATGCGTTTGAAAAGAAGATGGTGTAGAGACCTTCTAATGTAGAACTTTTATTGAACTGCATCTGATGAGTAGCTCTTTAAAAGTTATTGACTTCATTCCATGAAGTTATTGATATCATTCCAATAACATTCCACATACTTGATGTATATATTGTAAACAGTTCTAAATATAAATAAATAATTTTTTTAAAGAAGTATACTTTATAATGTTAAAGACAGTTTTAAGATACTTATTTCATTCTCAATGGTATTAATTTTTTTGTTTCAATTTGTGATTTTTCAAAGTACTCCTTTTTTTAACGAATGCTTTATGAATTTCTGTTGCCTACTATTCGATTCTTTTAATATGAAAAAATAATAAAAGGGAAGATAAATCGCCTTATACCAATACAAAAAAATTCAAGTTCATTCGATCCTCTTTTCATTCACAAACAAAAAGCGCCTCCTTTAATTAATGTTCTAATAGGATTATACGGTTCTATTCCGTTTCTCTCTATTCTTCCTTCCTTCTCATTTCTCTCATTCGAACCTTCCACAGTTCAAAAAAAAAAAAACTAAATTCCCATTCACCCTTTACCTTTGAAGTTATTCCGTACCTTTAACTCCTTATACTTTAGAAATTCAAAGGACAAAAAAAAAAAAAATCGAAATATCAGTTCTCGATTCCTGAAAAAGTTTGATTATTTTAACTGCTTTAAAAAAAAAATTAATTTATTATGGCATTAAAAATTTTTTATGAAATCCTGGTAATACAAATCTTCAAATTTACATTGAGTTTAGGATTTTTATTTATTTATCTATTGAAATGTAGGCTTCCGATTACAGTTTCTCCAATTCAAAATTATTCGTAAAATCATCAACTCTACTTAGAATGACATAGATTAATTAACCCACAAATAAGCCTGATACATTTATTTTTATAGTAAAACACACGAAAATGTAAATTCACTTGTTTCTCAACCTGCTTTCGATTTTATTCCTGATGATCCTCCGGAGCATCTGGACAGAAGATGACATTAGGACCTTCTAATATATATCATTTGAATGCTACTAATGGTTTCTCAACAGGTTTTTTTTTAAATGTAATTATTCTTTTGCCCATTGGGCACTTTTTATGATGAGGTAAAAAAAAGCAAACTCGTTTCGCGTTGCGTACCGTTCCGTACACTATACTTGCAGATTTAGATGTGTTTACTACGTCCCCGATAAAATAGAGACCTCGACCTTGGAGCATATATTAGAAGCGGATGACGATATAATTATACCTAAGACCGACCATCTTGGACGAACGACTTTTGACCACTTCTTCCGTAGAGGGAGAAAATCGAATTTTTTAAAAGTTATCAGTCGGCATAACTCGCACTACTGGTATTTTTTTTTAAACGACCACTTTAGAACTTATAGGGATTCACCTGTGGGTTCTTGGCCCCTTGACTTAATGCCTTCGGCTCAGTCGGGTTCTGACCAGAGACACCTTGAAATCATGATATTTTATATTTATATTAACTGAGCGTTGATGATCTAGACGTTTTACGCTCTAAAACTCTAAAGAACAGCAACAATTTATAGGGAATAGTTCCTGATCGAATGAAACCTATACTTTCGTTAACAGATAACTATTTCTGGAGATATTTTAAAAAGTAAGATTTGTCAGGATTACGCGTTCAACAACGAAGACAGATTTTATCTCACCATTCAAGCCTTACTCAAAGTCTTTTATTCAACAACGAAGACAGATTTTATCTCACCATTCAAGCCTTACTCAAAGTCTTTTAATTTTTTCTTCTTTTTTTTTCCTTGAAGTGATCAAAAGTGTCAATAAGTAAAAAAAAAAAAATAATATAATAATAATTTTGCAGATAACTTCACTTTTTTTTCAAAAAAAAAAAAAAAAAAAGTCGTGTAAGTGACGATTGTCAAAAGATTATAATATTTCGGTGGTGCGATTTATTGTCCCAAGAACACATTGGTCTTAAGGCCCAGAGAACACACTTCTCTTTATTTCATTTATATCAAATTGAACAGGCATCTTAAAGGTAAGATTAAAATTTTTATTTTGGCCATGCTGACTTAAACAATTTTTTCTTTTTTTTTTTAAAGAATTTTTTCACCCATTTAAGAAACCTATTAGGATTGAAATAAAATAGAACAGTTACAAAGACGCCCCAGGAATATATTCTTTTCGACTTATCAACTTTATTTTAGCCTTCATTAAAGGTTAATAGGAGTAGTATCTCCTTTTTTATTATTTTGTTTTACTTTTGATTTTATATTTACTTGCATATATTTGAAGATTGGTTTTGCAATTTATTATAAACTAAGCTCTTTGGCTAATATTAATGCAACCAGACTAAAGTATCGTCACATTGTACTTTGTATTGTTCTAATGGGATTATAACTATTGTTTGTTTTAAAGCTGTTGTTATACAAAAAATAAATTTTTTAGTCTGTAGAAGGGAATATTAAAAAATATTTTATTTTCGGAAGATTATTATTGTGAAATATTACTAACTGTTTAAACATGAAACAAAACTGAATTTGATACAGAAAGTTGTTTAAGATCTCAAAATATTACATTTATCAGAAATATTGATGAGAAATGTCTATTGTTATGTTACTTATAGTTAACTGTATGCTTTGTTAAAATATAGCTATTTACATAAATAAGTATATAAGTGGTTTTCATATTATTAACAAGCTAAATATTTCATGATGAAAATATTTAGCTAGGTAATCGATCTTTAAACTTCGAAAAGAGGTGAGTTGCAGATTGTTGACATCTCTGACAATGAATAGGCTTAACAAAAACTAGATAAAGCATAAAGATTTACACTAAACAGGTGCACCTAGTGTTTAAATTGGTTTAGGTTCTTAGAGTAAATCTTTGAAGTTGGAAAATATTTGGAAAAACTTGATTGTTAGATATTATCTTACAAGGGTACGTTTGCAGTTGTAACTCAATGCCGATTTTTGTGTAGGCAGTAGGGACCTATAATAGTGCAAAACTAGAGTTATAGCCGCCAATGAGCATTAGGAGCCTAGAAAAAAATAAAATATGAAAATCACGTTTTATTTTTTTTCTCAGCCCTCCGTCAAGATAGAGAAATGATTCTTTCACGTTTAATTGCAGCTATGTATGTTATTTTATATAAAAATACTTTTGTTATGCTCAAGACACTATCCGGCTTTAGGGTGCTCAAAAATGACGAACTTTCAAGGAAATACGCTGTGAATCAGTGGAAACTTTTTTTCATGAACAACTGACCTCAAATCTCGATTTAACGTACCATAAAACCCTTATATGTGAAATTTTATCAAAATAAAAAAATATTGATTTTTTACCCTTTCGAGGAGATTAAAATTTAAAGTTAAGATTTCATCACCAATTTCTAAGGGCCATAACAACTGATGTGTTCAACCGATCAGATCAGTAATAACATCACTAGAATCTGAAACTAATATCAGTTTTTAGTTTAAAAATTTTCCTCACCTATATTATATAAAGAAGACGTTTTAAAATGACATATTTTTATTTCAAGTTGCATAGAAATCCTAAGATTGATGAATAATCTAAAATTATTATCAGGTTTTGGTTACAAAATATGTATATTTTTTTTAAATGGTCTTATTTGAAATTTATTATGTAAAAACTAAAATAATAATAGAAATAGATCATTTTAAAACGTCTTCTTTATATAATAGAGGTGAGGAAATTTTTTAAACTAAAAAATAATACTATTTCCAGATTCCTCATCTCAAGAAACATGTAGAAACTTAATTTTGTCGAAATCAAAAATCATTTTTTTTTTTCACCTTTAAATTTATTAGGATTTTAGAAGGCTATCAATGTCTGAAAAAATGAAAATAATTTGCGCTATCTCAACTATTTCGCCACCGATTAAAATCAAATTTTAAGGTCATCTAGAAGCCTTTAAACTCCATAGTTTAGCCAAAATCCGGAGGTCGCAGGATTTCCCCTTATTGAAATATCGCAAGTTATAGCTGACCTTGGATTTTTCATTCACATCAGGTTTTGTCCACCAAAATTTGGAGTAAATCAAATGTTATACGCATGGATAAAAATAAGAATGTATGCTGATTCTAGTGATGCTATTAATGTTGTAATCGATTGAACACAGCAGTTGTTATGACCGTCAAAAATTGTTGATGAAATCCCAACTTCAAATTGAGATTTTATCCTCTTTTTTTTTTTTTTTTACCCCTTTTTATCCTCGAAAGGGGTAAAAAATCAATATTTTTTGATTTTGATAAAATTTCACATATAAGGGTTTTAAATAGAGATTTGAGGTCAGTTATTCATGAAAAACAGTTTCCACTGATTTACAGCGGATTTCCTTGAAATCTTGTCATTTTTGAGCACCCTAAAGCCGGATAGTGTCCTGAACATAACAAAAGTATTTTTATATCTAATAGCATACATAACTGCAATTAAACGTGAAAGAATCATTTCTCTATCTTGACTGAGGGCTAAGAAAAAAAAATCGTGATTTTCATATTGTTTTTTTTTTTCTCGGCTCATAATGCTCATTGGCGGCTATAACTCTAGTTTTGCACTATTATAGGTCCCTACTACCTACACAAAAGTCGGCATTCAAATCTGTGAGCTACAACTGCAAACGTCCCCTTGTTAGATCATAGGGGTTATAGAAGTTTATAAATGATGTAATCGATCTTTGTTTGGTTGATGTTCCTGTCGAATAATCTTTTAATACTGTAATGATAACACATAAAATAACATAAGATCAATGGTCATATTTTTTAGATATTTATAATTCATATTTTATAGTGTTGATAAATCTGAAAAAGTTGAAATTTAAAATAATATCTCTCTGAAAAATAATTATTTAAATTGTACTTCCAACCATCTTCTTGATTAATTTTTGTATTTGTGTATTCATATGATTTTTTTTTTTTTTTTTTTTTTTACTGTGGAAAACGTTGATTGGGAAAGCGAAGTATAACAGAGATATGTTTATTTTCATCAAGTTTCCCGACTGTCGAGGTTATTTGAAATCATTCACTGTTGTCGGTCGCTATTGGTGGGCACTGATGCGGTTAGCTATTGTGTTTCTTTAGCCCCTTCGGTGGCAGAATATTTCTTCTGTCCTTCGTCGCTACCTCAGCAGCTCATACACATCACGCTTTTAACTTGCATACATCGATATATTTACTTTTATTAAAAATTGTTAATTTGTTAATTTATTTAATATTTCAATAATAAACTTCGTCTAATAATGTTTTTATGGAATAGTTACTAGCCTTAAATCGGTGCCTTAATATTTAGGTTCTTGAAACCGGCATCGGTACGAAAAAATCTATTCTCCGTACCAATACCTTACTTACTATAGCAAAGCATAACCCAAGAATAAGAGCAACCCAGGTGTATTGAAGAAATAAAAGTTTTTCAAGAAATAAATTATTTAATAGCAAATAGCATTTATTATCTTTAACAGATCGGTTCCGGGGAATAGACTTTGGACTATCGATTCTCGATGCCGATTATTCTTCAAGAATCAGTGGAATTAAGAATCATACAGGAAATATTTTATTTACGTTTTTACAGTTTATATACAGTCAAACATTTTATTAATAATAAAGAATAATTAATTAATGGGCCGTATGAAGAAGGGAGGCGAATATAGAATTAGATGTAACAACAAGATGTACCAACAGTTGAAAATCATAACATCAGCGACGAGAAAGAGGAGACTTACCTCTTACAGCCAAACAGTCAGATTGACAACCAGAGATTAACCTCGAGAATCTTTAACATCATTTCTAGAGGGAAAGGGGCCAATGCCAAATGGGCGAAACTAGTTCGAAAAGACCTAGAAATTCTAAGGATCAATCCTAAAGATGTTTCCAGAGATAACTACCGAACGCTCATCAGAACATCAGATGCTCTCAAGTTGGTGACGGATAAATCATTACGACCCGGAGTGGGAGTGAAGTGGACCGAGGAGAGGATCCATACCGCGAGAATACAGAGTTACTGGGCTGAGAAGAAGACAAAATGAAAACATTGGAAATAGGAAAATTATCAGATATATGAAAGTCAACATTTGGAAAAAAAAAAACAATAAAAATAATATGAAAATATATTGAAAAATAGGGTAAATATTACTCCAAATAAAAAATATATAAGAGAAATTTCTTTTTGTCTTTTTTATTGGTAATGTTTCATGGCTTAGCCCTGGAATTAACAATAATGTTAATTATATATATATATATATTATATATATTATATATATATATATATATATATATATATATATATATATATTTGTTTTTGTATCAACATATATAAATAGCAAATATAAATATCTACATATATAAATCTGTATTGAAATTTCAAGGAGGTGTAGAATAGATGATGGCCAATTGGATTCATATGAACAATTAAATTTCAAGAATTTTATAAACGTCAAAATTAACTGGAAATCATTTGCGTTTAGTAAATCATTGGATCAATATATGACAGTTTCAGTTTAGTGGCACACTTCTTTTCATCAAAACATCAGCCGAAACTCAGCTACTCGGTGAAACATTTATTTTTATCTCGACCGCCGAGTAGAAGCCAATATTGCAAACCGTTTTTAGAGTTTTCGTGCAGTGAAATCTGATAATGGCCCCTATCGATATTGAAAAAGAATGTATATACATAAATTACTGTTATTCTGCACTGTTATTGATTAAGTGATATTTCTTATCATATATATTTGAGACTAAATTCTAACTTAATTCTGTAAACTCTATATTCAAAGGTGTTTAATTAAATCGGTTAAGCCGAAATATATTAAAATTTTGTGGGCAGTGTAAACCTCGATAATTCTACTTAATATTTTTTTTTTAGAAATGTCCCGCATCAATCTATCAATTCTAAATATTGTTTTATAAAACTAAAGCATCTAGAATAGTTCTTTTTCCCTGGAAATATTTAATTCAATTCCTTATTTTTAAATGTTGAGCTAAGACAATAAAGATAACTAAAATACGATTCTACGACTTTTAAAACAAAGCTTAAAGAAGAAAAACATGAACAAATTCTTCTTTTAGAAGAGCCACTTTAAAATATTATGAAATGTTCTTAAAACAAACAAAATTCAATAAAAGTAGTCTAAAAACCTTCTTTATCGGTATTTTAATTCGAAGAACAGTTTTAGATATCAAACATCCATCTTCGGTTCTAAAACATACGAAAATTCAGATGTTTTGAATTTTTGTATGTTTTTAGAACTTAGGATGTATGTTTAACATTTGAAACTTGTCTTCATAAAATATATATATATATATATATATATATATATATATATATATATATATATATATATATACGTAGCGTTCTCCGTCACGGCTTCGCCAACTCTCATAACTTAGGAACTTAATTTACGATAAGATAATTTTAACTGATTAAGGTTTTAGCTTATATTTTTTTTGCCATAATATTTTTAGGTGAAATTATAGCTCTTCCGTACAAACAATAATACGGTTTATTTAATAAATCAGAAACATCTGAATAAATTTTAAAAATAAAATTCTTGACCATATTCACTGTCTTACCTACTTCTTCATTTCTTCATTCTTCTACTTAGTTTCTAAATTTCCGTAAATGAATTGGAAATTCAGAGTCCCATCGAGCAAAATGAACTATCATATATATATATATATATATATTTGTAATTATGGCTGTTCAATGTTATTCTTTAAACATGATTTTATTGTATCGGCTTTAGAACCTTTTGGAGTCGAATAAAGTCTCCTGAAATATCCAGCAGAAATAAAGGTTATGCTACCAACTAACTTATTGTTTGAGGATATTTTTTTTTTAACACTTAGGTATTCTTATTTTGGCAAGGAGAACACAGAGTAAATTATCCGCGAGGCCCATGTACCATATTTTGAAACACAATATCAAAAAGCAAGGGTTCGAAAATTTTTTTTGGCGATTTTATCGATTTCACCTGGATGGATTTTAATTTCTAAAAGTATGTAACAGTGTGACAAACCTCATTTTTTAACTCAAGATTGTACATTGAAATAATTAATTTTAGAGTAAACTTTATCAATGTTACCTTCGTAGAACTATAAAGATGTTGTAATTAAAATTAGATGCAGTTAGGTTCAATAGTTTTGCCATTATAAACTCTGTTGCAACCACATATCGGTCGGTTTTTCAACTGCACTGGGATCTACATTTCGCACCACATATTTATAGTTTTTTTTAAAAGCAATTTGATTAAAAATAATAAAATTTTATCATAATTTTATAGCTATATATAAAATTATATCTTTGCAACCTCTCTGGAATGGTGCTCGCCACCTGTCGGTAGATTATCAAACCTCACTGCGGACCACATATTTATCGCTTTTATATGACAATTTAACTGAAAATCTGTACATTTTATTATTCCTAAACCTTCCTTGGACTAAGAAGATGATATGCTTGAAATTTGGTACAGATTGGTTATAAAGTTTTCGCGATTAGTGATCACAAACGAAAAATAGCTTGTCCTTTCATATAATAGTATATATATAGGAATAGATATTAATGAAGAATAGTTTATCAATTCCCAATTTTTTATTTTTCAATAGGTACTATCTTATTAAATGGAATTTACTATAACAGCATTGTATCTATACATAAAATCATAATCGAAGGTTTTGTGAAATATTGATACTTTCCTCAATCCATAGATATTAAATTTAATCCCAACTTTGATTACTTGAAGTGAATATTTACATTTCTTATGTTTTTGAAATAGATTTATAGATAACCGATATCTTTCTAAGATCAAAGATTAAGGATAACATCATTACAATAATGAGTAGAAAAATATAAGAGCTATGATTCTTGCGAAATTAAAGTTTTACAGCCGAATCTTTATCGATGGTATCGGGGATTTAAACCCTTGGAAGTTGTTGCTTTATTGATGATAGCGTAAAAGTTGGTTGGGTTCGCTACGTGATCTGTCTGTTGACCTGGAGTTATATCTGGATTTAGCTCGTGGTTTAAGCCGGATCGGGTATGATGTATATCCAGATTATATGTTGCAACTTGGAGATGAAATCGAAGGGTGGTTTGATCAAGAGCTTGAATTTTCGGTTTCCCAATATTAGTTTATTTAGAATGAATGAAAACCAATTTAAATAGTCATATAACGCATCCGTAATAGAGAAATAACAATAAATTATATAATTAAATAAATAAGTTTTATTAATTAAATATGGTTTGCGCAAGTGAAAACACAAGAAATAATTCATTATACCAACAATATTGAGATTGTCAGTGGACAGAAATAAATTTAATTGTTAAGGCGATTCCCAATCAGTATTTTTTTTTTAATTATTGAGGCTTAGTGTAGCTTACTGGATCCAATAATCAGGCTGTGTGAATTGGTTCGAGTAATTTGATTTCAGTAAAAAAAAAAAAAAAAAAAAAAAAAAAAAAAAAAAAGAAAAAGAAAAGAAAAAGAAAGAAGTATTTTATATAAAGAAGTAAGAAAAATATTTTATCCCCTGGGATTAAGGAATTACTCCTTTTTAATTGTTAATAGAAAATATCTATTCTATGACTATCGTAATCAAATAATACGTATATGTGAGTTTAATTCATATAAAAAAAAAACCTTCTAAAACTGACGCCATAGTTTCCTCGTTTTCCCGTCAAACCCAAAGGAAAAAGAGCCCGCCAATAATACCGAAATTCCAATTGTATCATCTATTAACTACGTTGGTGTTCACCTCGTTAGCCACCTAACCTTTTACTGTTATTTCTGTCATCGTCTTAACTTCACTCGTCAAATATTCACTTCTCTTTCGCTCTCCAACTTTAACTGTCCGAATAAAACTTCTCTATAAAGCTGTCCTTCGCCCTAGACTTCTTCGTGGAGTTCCTCTTTTTTGGCACTTAGTCCAACATACGATAAATACATTAAACACTCCAAAACAGAGTACTAATGACTATACGAAGACAGTCCTCTTGACCCATATTTTATGACACTTCACTATCCTTTAAAAAATAGTCTTATTCACGCTTGAATCAGTCCAGGAGTCTTTAGCAGGAGGCTTTTCAGACATGTTTTTGATCGTTTGTTAATAGCCGAGGTACCCTTCTTCCACTAACTTTTTGGAACCTCAGGTGCACTGTGATATTAGTACGCACACTACCATGACAAATTTGCACCTCGCTAGCATAAATACCGATTACCTTCAATGAGATCAGGAATGACACGAATTTATGATATGACACGAAGTTCTCGTCTGTCATAGTTGTCCGTGAACGCCTATTGTGGCACTCATTTCAATTAACCGGCTATGAAAATAACTATTGCAGTATTTTGATATTTTTTTCATTTTGATTATATGAGGCGCAGAATCCCAAAACCAGCCAAGTCCTAATAAAACGTCCTATATTTCCAGATTTTTTGTTTAAAAAAAATAATTTTCTACTACAAAATCTTTACGTGAAAGGTTTTCTAATAAATGTAGTTAAATCACACTGAAAACTACTTAACAGAAAACAAGGCCTCTTTCTAATCCCGTCAAATCTTTACCTTTATCGACCAGCTGTGAAAAACTTGCAAATATGCACTTTGATTTCTATTAGCTGGATTTCAATTGGAATTCTACACCTCATATATAGACAGACATTCAACTTAATGTACATTAAAATTTTCTTTTTTATGTCTACTTGTTATTTCTTTGGATTTGTTTCAACCATTTGTTGAATTAGAAGAAGAAACTTATTTGCAAATAATAAAAATGTCTTACAACTTACATGCAACCTGTCAAAACAAGATATCGTTGCTGCTAAAAGTGAAATGAACTCTTCTACTGTTGGTTAAAAAATGTATAGTTATCGATTATTATCGTACATAATTATTACCTCTTTGAAATTGTTGAATTTTAAATATACATAACCATTAGGAATGTATTATGGAAATGAAAGGAATGCACTAAGGAGATAATAACGTTTTATGCAACCCAATAAAGCGGTAGGGCACTACAGTGGCATTATAAAACGGCCTAATGCCACACTATTACCTTACCTCAACAACTTGCATATCCTCAATTGAACTACAATAGTTTGGGCTATTTAAAGTATGAAACGAAACTGAACTTAAAGTATAAAGCAAATTAACATTTTTTTATAAGAATATTACTTATTATTTGCCTCATTCATTATTAGGTTATATTATTATATAATATATATATATATATGAGAATTTCATCCAATTATTAGTTATATAAATAAACTTTTTTTATTTTTTTTGTCTGCGTTGTCTACGTTTCGATAACTTACCTGATAGAATCATAATTATTGTTTACAAATCTAATAATATCAACCATTGACTGATCCATCTTACCATCCTACTCAATATGTTTTTTTTAGCCAATCAATGGTATGGAAAATATTTAATGAAATAATGTTTCCTTTATTAGCGATGCTTATTTTTGACTGATCTCTCAAAAATTTATAAGACATTTTCATTTCCCAAATATTCTTTTTCAATTAAAGTAAAGTTGTAGCATGGAAATAATTTTATGACAAAAGACAGTACTTTAATAATAATTGATAATAAAACGATACAGAAAAGCGATAGACTATAACTTAAAATAAAAAAAATAAATAAATACAATAGAGTTATAAAACATAGAAGAGCTTATGATCTTAGCATGATGATAATCACGAGCTTGTGATTCAGGGGATTGCTTACTTCGTTGGAAATTTTTTAATAATGCATTGCATACTCATTAATAGCAGACTTTTTTGGATACCTTAATAGCGAAAAATATTTTATTAATTCACAAGTATCATGTTTTGTCGAGATATTTGATATAAACTCTAATTTAATAAAAGGAAAGTCAATATTTTTTATTAATGTTATGAAGGATGTTTGAAATATATTAGGGTGTCCTACCGCTCCATTTACGAACATTCACCCCCGGATCTTTTGTGTCCACCACCACGGATGGGGGAAGGAAAAAACATCGTTTCAGATTGATGGCTTTACATCTTGTCGGATATGTTACCACCATTATCATATATTTCGGCCACGTGAAACAGCTTAGAGTATGTTTTTGCCAATACCATGCATTACTCATATCGACACCTGTGGTGGGGACCCAGCTGCCACCATCTCCTAGACGCACTCGCAAGTATATGAGCCATACTTTATAATCGAAGTAAAGACAACATTCATTCGGGGTTAATAAAAAACCAAATATCAGTCCAATTTTCGTATTTGCAAATAAATATAAAACTAATATAGATAACACAGCATATAATTATAATGATGACAAACATGTAGAAAGTAATAATTTTTTCATATTAAATATTTTATTTTATTTTTAGTGACTCTTGTTTTATTTGTCCGAGAAGCTACAAACTGATAATTGTCTTTTATCAAAGTTATATTATACACGCATAATATGATTTATACATATGTATTATTATACTTGCATAAGTATATTTCTACATAAAAATACACAATTTTTTTTTTTATAAAAAGCAGATATTCGATGTTGAAAATATATACTTTTAGATAAATATCTAATTAGCCCTATTAAATTCTAGGTTCTTCTCGTTTTCCGTTCAATAAATTAGCGGCTACCTCCCTGTAGACCAGCTATCTTGACCTCGCTTTCATTATTTGGGCGACTATATTACTTCTTATATGTTTTTCATAAACTACATGCTTCAAGAAGAATTTTTCCCATCTTCAGGTTTACATTAAAACAGTAACATTTTATATAGCTACATCTTACAACGCATTACATAAATAAATTCAAATTAACAATCAAATTATTAAAATGTTTACCTATTTTGCTGTGTACATCACAATATTAATGTATAAATCATACTGTATTATTTGTTTACCTTAATTGGATGAAGAATTTAAGTTAAATTAATTTGAATATAAAGTGATTTTAATGCTTGGAAATGTCCAAGTAATTAAGGAAAGTCTACCAACCAGAGTAAACTATTTGAGGATTCATGGCTGAATGCTTACTAGGGAAGAATTATATTTTATAATAGGTCTTGTATTATAGTTTGTATTGTAGAAAAACAGGTTTCGAAGTAAAACTGATAAAGATGTTTTTCGTGAAAAAAAAAAAAAAAAATCCTTTGAACTAGTTTAAGAGGTTCAGAGATATTATTTTAAAAAGCTATCGAACGAAATATTGTAAGTAGTTTATTTTAAGAGACAATTTTTTTCTGGATGCTTATGAAAAGTGGTATATATGGGGTAAAAACACAAGAATTACTGATATAGAAGAGTTTATAAATTTAACTGGGATATTAATCATTCCTTAGTATTTGATCTGTTTGTTCGTTTATTAACGATTATAAGCATGAAACCCTAGTGTCATCAATGCCTGAGTTTTTCTAAAAATATATTCACTTCCACAGGAAATTAGGGTGGGAATGGGCGCCGCGAACAGATGAACGCACCTGCTGATAAACGCCACGGCTTGCTCATCTATATTTATACATATATATTTGGTATGGTTTTCATCATAGTTCCGATTTTTAGTATAGTAATAGAAGAAATCGTCTATTGAAATTGATGTCGAATTTTGACTTTGAATGAACGTGGATGTATGTGGGAAGGTAAATTTCAAGCCGAAGCAATACATTTAATTCAGTTGAATCACTAATTGTTAAGTCCACCATTTATGTAAACAGTAACTTAATTAGGTAATTAGAATGAAAGTCATTATAAACTACTTGAAAGTAGAAATATCCCGTAAGAACAAAATCGTGGTTATTGATTAATTATAATATTATAAAAAATATTACTGATTATGAATCAAGAAAGTGAGGCCTCATAGTTCTTATTGTAGCCACAAATAAGTTCTGTTTGTGGCAGATATTGATCACTAGCCCTGCAGATAAAGCCCTCGTCGATTCTACCCTTGTTAGTAACACTACAACACTCTCGAGCATGTATAATAAAAAAAAACCATCAATAATAGCTCCTTTTATTCTTATTTTAAAAGAGAAATACGTAAATAAAAATATATAAGAAAATAAATAAATTTAAAAAAAATTATTTCTATAAGTTTATCACGGAAGTAAGAATAAGAAGATTAAGGTTCTATGGGCATATGGTAAGGATGCATCCAAAGAGATTAAATAGAGAAATTTTCTATAAAATGAGAGAATACAAGAGTGCTGGGGGTATATCAAACAGATGAAGGAAGAAACTGAGAGACTAAAATAACAGACCAAGACTGTTTCGATAGGGATGACTATAGGAAAAGACTAAAGGAAATTATGGTCCTTGTGGGAGAGAGAGGTGCGAGAAAAGGAGAGAAGGGGTATGATAAGAAGTGAAAATAATTATATTTGCATGGTTTCTAAGGCCGTTCCGTAAAAAAAAAAAAAAAAAAAAAAAAAAAAAAAACTCAATTAGCAAATATGGAATAATGTTAAGTTCGTTATTTAATCACCAGACTACGGATTTTTATGCAGTATAAAAGTGAAAAATATGATATAATATGCAGTAAAAATCCTTAAATATGCTGCATCAATTCTTGAAAATTGCTATAAAACATCTAAAGTACAAAATCATATAAATATGAAGTAAAAAATATCCAAACAAGTTAACAAGAGTTGAAAAATAAATTATCGTTTTTATACAACTTGATTTATAGGTACAATAATTCTATAACAAAATTTTATTATTTACAATACACAACAATATTATTGACAATACAATTAGTTACAACAAAAAAAAAAGTATTTAACTTGGTGCACTCCTCTTCATTTTTTTTTTTTTTTTTTTTTTGTAACATTTATTGTGCAAGTTCGGCATTTGTATTTCAATTTACAATGCATTTCTAAGTTTTCTTTTTTAAAACTCAACCTTCTATCGTTTAAAATATTTTTATAATTTGAAAAAGATCCCTCAACATGTACAGAGGTAACCGTAGCAAATTTATAATAACTGGATTTTTTTTCAACGTCACTTAGAACAAGCGAATCGTCCCCATTTAAAATTTTGTTAACATTTTCTAGTTCTGTGAGGCCTGAGTTTTCAGTAAAAAGTTCATTAATTTTGTCCTGTAAAACTTTCCCTATGTCGCCTGGGACACAATGTGTTTTATATCACTGTTATTTTGAAACTTTCGTCAAAAGACGAATTCGTTTCTTGAAGCTGTTTCAGTTTTATTGGCAAACAACTTAGATGCGCATTCACAAAAGTTAGATTGTTGCTAAGGGCTGTTGTACTATTCCTCATTTGATCATATACGTTTTCTACACTTTGGGGCCCATCCCCATCCATTTCATATATTTCAAGAACAAAAGTTTTAAGCTCCCGGCCTTTCCGAGTTTTTTCGGAATTTATTTTTAGTTAAATAAAAAAATTCAAATTTGGAGTTTTTCATTATTATATTTCATAATCATCAAAATATGCAAAGATATGCATTTATTATCAAATATACAAAATAAAACCGGACTTGAACTCATCTAAATATCATAATTCGTAAATATATTTGGTCCAACGATTAATAAGAGAACGCAAAAGAGATATGCAATTGCATAAATATCCGGGCTCAGCTAATCACCTTAGGAAACAAAAGATATACCTTGATTTCATTAAGTGTACGAGTTTCTCGGTAATTGCTTTTTAACACCCAAAAACTTAATTTTATGCCAAGCCATCATGTATACAATATTTTTAAAAGTAAGAAACAGTTTAGTTTTTCCAACAGTAGAATCTTTCTCTTCGATTAAATTCTTCTTTGTATTAGTTGTATTTTCTTTGAGCCCCTGTTTTTAATAAACAGGGATTTTAATTATTTTGTTCTTGCTTTCTTTTACTATTTTTTAAATTCATTTTCTTTAATTAGATCTTAAGGAATCTTTAACAGTCGATAGAAACACTACAAATCACGTTATCACGTTAATAACGTTATGATTTACGTTAGAGGCACACTGTGCGCTCGAAAAGCGTGATATGCGTTGAAACGTATATTATAACTTAATTTGAGAGAGCCGTAGCAAGATTATTCGAACGATAATACAAACAGAACAAACTGTGGATAGCATACCTAGAATTCTCTCACCTCTTATGCTTAGTGTTATTTACAGGGTTAAAAAAAATAGGTTTAGATATTTTTAGTAATTGATTTATCGGTAGACATGATAGTTTTAGTAAGTAATGAATATACAGTTCATTACACTTTCTATTTCAAACTACATTAAAAGCTGGCATTCACTTTATCAATCCATAGTTCGAGTTTGTTATCATATCACCCTGACATGAAGAAAAGAGCCCCTTCACCTAAATACCAACAGAAGCAGTCGGAGGCAGCGATAGGCGAAAGGTGCGGAGACATTAGCTTTGTGCGGGGCCAATCTTGGACCGACATCAGTGAATGCTCTCCTCTCAGCGTTCTCAATACCTCCTCTCCTTATCTCTTGAATATGCCACTTTCAACAAGCTTCATTAGTGTTGAGCACTCCGAATTTACAGAGCTTCAGAATACCAAGGTACTTTTAAGATCATCAAATTTTTTTTTTTTTTTTTTTTTTTTTTTTTTTTTTTTCCATTTATTGATATTTACAACTGTACAAAATAATATACAACAAGTAAATGTGTTGACAGTGAATACAATGGCATGTAAATAACTTGTGAAGAACTACTCACTAGTAGCACTTCAATAAAATCTACACTAAAAGGTCTCTAGGCCATCTTCTTTTCAGACGCCTCGGAGGATTATCATGGATGGAGGAGGAAGCAAGTTGATAGACTAGTGGATTGGAGTGGTTATGGAGCTTACAATGGAAGGATAGGTATCTGGTTTGGGCTAAATCAGAAACATATGGAACATTAAGATCTTTATGGATAAGTTTATTGGTCACATAGTAAGGAGCATTGAGGATTTTTCGAAGGATTTTGGATTGCAAAGATTGGATACGAGATGAATTCGATGGTTTAGTAGAGCCCCAAAGCTCAACTCCGTACGTCCAAATAGGTCTAATCACTGTCATGTAAATGAGTCTTTTGTAATTAATTGGGAGCTTTGAACGTTTGTCTAGAGTAAATGTTGAAGTAGTCTGTAACAACGGGCAGTTTCTTGTCGTTTTAGCCTTGTATGTGGATTCCAAGTAAGACGTTTGTCCAAGTGGAGTCCTAGGTAGCTAATCTGTTCAACAGGGATTATTGGAATATCATAAGATCATCAAATATATGTTTTAAAACTTCGTACCTGAGCGGAAAAAAATGTGGAAGTATTCTGGTCCACTAACAAGTGTATTTTCTTATTATCCGTACTTTTTACATTTATTAAAACTTTTTTTTTAAATAAAACTTTTACTTGAGGAAAAGGTGAGAAGAGAGGAGGAAGAAGGGAAAGGGTATGAAAAGAAGTGAAAATAATGGTATTAGCGTCGTCTCTAAGGCCGTCCGTGAAAAAAAAAAATTAAAAGTGTAAAGGAATTCAGGCCTAATCAACAGACTAAATAAATTAGATTTTAATTGTAAAATAGCTCCACAAAATAAATATAGAATGGTTAACTTAGTGAATTGAAAAAATAGAAAAACAGATTCCATAAAAAAATAAAAAATAAAATACTGTTTTAAATGAATACATTTTTTATATTAAAATTTTAAAAATACTCATTACAAACTCAATTTCTCCCTGTCTAGGAAACACAATATATCATGGATATGTCTATCAATAATCTACTGATTTTTGAAACATACATTTTAGAATCAAGAGGATCAAATTACTTGAACTAATGATTAAATTCAATCAACAGTAAATGATAATATGAATTAAACAAAGTTTTGAGAAAATCGCGGGTCAAACGTAACTTATTTATTCAAACAAATATAGCTCCTAAACAGAATGTCCTAGCGACAAATGTTATAAACAAAATATATTTTCCAGTAAAATTACAATATGGTAACTGTCGTTAAATTTTCGATTCGAGCAATAATAACAGAGCTAAAATATGTCAAAATGAATGTAAAAAAAAAGTTACACCGAAAAAAGTATTCGACTTTAGCCAAAAGACGAATAAATGTCAAAAATCATTTTATGTACAAAATCAATTCTTAATCAAGTGATAATTTATATATTAGTGAATCTAATCATGGATTAAATAATATAATATAACAAAACAATTAAGATATTAAAATATGTCAACAATACAAATAAAACAGTATTACCTTAGCAGCTATAAATAATACACACTATTTTGATTTATATAATATAATATATTATATTATAAAAACAATTAAAAAAGGAGGAAATAGAATACAATAGAAAAATAATTTTACTATGGGACCAAATTCCTTAAAAAGAACAAATATGCTCGGAAATAAATACAGTTAGTTACATCTGGTTAGATACATAATGAAATGAAAAAAAAAATTATATAACAATGATAATAGTATTGTATTGTCTATGTATAAAAACAGTACACATAGATACTAATTAAATATAGAGATAGGAAAATAAGAGAACACCCTACGAATGAAACGAGAAACCAATTCTTTTGGTACACTCCTTACAGTCTAGGAGCCCAAGACACAAAAATAGGTCACCCTTAAATCTGACTTTTAATTAGAAAGTTGACATGATATTTTCAATGACCCCGCCTCTCTCACTCTTTAGATAATTCGATAATATTTTGCTGGAACCCCCTATTTTGAGATCAAATTAGAAATGGATTCGCTGCTATACCATGATATTATTTTTAAGACTGCACAACCGCTAGTACACATGCTTCAGGATACTTTGTTGTGAGAATTTAATTTTTCTTGGTGTATTTAGCCTCGAGAAGGCGACAAGGTTCGGAGGTAGCTTGCAAAGTATTATACAATGTTTGGATTAAGGTTTAGCCGATAATCAGACAGCAGTTTGTACTTTAACGTAAGATTATTAAATTTTGTTTGCTACGTAAACTCCACTTTTTCTAAACTTCTCCATATAGATTACTTTTTAAAAATGAAATACCATTACATTTTTTTTTCCATTTACCAAGTTTATCTTTAATTTAATTTACCCGAAAATTATCTGAGCACAGGATAAATTGGTTCACCAAATCTACCACAGCTCATCCGAAATACCAAGAAATGAGATATTGTCATTGAAAGGATACGAATTCAATAATTTACACCCTTTTTTGGAGGAATAATCTAGAATCCAAAAATACTATCATAAAAATAATATATTAAACAATAATATTATTGTTCTCAGATTAAATGTCTTCCTTAGAGCTGTAATTTATTTCAAATGCTTGCTGAATATTCAGAGCAATTTTAAAAGAACACATCTATAAATGTTTTCGTACTAACAAACATCGGTATACGTGAATAATACATATTAACTAATAATAATCGTATAGTAATTTCACGTAAATAATAAAACTATTTCTATTTTATAAAGCTTTTTTTAGACAGATATGCAATATAGTTAGTTAATAATTTTAGTAATATTTTTATTAACATAAAATATAATTTTTTTGGTTCAATTAATTCCGATCTATGATATTATACACTACATAAGTACTTGTGTTATTTAGGTTCATTAAAGTTTAATACAAAATCAGCTTATTACTTGACTGATTCCACCATTGGTTTGCCCCCCCCCCCCCCCCCCCCGAACTCACCTAGGGATATCGCAGGAAGCGACTATACCAAACTGCGCCTCTTTGCTTATTTCTGATTTATTATAGTGGTAGCAGCATTTTCCCTTGTGTCTTATATCTTTAAGGTAAATGATATTAAAAGAATAGATACAAGTAGTTAAGACTATGGATACAATGAAGATTTTAATATTCTTAATGGTAATTGTCAGTTATAAACTTATATATTTAAAAATCAAAAGCTTCATTGTACGAGTATATGATGATGATGATCCGTGGCGCTACAGCTCAGCATGGACCTTGGCCTCCTCTATGAGCTTTCGCCATGTAGCTCTTTCTTGTAAGATCGCTCGCCAGTTGCGGGGTCCCTGGAGTCCCTGCTCACAGCATCCTCCCATCTAAGTCGCGGTCTACCTCTTCCTCTAGCTCCATGGAGCCTCCCATCCAATAGCTTCCTTGGGATTTCGTCAGCTGACATCCGGGCAACATGGCCCGCCCAGCGCAGTCTTCCCAGCTTTATATACCGCATCACATCCGCTTCACCATACATCTGGTAAAGTTCCCTGTTGGTCCGCTTTCTCCAATCACCACCAATTTTTATGGCCCTAAATATGCGGCGCAGTATTTTTCTCTCAAAAATTAGAACTTCTTTTTCTTCTGCACTTGTCAGGGTCCAGGCTTCCGATCCGTAGGTGAGGACTGGTCGGATTAGGGTCTTGTAAATATTCATTGTATATAGGTGTTTCAAAAAACGAATTAAATATATAATAACAGAAAATTTTGATAAAATATTTATCACCAAAGCGAATTGAATAGAACTGATTTAAAGGCTACCGTAGACAACTGATGAATCCGAACGCGGCGCATAGGAGCCGATTTTAGGATAGGTTACGTTTGTTAGATAGGAGCGAGGCACACTCTGTCGGCCGGGAGCGAAGCGCATTTTTATATATAGCCAACTTTGCGGAAGATATGGTCTTATGGGCTGCGCTCTGACCCTTTAGTAGTGTGTGCTAGCTTTTATATGACATTTACTATTTTTTCATTCTGAAAATATTATCTTAACCTTCCGATAGGAGCACCTCCTAGACTGACAAGTAAGGGGCTGCGTATCTCATAGATACCAACGCCATATCTATATTATATACACGTTAGAAATAAAAACATAAACTTGTTTTGTTTTATTACATTTCTTTTTTATTTTTATTTTTTTAATAAGGAACTTCGGATCTACAAAATACCACTAAATAAATTATAGCTAAACAAAATCGACATAAAAAATAGTTGAAAATCACAGAATTACTTCGAAGGGAATATACAATCATTCCAAACATTTTTTGAATACTGCAAACAAATAAACTGCCTACATATATTACTATTCAAACGAGTGATTCTCGTTTTTTTTTTTGTTTCTAAACATGATCAATAGTGATAAACAAAAATAAATATGTATAAGAAATAAAAAGAAAATATTTAAAATTATACTATCATCAGAGACCGCGCGCATCTTAACACATACAATCCTGTTTAAGGCTTTAAATTGTTTGAATCAGGTGTGAATTTGATGTGTATGTTACTTTAAATTACCAACAAATTACAAATTGTACAAAGAATAATTAAAAACAAATATTTAAAAAACGTAACAAATGATCAACAAATAAATAAACATTTCCTGCGCGTATTTGACATGTATGTGCGCTGTTGGAAGAGTAAGCACAAACTTATTGTAAATATTGTATGTTAAAATAATAGAATAAACAAAAATCAACACGAATTCCTTTGAATCTCAGATCATTATGTTTGCTGGTGTTACGTTTCTCATAGCGTGCACCGGAGGTATCGCACACAAGCTTATAATGCTGTGAGAATTTTTTCCCTCATGCGAGTTCTCACAGAGCCCTTGCAGCCTTAGCAGTAAAACATTTTAACGGGATAGATTCAGTGATTTTTGTTCAATAAGATAATCTGGGTCGAATAACAAAACGAATATGATCGTGCAAATAACGACTAAAGGACCAAGAGATTAATAAAACTAACCACAGAAATCGTATTTAAGTATTTCTAATCGCTATTTACCAGATATTTCATATAGACTTTAATATAATAGAAAAACAATTTTGTTCTAGAACCAATTGCCTTGAGGTTAAAAAAGTACAAAAATTTGTCAAATAACAGCTGGTTAAAGAACTAATTAAAATAAGTAGAAATAATAAGGGCATACTGCCTATGAAAATTAAAAAATAAATCCTTGTATAATATACAATTAAGGATAAAATAGTTTTTAAAAAAAGTAGCTAAACGTAATATATCTACTAAAATCTAAATCTGTAGAAATATTTATTGATATTATAATATTATTAAAAATTGTAGATGTCTTACATATGTTTTGAACAATACGACGTTAAGGTATCTAGGGGGGACAGAAACAGTTGCAACTTTCAATTCTAATCCATTGACAAAAACACCGTTTACCGTTAATAATTCTTACAATCAACCATGTTGAGGTATTGGCGATAAGGTAAACATAACTGAGACATTCTTTATCTACTATTAGCATTTTTGCCTTTTGCCTACGCAGATGGTAAACATAAAAATAAAATACATTTAAAAAACTTTAAAAACACGCTTTGATAGCAAACCCAAAAGTATAAAATAATTTTTATTTCAACAATAGTCGGCAATAGAAAGTTCGACGATCAATTATTATTAATTAATTTGGAATGGAATTAAAATAAAACTTTAGTTCTTAACAAAATAATTTAATTTATACGTATTAAGGACGATCGTTAAAATATAGAAGATGATTTTCTTGGCGCTTTAAATAATTTATTCATCCAAAGAATGTATTATTATTATTATTATTTTCATTAATACTCTACGTTAATAAATTGTTACTAATACATTTTTTGTAAAATTTAATATCAAGCACCTTTCGCTTTTTTACTATGAATTTTATAGTTTTTAGTTCGGTTTGCTATTAAAGTGTGTTTTTTTTAAACTATAATTATATTTCATTTATTACTTTTTAGTCTTCTAACGATATCAGAAGTATTTATAATCGAGATCATTTAGTTTAGTCCTATATACGTAACCTTTATATTTCATTTAACGAATAACTATTACATGAAACATTCCCTGTTACTCTCGTGCAATCAAGTTTTCCTATTTGAAAATGTCACAATGCTTTTTTTTTCTGATAATTTTAGTGAGGGCATTAGAATAAATTTGTGAAATAATTGCATTATCATTAGTCCTTGACGCGTGTTCAAATTTTCAAGTCAATCAGATAGCTGGAAACCGGTGAAAATTACGCTGAAAGATTCCGTTACATGCTTAGGTCAAAATAATAAAAGCGTGATAATTAAAGCAAAATTATAATGATTTTAATAAATACTAATAACTTTTTACAGGTAGTAAGTTACCTTTTGTGTTTTAACAACTTATGAATAATCAGCACTGAATTACTGATAGAATAATGTGAAATAAATTTACTGAACAATGAGAATAAATTATTACGTCGAAAGGTTGTAAATACCTAAAGAAGCGGATAGTATATTATTGACTAACTGTACATGGATCGTAGGACGTGAGGTATACAATTATTATGAGGTTAGTTGTATGTTTGAACCGATCGGTGGGAACAGATGAAGGTTGTGGCAGCTCTATCAGGAATTCCATTACTCCTTCCTCTGATGCCCTTATTTATTTTGGGGATACGCCCTCGAGGACTGTTGGAGGAATAACTAACGTTTGATACGGAATAAAGTGTGGTTTGGGATCTAATGGGTTAGTAAAGCTTTTCATACTTTATCATCTCTGAATCATTTACAACTCACCTATATTAGTGACATAAAATTTTATCATATAAAGATCTCATGGATAGATCGAATACAAAAAAAAAATCGCTATGAAAGATTATGTCTTCATAAAATTGTTAGAGCATGAGTATGAGTCTTTGCCTCAGCTAACATACATTAATTCGAGTACTCCAGCCAAACTCTGTTTTCCAAATGAATACAGTTTTTTAAACTATCAAGCATTAATTTGTTTTTTTCAAATTTTGGCATAAATCATAAATAGTTAATAATGTTGGCAGAAATGTATTTAGAGAAATAGAGCATATTTTGATTGATAAAATGTTTTCTAATTAATTATTTTGTAGATTTATTTTAAAAACATAAACCTGCAATCAAACAATTATTTATAGACAACCCAATAGTTTTAATAGCAATTTCTCTTTTATGTCCATTTTATGAGTGAGCATTTATACGGTTAAACAAATTATGAAAATAAAAAAAATATATATAAAATAATAAAAGACTTACATAGCTAATCGTGAAAGTATTGAAATGTTCTGTCACTAAGCCAAAAGAGGTTGAATATATCATCCTATTAAAACGTCAAAAGGAAATCAAGGGTCTATATCATACATAACTTTTACCTAAATTGAAATATCACAATTCATCTAATTGATTCAGTATATAATGCAGCATCCATCATAAATATAAAATGTTGACATATACAGTGAGTAAAATAATAACGTAACAATGGTTTTTGAAGCAACTACCCACGGGTGGCACTTTAATAAAAGTTGTATATGAGAAAGTCCCGAGTTCACTTTCTTTTAAGACGCCTCGGAGGGTTGTCAGAAGTAAAATGGGAAGCAAGTTGAGAGATAAGTAGATTTGAATTATTATGGAGTTAAATATGAAAGGTTACGTATCTGGTTTATCTGCAACAAATAAAACATTCAGATCTTTTTAGATAAATTCTTTAATCATAAAGCAAGGAGCATTAAGGATTTTAGATTACAAAGATTAGATACAAGATGGATTGGAAGGTTTAGTGGAGCTGCAAAGCTCAACTCCACATGTTCAAATAGGCCTGATAACTGTGATGTAAATGAGATATTTATTTAAGTCGATAGTTTTGAACGTTAGTAAATGCTGAAGAAGTCGAAAACAACGAGCAGTTTCCTATCGTTTTAGTCTTTTATGTAGATTCCAAGTTAAACGGTTTGCCTAGTTGGAGTCCTGAATCTGCTCAACAGGGATCAGTGGAATGTTATGAAAATATACTGTAGGACAGAAGTGGCAGGTTTAAGACGAAGGGTAAAGCTTATTTGATGAGATTTATTTTAATTATCTTATTTTGAAACCATTCTTAAAGGTTTAAGATATGAGATTGGAGTGTTTGGGATACAATTAAGGGATTGTGATTTACTGATAACACACACGTGTCATTACCGTATGTTGTGAAGACGGTACTAGGATATTTAAGGGTATCAGTTGTATAAACAATGTAGAAGATAGGAGAATAGGACCTCCTTGAGGAACACCGAAATATTGGATAAAAAGGGAACAACAGGAAAAAAGTTAGGGTTAATTTTGAAAGTTCCATCACTGAGATAGAAGCGGATAATTATGCATTTAGAAAATACTAAATTATGCATTTGGGAATTTGTAAAGCAGCCTCGGATGCCAAACTCGATCAAAAGCTTTTTCTACTTGCAGTATATTCCGCGCTCAAATACTGAGTTGACCACATCTACCACGCGATAACATTGTTGGGTAGTGGAGTGTGACGTTCGAAAATCAAACTGGTAATATGGGATGATATTAGTGGACACTAGGATATGATACATGCGTTTTAGAATGTTTCTTTTTTCTAGGAATTAGCCCAAAACTATATATTATGAAATTTATTTAACTGTAATTATTTCCAGTTTTATATTATTTATAAATACACCCCTCTTGATTTGTTAGCCATTTGTTCTATAACCGAAGTAAATACTGCTAAAATTAAAATGTAAATTCGTGGAAGCATTGTTTTTACAATAACTTACTTTTATAAGTGGATGTACATATTATACTTGCAAATATATATTTTGTAAACATTTTATGTTGTTTCAGTGTTTTTAGGTTAATATGATTTAGTTAAATTTTAACATTTTTGGTATATCATTAACTTCTAGTTTTATGCAGCCGTTTCAACCTGCAGTGAGGAATTCAGGTATACTTGATTGATATCAGAGTTAGGCAAAATTTAATCATAGTTGGCTAAAAAATTAATTGACAAATTTAGTCATGAATTAATAAGATGATTGATTCCAGGAATTTTGTTGTATATTTAATTATGATTAAATTTTGTTCAACTCTGATTGAGCTATAACAATTAAATGATGTGCTGATCGAAATTAGTAGGTATCTAGTGTATAGAATTAGTTATAATTATTATAAAATAAAATAAGGAAATCATCAATAACATCTTAACTTTTCACACAAGTTTTGTTCCAAAATATTAGAGATTAGTGGTTTGTCTTCCTCCAATATATTTTTAAAAGTTTCTTGTTGAAAAATAAATCCAAAGGAACCCGGAACCCGCTGTCAACATGACCGAGGCTTTGTCAGAAAAAAATCCCAATTTGTTTTCGTTTAGACCAACGAAGAACTAAAACCATTCATTACAATGGAAATTCATAATATCTTCTTCATGCTCACGTGTTGTAATCATTCTCCAATCTGATTGACTGCACATAGGCAGTAGATAAATGGATTGGATTACAACAGGTAAAATATCATTCAGTCATTAACGGTTAAATGAAAAGGATCAACTGCCAATTCCAAATGTAGAAGCATTTTTCAGTGGTTTCCACAAAAAAGAAGTTTTTCGAGAGCTATCAACATTTAATATTAATGTTCTACAAAAGAACTATCATTAATTAGGTTTTATCTTTATTAATTTTATTGAAAATATATCAAAAGTGTCTTTTCAACATCCACTCCTTTCTTATTATTGTTTTTTACTGAGAAATTTTGTAAAAGTATGTACACAGGAAATTTCGGTAGGTTGTTTGTTATAGTTACCATTAAATATCTTAAATTTATTAGTTTTATCATTAAATCTAAATGACTAATAAATACTAAAAACCCAAAATGAAGTTTTAAGCAATCAATGAGGTTCATTTACAATTTATATTAAAGATAATAATGGTTTAACTCAAACTGGTAGCGAAACTGAGGTTAATTGCAAACAAATAGAAAACTTTAAGACTGCCCCCTCCCCTCCCGTCTTTCCTCACCCCTTCCTTTCGGGTAAACAAGTTTTTAACTCTAAGATAAATGAGCTTAGTCCACTAGTTGAATGTAAATGTTGACTTTTAAATTATGGATAGATTAAACTCAGAAATAAAATTGCTTTGGGAATTACACAATGAAAAGTTACTAGCTTATTTCCCAAATGGACGATTTTTAGGAATTAATCAAACTTCAGAGAGATTTTTCTGAAAGGTTATTACCTCGACACAACTAGTTATTCTCTGCGGCCACAAGTAGAAATGTCATAGATATTAATTAGAAGGAATATTGAACTAAAAAATTACTAACCTTTTAATTATAAAGAAATCATGTCGGTTATATTCCTGAAATCCAAATATATAATTGGTTTTAACATCTGTATTAGGTAAAATATAGCACAGAGATTTCTTATTAGGAATATATGCAAAACGTATTTCGTTAATTTAATATGAAAAAGAAATTATCAATAATTTCTATTCTCATCCAAAGTAAAATTAATAAAGATGTACAAGCTAAACAAGCAGCTAAGATTGTTTAAACTATTTTTATTTCACAGAATGATTGTTCTCAACTGTAAACATATCTCATGAATAACTGATAATAGCAGAAGGAAATTCGTCAGTGTTTTTTATGTATTAATATATTAAACCACTGTTGGCATAAATGTATGTATTTACATAATACTTCAATATCTTAAAAATGATCTTACATTTTTACCATCTTGTAAAGTGGTAATTACACAAAACAAAAAAGATGCACTTGCACTGGTAAAAAAAATAAAATAATAATAATAAACTGTACCACAGTTTACAAACACTTTCACGACCATCTTTAACCCCTTTTACGACATTCATTTTGTTTTGACATTAATTTTTGTTCTTAATGTTTATAGACCTAATTTTGTTTTATTTTATATAATTAGTCTTATAAAACTGCCTATAAATTAAATAATGTGTCACATCATTTACTACATTAATAAATGGATCCACTGAATTATAATTTGATAAAGACCCTCCGTACTAAATTACTTTTATATTACATTATTCAATAATTCGTTCATTATTTTTTTTTCAAGAAAAAGGGAAATGATACCTATATACTTTTAATACTGTTGTGTAAAAAATATTAAAAACCATAAGTATAATAAAAATTTCCATTAAAAAATAAAACTTTTTTTTGTTCTAAAAAGGTATAATTAATGTTTGAATGCCATATTTTTCATGTTATTAAATAAATTGTGTATTTACATTATCAATATATTTTATAATTTATTTATAAGTGCTGTTATAAAAAACAGGATCAAAATCCTGATTTTTTCATAAATATATACATATTTGTTTTGAAGAGATATTTTTAATTAAAATGGATGCAAAACTTTTTTGGTTTAATCTTTGAGTGAACCCTCGAGCTCTAACAATTCCGAATACAATTTCAAAAGAACTCGACACTGGACAGAGACAGATCAGCATAATTCCGATAGTTTCAAAACTTGAGGGTAAAAAAGATCTATCGATAGTCGACAATATCGATAGTGGCCATCGATAGGCATGACCTATCGATATATCGATAGTAACTATCGACTATCGCCTAACCCTACTTCTTCCAAACCGAATAATACGTGTACATATTTGTCTACAACATATATTTTTAAAATTTTCAATGATCTATGTTGCAGAAACTGCGATACATTAAAACCATTAAAGATATGGATGATGCCAAAATAAATAAGTAAAAAAAAAAGATACATAAATAATATTATTTCTTTTACTAAATTTTAACAAATGACAACGTTCAAAGTTTAAATTATCACGGCTTTACCATATATAAGTATAAAATGAATAAGAGGACTGTAAAAAAAACACAGTTCAGAATTTACGCCTATACGAAAATTTTAAGAAACAGAGGAACAACGAGGTGTGTTATGAATGTGATATGTAAATCAACCACCAAGGACCGTCAAAACACGTGCCCTGAGGAGTGGAGTGGGATCAGAATGTTAAAGAGCCTTAACAGAGAATATATAGCTTCCGTTACGGCAATAATTCTCCCCCGGGAAATATTAATCGCACAACCCCAGCTGCTATAAACCTAATTGCACGCCTTCGCTTTGACGGAAAGGCTTAAATAAGTCCAGTCCTCTCGTTCTTCATCATTGAAAACATGTCAGGGTAATTTATTAAATGCATACTATTTGATAAACAAAAGTTAATGAATAAATATCAAACAGTCCCTTAATAACCCATAAAGACACTATGCTGCTCGTAAAGGTAATTCATTTCTGAATTAATAATCTTTGTATTCACGGTAAGCAACGTAGCCAGTACACACAACTCCCAGACTACAGAAAGTTCCTTTAATTTTGTGAAAATGCATAGTCTATTAAGCATTCATAAACCATTTTTAACATGTAAACATGTTTTACCCGAAGTCTAGTTGGTCAAAAGAGATACGTTTTGGGGGAACGAATGAAGTAACGCATATTTTGACACGCTCTAGGTTTGATGGCGTTGCTCGGTTCAAAAAATTGACGGCACTTTCCTAATCACAAGTTAAATGGAGAATAGTTTTTGTTATGTAATATTTGCCACTAGGACCTACCGGTCAGGAGCTATATTTGAATATAGCTATAGTTTGAATGAAGAAGTCACGTTCTGCCTACAGGTTCTAAGTGTAGGGTTTTTTTTTTTACAAGTTCTAGCTCTGTTTTTGTTTCTCAAATCAAAAATTTTGCAAAAGATTTCTGATTAGAAATTAAATGGAAAATATTTTTGTTATATATCATTTGTTGCTAGGACCTGCCGTTTAGGAGCTATATTGGTTTGAATGAAAAAGCCAAGTTTGAAACCTCTATTGTTATGTGTAGGGTTTATTTTTTGACACACTCTAGCACTGTTAGTTTTGCTGGGATCGAAAATTTGCCAATAGTTTCCCTATCAGAAAGAAAATTGAGAATATTTTTGTCGTATCTAGCATTTGTCGCTAGGACACGCAATTTATGAGCTAGATTGATTTCAAGAAAAAAAATATATTTTCTCACCTTTGCTTATTTCGAATAATCATTAATTGTTGATTTAATTTAAATAATTTAAAATCATATAGGCAAGCATAAACAAATAAACAAGATGAAGGCATGCATGGTCAGCAGGATTAAGCTATTTAATTTTAAAATTTATCTCCTACAGACAGATGAATCACGCGAAAAAAAAAATAGAAAACATATGAGCATCTACGATCAAGGGGGAAACTCTTAAAATATGTTTAAAGCTTTTGTTTCTTTAGCCGACAGACCCAAGGAGACCTATAATTTTTTTTTTAAATATTAAGCAAATAGCATCTTTTTTAGTACGAAGATAAGCTAGCAGTAAATGCCTTTAGGCACTAAATACTATTCTTAAATCACAAATGTCTTCTTGATTGAAGAATATCATCTACCGACCAGTAATATAACTAGTGGTAACATACGAGAGTGGCTGAGATGAGTCGGGAGAGTGAGATGATCTGAGGATTTATGAATGGAAGGTCTTAAGTAAAAACTTAGGATGAAGGACCACAATATATAATAATAATAATAATTTATGGAAGAAACCATAAATTTGGAATTGTCTACCAAATGAGCTGGCAAATGGAAAACTGTTCCCTGAAACTGAAGGGTTCATAATGGTGATGCAGGACCAATCGATTCCTACCATTGTTTACAGGAGACGAATTTGTGGACAAAACATTTCAGAAAAATGCTGCCTTTATAAACAAAATTCGGAATCAATACAATACCTGGCATCAGAATGTACTGGTCTTGCTGGTACAGAGTACCTCCGCAGACATGATCATGTAGCAGGAATCCTACAAAAATGTTTGGAATGCTAAAAGAAGTGGTTCTTTATTATAAATATAGGCCCATCAGAATAATGACGTCAGGGAGATATAAATTATATTGGGACGAACAAATAATACAGTTCTCCACAACAAACCAGATATCCTAGTAATGGATCTAGAAAAAAAATAAGCAAGGATATTTGAGGTTGATGATACCTGTTGATGATAACATCCACAAAACCATATCAACGAAAATAAGCAGGTGCCAAGAGCTGGCTGGCGAGTTGAAGACAATGTACAACCTTCAAAAGATCTCTATCCTGCCAGTAATAATAACATGCAATGGCCTTATACCTCAAGCGACAGTGCAATCCTTCAAAGATGGAGGAATTTCATTGAAAAAATTAGAAGAAGATAGCAGTACTACTTGACACGACATCAATAATAAGAAAAACACTTAATATATAAGCTTTTGGTTGGTACCAAACCCCCAAACGTTTGCATCACCACTCATGTTTGTTTCAATAAATATAATAATAATAATAATACTTTAATGCTTAAAAAAGTCTTAAATGCTTATTACATTATTTAATATCATATAAATTCTTACTTTATAATAATTCTCTAAATCACCTCAGTATGGAAATATTTTCGGGTAAGAGCGATCTAGCAGGTTTCTACAAACTCTGAGCCTAATAATATAATCTGTTAAATAATTTAGTTCAACAACTGTTCGCTTTGCTGTTACTCCATTAAGGTCAGAAAGTTTGAGACCACAGTATGGAGGCTTACATGTATCAAAATGTGCAGAGAAGTTGCACAGGTGCATGACTCCAGATCCCCCCCATGTAGGTTTTAGGGATTACATCATGCAGTATAATATTGAATAGTTTTGATTTAGCCCGGAGAAGCAGCTGCTACGCTGGCTAATTAATAACGAACCGGGATTTATATATTTAATTCTAAAAACTTCTAAATTTAATTTTATCTTATATTAAATATTTAATATATTTTATATTAAGCCCAATATCCACTAACAACCAATTTTAATTAATTTAACCTATTTAAAATGTTGTTTTTTTTTTAAATATTTAAAATATTAAATAAATCAGGCGTTTAGTATCGAAACCAGCTCAACCTATTTCTATTAATTCCCATTCGATTTTTCCGAAAGAAAATTATTTATGTTTTTACAACCTTTGGTGTACGATTCAAAATCGTTATTGTTATTTAAATTATCAGTACTGTCTAATTATTTATACATTTAAAAAATATAGATTGAGCTGGTGTTTGAAAAATATGTTTTATCATCCTTCCTCTTAGATTTCAAACAAATACTTGTTTTGTTTTTCTCAATTATCTGCCACGTATTAGCCCATAAAATCGAAAAGTTGATCAATCAATTTATCTTATGAATGTTGATAATTTATAGTTTATAGTTATACATCTGAATATGCAAATCAATTGAAAATACTTAATTAATGCTAATTACAAGTAATATCTCTAAAAAAAAAGTTTAGTTCTACTGATAGTTAGTAATGAAAAAAATAAACAATAAACGTATTATAAAAACATTAAAATGTCACCATTATAATACTGAAGGAAAAAATGAAAGATGATAAAATAATTTAATGAGATAAATGCATTTTCATCAGAGTTCACATTGGCAACACATTCTTCTTCTGCATTGTATTTTGTTTAATGTGGTTCCTCACTACGATTTTATTATATTTGTGAGAATCACCAATAATGTGATAATAACCAATTTCTGAATTATATTGAGACGGATATCTTCCAAATCGTTGTGTAGCCTTAATAGGATCGACCAAGAACAATCAAATAACTACAAAAAATTATTACTCGACATACATGGATTCAACTGGTTTTGATACTGAACTCAGATGTAGTTAATAAAACGTACCTAGTGTCTCATATTTAAATATTATACAAATTGTTAAATTAATAAGTAATTTATACAATAGAGGTAATGAATACAGCTGGATACAATACTTGATGAGTATTTATGTATAGATGAAAATTAAAATAAAGCTCATTTGTGTTAATTATTATTTATTAATAATTGATAATTAATGATTATTAATATTGCAGCTAGTTAAAATTGATATATTATTAAAACTTCAATTACAGTAACGGTGGAGAAGTTTTATGAAACCTGTGGAGCACGAGACTAATTGAAGTAGAGCAAACGTTTGCAAAAATATTTTTTACGAAAAAAAACAGAAAAGAAAAAAAAATAAGCCAAATAGGAGCATTTGTCTTCTCTCTAAAAACAATCCTAATTAAAACGAAAACATTCAAAATAACATAATATAGTAACTGAATAATTTTAAAGTAAATTTATTATACGAATATTACTGAATAGAACATTTAACAAATAGCTATATCAACTGGTGTTGATTATTATTATTATTATTTATGAACTTAGTAGTGATTTATTATTTAAACTAAAGGTAGGTAAAAAAACTTAATATTTTTTTTTTTTGTATTCCTAATCGGGTTGTGGCAATTTTTAATTTAAAAGTGGAAATGCAGAAAGGTTGGAAATCACTTCCTTAGAGCATAATAAGGAACAAGTTATTAAGTTCGATTAAGTTTTTGTAGCTATTTCTATATATTATTACTTGGATTTTTTAACTACACGAATGATGAATAATTTTGTATCCTTTAGTTGTTAAATATTTCATCGAAATTATTTAAATATTTTACTGTAGCAATTCGTTTCTTAACAAATGTATTGACACTAAATATGTCTCATCCAGATGGAAATATTCATTTTAAAAATATATACCATCTAGCGTAATTGTAATAGAAGCAATTGTAACTAGGAGGGACGGAGTTTAATTGTTTTTTTTTCCATATTGCTGATTATAATGGTCAGTCTAACGTAAGCGTCAATTTTTTTTTGCTTTCTCAATACAATTTTCTATACCTCAGACTTCAATACCACAAAAAAACGTAGAATGCATCTAAATTATAATTACTCGTAATCTCACATTCATCTCCAACCAATCTATATGGACCTCAACTTTCAGAATATAAATAACTTGAAGTGGGAAGTTAAGGTGCTACCCTCTAATATAATTTGGAAATTAAAAATAATAGAAAAAAAATAATTTCTATAAAGTTACAACTCACAGAACTAGTTTATATTGCAGTTAAGAAATTAAAAGTGTATTTATAGTTTACAATCCTATGGTCAAACTACGAATTATCTGGATGACACGAGGACTGAGATGGGAATAAAATTACAGCAATTAGGCTTCAACAAGGCCCCTCTTATCTAACTTGTCCACTCCGAGATTTAAAGCATGACTTCCCGAGGAAATAAATTAAAACTGAACCAGCTGATAAGAACATCCTCTAATCCTTTTTTTCTCTTGAAAATTGGGGGAAAATAATATATCCTCTTGGTAATAATCATCTAAATATTTTGGCGATTCTTATCCTGGTAGCTACGCCTGCTTAAGATATTTAACACAATAAAAATAACAAAAGAGATGTGCAGACAGTTCTCAGAGGTTTATTTAATTTATATTATTAGTCAAAGAAATCTTTCATCTTACTCCCGTTGATAAATAACCGTCTAAAATCTGATATGTCGGTCATATCCACATGTATATAATTTTGTATATGTATTTATATAACATGTAGGGGCAGGTAACTCCACGTCCAAACTTGGTGGGACAAGGTTCTCAGTGGGCCAGGTAAAGAAGGTCGAGGGTTCGAATCCACCATGGCAGGTTGAAATTTATTTCATGGTAGACCAACGGAATGAATCATTATCTACCCACTCTGGCTAAAATGGCTGTAACCTTTAGGTAAAAAAAGTAACCTGTAGGATAACCCGTCCATGTTGGAGTACATGACGACTATAATTCCAACAAACAACTACAATGAGCTGTAGTGAAATTGTCTATTATTTATGTAAATGTAGTTAGTAGCATTTGAAATATATATCAGTGTGCCAGGTTCCGTCAGATTTGTAGAGTGTTGAAATCGATATTTAAACAACAAAAAAAAAAAATGAAAATTTACCATGCACACAATACAACCTTGATAAAAAAACGTACACTAAACCATCGGTACAACAATGATTTGAATGAATAGAAGATTCGTTAACAACTCCACTGTTACTAAAATATATTTTAATACTAACAATAAATATCATGGAGGTTATATTGAGTATATTTCAATAAATATAAAGTTAATTTAAGATTGAATTTTTCAAAAAAACATAAACGAATCCAGGAATAAAAAAAAAAAGAAGAAAGATCAAGATACAATAATAAATCAGCTGAAATATAGGGCATATTTCTATATATTAGTTTGTGTTCTGAACTATTTCGAAGAAGAAAAAAAATTAAACTTAAAGTTTTGTAACATGGTGCAACGTAAATTTGTTGTACCTTTATTAAATTACATATTATTCCAGAGAAAATAATTTAAAACGTATTAAGGTCCTCAAGAAACGTAATCATAGGGTATATATGAACTTTTCTTCAAACAGAATAATGGAAATATGTTAATTATTTCCATATAATAAAATTGATCTGAATGAGGTCTTATAGTTTTTGAACATTAATTGTTTTTAAAAATAAATGGGAGTTAAAAGTACTTGATGAAGTAGTGTTTCCTATCCTTATACTATAGAATACCGTTAAAAAAACTATTAATATTATCCCCAAGGAAATGAAAGTGCGGTAATTAACGAACGTTTAAGAACTTTACGAACATTAGTTAATTAACTCAATGTATATTTTCTTCATTCTGCGGAGCTAAAAAAAAAAAATTAAAAAACCGAGCCAACAGCTAGGGGCCAATTTAGACCCTCGCTTCTCGTTCGAACACTCAACTCTCTATTCCATTGTTACCAAGTTCTATACTGAATTATGTAAACTTAAATTAAAAAGTAAAACTTTTTGTTTCATTTTACATCCCTAATGAAGGCTTGAAGATAGTGTATCAGCAAATACTACGAGTTTAAGTAATGATTAATATTAAGTAAAGGAATAACTTGTAAACCAGTATACAGCTAAATTTTTATTAAATTGATACATTTTCTTTTTTTTTTTTTTAATTCGAAACACCTTCGCAACCTCTTTTCAACATATTATTTATCTAAGGTAATACTTAACATTTATCCAATAAAACCAATAGCCAAGTATGATTCTTACGTTTAGGAAACAACAGAATTACATACTGGACCACACTGGCAACAATAAAAATATAGGACGACCAGCACACAAATCTATAAATCAACTCAGCAAACAACAACAAACTCAAAAGTAAATTTTACAAACTTACACAATTTTTAACAGAGAATGGGCCTACCTAACATTATTTTTAACGCTTTTACCTCACAGACAACAAAGCATGCCACTGCGATGACCATTTAACACAAAAAATGTTGTTTTATAAATTTACAAAAGTTTTATTCATTACTACTGTAAAAGAAGAAAAGATCGAAGACAAAATTAATTTTAATTTCAAAATGCTTTCATTGGGATATAGTATATCCGATATACAAATAAAAAAAAGGTTTATCACTTTTTTTTTTTATCAATATACGTTTTTATATAATATCATTTTAACAATTCATCTGGAATTTTCAATCCCAAACACATTTTTATAGGTAAATAAATTATATTTTTATTTATTTTACAATTTTTTCTATCTTCAAATTTTATGTTTTTGTTACCAAAATATATTTTTTTTAACCATATTATTAAACTGAAATTAATATGATATTGCAGAATTATTGTTAATAAAAAAAAAAGTATCAAAAGTATTGTTTCTCGGAAAAAATCATTATATTATATATACAGGGTGAATATTTCTTAGTGTAAAAAAAAATTTGGGTGAAACTAGATCAAAAATGTAGCAAAATGCCGCAAACCTCACTTTTCTATTCCAACCCGTTGCTGATATACCGTAAATCAAAGACTTTTTTAAGGAAACCACGTTTTTTTTTCCATAAAAGCTGTAATATCTCCATTTTATTTAAATATTTTTCAAATTTTAACCACAGTTTCGGATTTAGCATTAGGTTTTTCTATAAAAGCTGAGTATCTGTAACCTTGAATTTTTCAAACTTGGTGTCTAAAGAACAGCTTGATCTTCACCATATTTGGGGAAGTCACAATGTCGTATTTACTTCAACGCTCACCGTTTATCGAAAAAAAACTATCCAAAAAACGTTAAATTTTACAAAAACTTGCAAATTTAATCAGCTTTTGAGTGATATGTTAAACGTAATGATTTTGTTTCAATTTCATGGAGAAATGTACTTTTGAAATCGAAAAAAACGTGGTGTTCTCATTTGGCATACAGATCAGTTACTTCTGTAAATAAAACATTATGACAATCCCTTAATGGAAATGTGCATTTTAAAAATAATAAACTCTTCATTGGAATAAAAAGCAAAGAAAGAAACTATTGTTAAATAGAATATAAAGGAAAACTGTCAATAAAGCGACACCAGATCAGAGGATCTTATGTTATAACATTTATTTATTTATTATTATTATTATTATTTAGGCTTTATTTTATTAGATTTTCAATGTGATGTTTAAAATCCAATGATAATGAACATATACCTCAATTTTGCCGTTAGCTTCAGAATGCAGATTGTGTTGAAGAATACTACTTTTTGAGGTGAATATTATGGGCAAATGAGTCTGTTTTTACAGGGGGTGGCATTTCTACCTATCCATGTATTTGGTTGGTTTATATTTGTATTACTTTTAAATAATGTGGAGGAGCACCATAGTGTTGGAGAATCTTCAGGTGGAATATCGTGATGAAGTTGTGGTAGGATACTTTGTAAAAAATCTTAGTAATCTCATCAGTCAATCTGTTGGGCAAACTATGATTTTTCTACACTATTCGACAGCTATACAAATATTAATAAACCAACGATACTCCACATGTAATGGTAAAAATGCCTTCCTCTGTAAAAAAAAGACCCATCTAGCCATAAATTCACCGCAAAAAGTAGTATTCTTTAATATCATCTGCATTCAGAAGCTATTAGCAAAATTGAGGTTTATGTTCATTATCATTGAGTTTTAAACCTTACATTGAAAATCTAATAAAATAAATCCTAAATTATAGTAAATAAATGTAATAGCATAAGATCCCCTGATCTGGGGTCACTTTATTAAAAGTTTTCCTTTATTTTCTATTGAACAATAATTTTTTTTCTTTGCTTCTTATTCCAATGAAGAGTTTATTATGTTTAAAATGCAAATTTTCATTAAGGGATTTTCATAATGTTTTATTTACACAAGTAACTGATTTGTATGCCAAATGAGAACACCACGTTTTTTTAGGTTTCAAAAGTGAATTTCTCCATGAAATTGAAACAAAATCATTACGTTTAACATAGCATTTGAATGCTGATTAAATTTGCAAGTTTTTATGAAATTTGATGTTTTGTGGATAGTATTTTCGAAAAAAAAACGGTGAGCGTTGAAGTAAATATGACATTGTGACTTCCCCCAATAAGGTGAAGATCAAGCTGTTCTTCAGATACTAAGTTTGTAAAATTTAAGGTTACAGATACTCAGCTGTTATAGAAAATTTAATGCTAAATCCGAAACTGTGGTCAAAATTTGAAAAATATTTAAATAAAATGGAGATATTACAGCTTTTATGAAAAAAAAAAACGTGGTTTTCCTCAAAAAAGTCTTTGATTTATCGTATATCTGCAACGGATTGGAATAGAAAGGTGAGATCTGTGGCATTTTGCTATATTTTTGATCTAGTTTCCCCCAATTTTTTTTTATACACTAAGAGATACTCACCATGTATATACACATTTTTTATGTCTTTCTTGCTGTATGATCAACAAGTGGGCTAACAATAGGCAAATAATTGCCTAGTCTAATTGAAATTAATATATATTTAATTTACTAGGAGGTCATTAATCATTTATAGCGGCCTTACCTTATCATTGAACCGAAATATCCAGGAAAAATAAATGACAACAAATGTTCAATGTGTGACAACACACAAAATAAAATTTATTACCAGGATTATTTAAACACAGCCATTAAATAAATATAAACATTAAATTAGCGAACATTTATAATTTACAATCTATTAACATTTTAATGATATAAAATTTAACTATGATTTTGATAAATTGTCAAATCAGCTAATTTTTTATAATGTAAGAAACAAGGTTGACTAATTGAGTCAATTGGCTAAAACGTACGAATACTATGTAATTTTCTTGGGTGAATACCTTGTACTGCTTACTGTTGCAATCCTTAATATATTGAAAATGTATCTTGTAGATCTCAGTATCTTGATCTCGACTTCCTTAAGACATAACCGTCTCTGATAACTTTATCAGTCAGATATAACAGCTGACTGACGAGCAGTTCTTCTTGTTGCCGCTCCTTCGAGAAAGGTAGTGAGGCTAACACTTGCGAATGGCCTGACTCATTCTTCTTGGAATATTAGAAGGCGGCTTACATTTTCCACTTTTCGGCCTTTGTCCTTCGCTGCTGAAGCCCGTGTGCTGATCAATGTTTCAACATTCAACACCAGACGAATAAAAACGGAATTTAAACTAGATTTTGGAAAATTTAAAATCTTGGACATCTTAATATGTATATTAACAGGAGTAAGTAAGTAGTTCATTATAAAAGTGAATGTATACGATGGAAAACTTTGAAATTTTAAGGGAAAACAGAAATATATTACCTTAGCTACGTTTTACAAACTAAGAATTCAAGGGCTTGATGGATGAAACAAAACACAATATTGATTAATTTATGTTAACATTTTTTTTTTTTTTCATTTACCTTCAGTAATCAGCAATCAACAATCTTGGGTAGTCCCTTGATCTCTCGTTTACTAGTTCCTTCGAAATATTTAAATTTTGCTACATAACACTTGTGCACATAAATGTCATCCAAAGAACTAGATTCTATTTTTTTTAAATGTGACATATCCCCTTCATCCAACAAATCCTTTAATTATGAGACAACACTATATGTACAATGGGTTCCATTGTACATATATTGTTTGTATATATTTGATATTTTGTTTTTAAAAAAATGCCCTACCACTTACTGCATTATTACCTCGAAAATCCCTTTGAAAATCCAACGAATTGATTCATTTCAATCCTGTGCGTAAACTACTGCCCCCATGCCCCACTGATTCTGAAATTCGTTCCAGTTAATAATCATTAGCATCATTGCCCAACGGAGCTTCCTCGTGTAAATGTCACATGAATAAACAAACAGAATCTGAATACTGCACGACCGTAAACGACTGTTATGGTAACGAATGGATCCAGCACGACAAAAAAAGAGACAACCAGCAATTCGGGCGGTACGTGGTTCTCTGCGGTGTCCCTCCTCCCTCAGATCTTGAATATGTAATCTCTGGTTTCTCAGGCTACCTGGACTTTTGAATATAAGGCTTTTAATTGATAGTGAAAGTATAGACAAAAAATTAAAATAACGTTAGTTGTAGTAAGGCCACATTCCATATCCATTTAGTTTTTATATTAGTATTATTAGCTGGTATTGTTTGATTAATTGTTAGGTAAAAGTCGTCCTAATTATTGAAACTCCTGCAGCCACAGGTCTCCTAGCGAATCTTAGGATAAAACTATATCACCGTGTGGCAAACTTGATTTCTGAAACTCACATTATACATTTAAATTTATATTGCTCTAAATGTTATTACAGCTAAACCTTCCTAAATCTATGAAAATTATGTAGTAAAATATTGTTCAACTTTCAAACTTCAGTAGGAACCACATGTCGCTCCACAAATTTAAATAATTTTTAATGATTTAATTGAATATACATAAATTTTATTATCAATGTCTGGCGTTCGCCATCTATAGGTCAATTTTCAAACTTCACTGCGCACCACAAATTTATCGCTTTTTTAATAACAAATTAATACAAAATCAATATTTTTTATTATTGCTAAACCATTCTGGAACTATAAAGATGATCTGGTCAAAATTCGATACAAATTGGTTCAATATTTTTCGCGGTTAGTGATCTCAAACGAAAAATGGCTTGTCCTTTTATATAATAGTATAGATTTAGATGATTGAATGATATTTAAATTTTATTATTATCATTTAGTTCTAATTTTATACGTTTAGTACATGTTTGGCCTACATGTGCTGCAAAAGCAATAATTACCTTTAAGATTCTCCTTTTTAAGTCCACTCTTCCCCTCCACGCTGACAAAACAACGCCCATTGGCCGGGTAGCCTACCCTCTGGTGGAACGGGCAGATTTAAAAATTCATGTTGTGGTCAGCCCCGGGGCCTGTCCTATCCACTGCCTTTCTTACGGTCCGCCCGCTACGTCTCTTTTTATAAAAGGTTTCTTCCTATAAAGCTAATGTCTCCCCTCTCCCTCAAAGGAATTTTATAGGGATGGCAAATGATGAATGGGCCTATTTAAAAATGAAGGTCTGCCAGTTGCCGAGAACGTTGAGCCTCATGAAAAATTCAGCAATAATATGGCGACACACAGGGATAATTATATCCCCGCTTTTTGTACTCAAGTGGAAGCATTAAAAATCCATTAAAGGCCTCTTGTGTTTATATTTTGATTCTTAAATCTTGGCAATTAAATAAAGTAATATTTTTAAAATGCCAAAAAGTAATTGTGTAGAAACCATAAATATCCTACGTACGAGTTCACGATCAATAAACAAATGAGTGATAATGAAAGCTCTAATAACTAGGAAACACTTTACTAATATAAGACTAGTATATCGTAATTACGATCGTTGATAGTTATAAAGTATAAAAGAATTCAAGTTATTTTATTTTACAATAAAAAAAAAAAAAAAATCTATTTAAAATAAGTGTTCTCCCAGTCTGGGAAAAACAATATATTGTGTATGTCCAATTTATATTTTAGAACTAAAAGGATTAAATTACTTAAATTAATAATTAAATTTAATTGGCAAGGAATGATTATTCGAAATAAACGAAGTTGAGAGAAAATAGTAGTTTAAAACATGTCTTTTTTCATTCAAACCAATGTGGCTTCTAAGCTGTAGGTCCTACCGACAGATGTTAAACAAAAAATTATAGAAATAATATTTGAACTATTTCCATAATAGCTTAAGTTATTTAAAAAAAAAAAAGAAGTGTTAGTTTCGATCCTGGTATTGAGGAACGTTTGCCAGATCCGTTTTTCAACTCCAGGCTAGGATTACAAGCAATCTACAAAATTGGCCGAGCTCCATTTTCTAGAAGACAATAGAAGAGTACTATTTAGGCCACAGAACTCTTTTAAAATATATTTATTTCATTAGCCAACGGTTATAGAAAAATTTCTGTTTTAGTAATGAATAGAAAAATACTACATATGAACGGTACTTGCAAAAAATAGAGACATGTCATTTTTCCTACAATAGATAAAAAATATTTTAAGTTGGAAACAGCCTTGTTATTTTATATATATATAAAAATATATACCCCTAAAAATATATATATATATAGATATACCCTCACACATTTTTTTTTTTTTTTTTTTCACGCATTACAGAACTTACACTATTTATTAAATTGGATGGTACAATAACTTATTTTTGCCAAAAGTCCATTTTTTCACTCTATCTTTTATATTTTCATTAGGTGTATTAAGTATTTATTAATTTCATACATATTTTTATCAATGCTCTGTTGTCGATCAGGCCAACTTACCTGGCCTCCTAATTTTTGAACCGTATCCAAACTTTATTCATTCCCCAGTTCGTGTAGTCACACAATTTCTATAACAAAACTAGCAATCTTTTGTAAGAATACTATTATTCAAGTAAATCAAAAATCATCTGGACCTGCGACATCTCGCTGCCTGATATTTTCTCTCTCAGAGTTTGAAGTTAGTTTAAAATCCTGCACAATCATCTAAAGTTTGGTATAGTCTAAGATATCATAGGGACTAGTTTAAACCGCCGGCTTATTATTGTCATACCTCATCTAACTGAAACTAAATGAAACTCGGCGTAATTATTATACCAGATATAATGACTAAAAGAAATGTTAATATTAGAGCTGATATATCTTTATTTACTTACCTATTCTGCTACAATAATTAAACCCAAATAAGCTAAATAAAAATATCCAATGGTTCAAACTTCATTTAGGAAATATTTTATTTTGTCTAAATATTTCACTAATCTAATGTTAACAAACAATGTTTAACCATTTTTTTTCCGCAATGTCACTTGATTGTATTTTGATATTGGTCTGGATAATTAGGGGACTAACAACAACTCTACAAACCCTTTAAATATGGTATCTTTTTTTACGTCTATTATCGAAAAACAAAGACCAGATATAGTTCTGGAAATTGTTGCACAATTCGTCGTAGAACGGTTGTTTTAAAAGCAAATCCATTCTTTCAGAGCTGCAGTTTTTACTTCGTCTATGCGTCCCTTAGTTTTTATTATAAGACATGACATATCATTTCTAACACATTGAAAAGGACTTCACATCTACAGGTTAGAATCCCTCAAACAGAAAAATGATTGAAGAAATAATCTCAAAATTACATCGAATTCAGAAAAAAAAAAAAATACATGAAGACGAACGATATCTTTTCCTCTAGTTATCAGGCATAGTAATGAACAACAATAGGTAGATGAAGGGGTTATGTATTTTTTTTTTTAAATACAACCTAGTTCATTGGATGAAGAATATCGGTGCAAGAGTGTTAGGTAGCAAAATCTGAATATTTTAAAACAACTAGAGAAAGAGATGAGATGAAGATGAAGGGTATATGTAACATATTTCTGCTGAAGGAAAATATAAAAAAACACTTTAAACATAAATTACACAAAGTTTTGTTTTGTTACATAACCCATTCATTCACCAAACCCTTTAAATCAAAATAAATTGTGGAAACTGAATTATTGTGTTGATATCTAACACAATATAAATATATTTTTAAATCAAACATCAGATTTATAAATCATTTTAAGAATATTTAAAAATATATATTACCTATCGAAAAATTTTTGTTTACGGTTATTAATTGTTATTGTTGGTTTCTACAGAAATATAGATATCTTTTAAAATAAAATAAAAAATAGGTATCGAAATCATTTAAGGACAGATAAAAAACATTCAAAATTATTTATGAATGAAAATATAATAAAATTGAAAAAAAAAAAACTTTTTGTTTAGGGTTAAGGTTAAAATTAATCCGTAAGCGGTATGGCTGATGTGGTAGCTAACATCTTTCTATTTTTAGATACATTTATTTATTTTTAGGTTACATTACCTTTAAAGAAATGGTTTCTTATGAAGATTACTCGAATAAATGGTCAAACAATTATTTAATCATTATTTGAATTTATAAGAGCACTTCATATAACAGTTCTTGGACATAAAAGTCGATGATGAATCAGTTTAAGCCTGACTGGGACTGCCTGCAGAGTGGCAGGTGTCATCACTGCAGCCTAAATAACAAAAGCGGACAGAAATGGCCAACTCCACGTGGTCGTCGACAAAGCGTTGCTTCAAAGCCATCGCCAGTCCATCACACCCAGCCATTTTTGACATATTCCCACCTTAAATATCATTCAATTCGTGATCATTCACACTTCACTTTAGTTTAACAAATAATACAATAAATATAAATAATTTAAAACAATATGTGTTATTATCACACTGACAAATGTTATATTTCCTCATTTTCTGAAAATTTGATCTTAGATACAAACTCATTAACTACCTAAAACCAGCAACAGAAAGTTTTAATCTGCTATAATGTTTGCAACATTATTAGATTTACTAATTTTAAAAGTCTGCCAAAAACTTTTTCACTCACTTGAGATACCGGTCAATAATGTACGTACTTAACCTTTAATCATTTTGTATTTTAGGCAAAACAATAATCTAAAATAGCTTTTAATTGTTTAATTTGTTTGTTTGTTTATTTCGTTTAACGTCACTTTTATGCTGCTATGGCTAATCGGACGATGCTACGGTGGGAGTCCTAAATTTTGCCTATCCAGGCATAATTAGGATAGGGATCTTTAACGAGTACCTGACATCGCACAGGCTCGGGACCCCCATTTTACGTCCCTTCCGAAAGACGGCATAGCTAAGGATTTTTTACTCCCTTTAAAAAATCCTAAGGTCATCTGCCGGGCTGCGAACCCGCGATCTTGGGTTTAGTAGGTTGCTATGCTAACCACTACACCACAGGTGACCCCAATTGTTTAATTTTATCGCTTTTTAATTTTTATTTATCTCTAATGGATCTAATAGACGTAAGTTGTAGATCTAGTAAATGTAAATTGTTAGATTGCATGTCAACGATAATATGATGATAATATGAGAACTAAGGTATTCTTACCATCCGCGCTGAGTAACTAAGCTACGTTCCTATTTTCAGATCAGCATTGGCTAATTAGTGTAGTACAGCACCGACAAAAATCGCGATTAGTTAATAGATAGATAGATAGATAGAAAATACTTTTATTAATAATATTTACAGAATTTTATGTTATTTACAAAAGTGTTCAAATAATATTACTGATATAGCTACAGCTGTCTGTCAGGAGCGCTTTTAATTTGAAAATAATATTAAATCATTATTGTTTATTTATTTTTAAATATGTAAATATTTATTAATTTATTAACTGATCTATTCACAAACAATAAAATCCAAACAATACAATACAATCTAATTACCTATTATATAATCTATTATTAATCATTAATTATATCTCATATAATAATATCATAATTACCATATATCCTATTGTAATATCTCAATTATATCTAAAACAATAATATATAATTATATCCGCCCATTATTATACTATTTAATAATATCTAATTAATATCATTTTTATCTATTTATAACATATATTATCAATCAATAATATCCAAAGATTTATTATGTTATTAATAATTAAAATTTTGAATAAGAAAGGAACGGTAGATATAGGCTTCTTTCAAGTAACTCTCTAGAGCTGCCCAGTCTTCACCATTTAGGTATTTGACCATAACAATTTCAGTCATAGTAACTGCACCAAAATATTTTTTCCTCATTCTCTCCAAGTCTTTACAACGTCCTAAATAATGGAATACATCTTCATTTTCTCCAATATTACACATAGCACAATTGTAATTCTGTCTGGTCTGTAGTTCAAGTTGAGAAGTTCGCCTATAATTTTAACTATGACGCCTATATCAGATATAGGTAAATTTAAATTAATATTATCAATATCAAAAGATAAGTGCCTATATATTTGGTGATATTGGCCGTTTAAAGCTCTTTCCCTATAACACTTGTCATAATAGATAATTAGGCTAGATTTCAATGCTTTTAAATCTTTCCCCAATTGTTCAGCAGAATTCAAAATTGTGTTGCGATTAGTTAATATTGCAGTAATGATACCGGTTTTAGTTTAACTTATTGCACTCGCTTTTTAAGAATGCAGCCGTGGCCCAAGGAACTCCGTGTCGGTCATTGTTCCTTAACTAGAACTTTTTGCTCATCGAGATTTGATATCCTTAATGAGATACAAATGTAGCTTATCATAATCGCCCAACTGTTTTTTTTGTCTCTCATTCATCGTCCGGAATTACTTATTATTGTTATTTTTTGATATTATATTAATTCAAGTAGAATGGATTAACATATCGATGTCAAGTCTTAACCTCCTGTACTAGCTTCCAACAATTCTCTCAATCTTGTGCTGCTGCCAGCCGATTCCACACACCTAATATCGACCTACCATTGCCACACCATCATTCAATCGTAGCGAGATCTTCCTTTGCGCCTAGTTCTATACCTCTGTCATCATTTTCTTTGGAAGGCCACTCTCAGCCATAAAATGAAAAATAGACCAAGTCTGACTCTTTAAATAAATCTTTGAGATCCTCTTTTGTTCGGCGTCTCCACACCTGATCCACCATACCTCCACAGCTCCAAACACTTTACGCATAATTTTCTTTATAAAAGTATTTAAATTCCGCTTACCAGCTTTAGAAACAGTCCACGTTTCTGATCTTTATAAAATAATTGACTGGGTAATAGCTATGTATAGGAGAAGTCGGGTTCCTTTAAACAATGCATGGCGCCTTAAATGTGGACTAAGGACATATTTAAGGAGTGGCCATATTAACACATAATAAAAGTGGTTGACGGCCTTCGTGGTCGACAAAGGGTCTTCGTTTTCTTTCAGTTTCTCATTACTTTGTCAAGTTGCCAGGTTACGAGAGGTACGAGCTATACAAATTCAGACACTTTTCAATAGAGTGTTGGGGTTTCCTCACCAGGCCTGGAGATTTCCTATGTCACCATATATTTGGTCTTTGCTTTATTTACTTCCCTATGTTTTTTAATGCTTCTGCTAGTTTTAAAAATCCATTGGAGACAGCCTAGAGGGAGCGCCCATTAATGTCAATATCATCAACGTAAGCAAGGAGTAGCACTGTTCGGCTCATAACAGCTTCACCTACATGGATACCGAGTCAGTAATGGCCTTCTGTAGAGCTATTTTTTGATAAAAGAAATGCCAACGTACCTTCCCTACCTCAGTCCCATCCCAGATGTGAATTCTTCAGAGCTTGATACTCCAATATGAACCATGCAGATTTTTTATTATAGTATTTGATTACTATGGGTTTAAAAGAGTTTTAATTGATTTGACTTTTTTTTTTTTCTTTTTTTTTTTTATTATTATTTTTTTTTTTTTTATTATGAATTTACTAACTTTTAAGATTTAGAATCAGAGACCTATTATTTAGTTATTAGTTATTGTACAGTAATACTTTTGTTTTTTATCGCTATAATATTTCATGTATACATTTTATTTGTTATTAAATTACACATTTTTAAAATAAAATGTCAGTATTTGAAACCATACTATTTGTTTTACTTTTAATTCAATTTGTAGTCTGTAAAGAATTAGTAAACTTTGCGTGGCCTTCGACATTAGAAAAATATGAAAACTTTTTCAGCACTCAGAAGAAAGTTCAATATGTTTGTGTTTATATGAATACATCTAACTCTCTAATATACATACATCTAATTAATTCTCGGTCATTTTTCTGCACTTATTCAAAGAAGGAAAATATTTTTTTTTTAAATTTTTAAGCATATATTATTTCTGGGCGATGTTATATTTTGCAGAAATAAATTTTTTTATTAACTCACTCAAAACAAATTTTGCAGTAATCTAGTCCAACTGGTTTCATTATGAACAGTAAAAATTTAACTTTTATTTTCTCTTCTGAGTTGTCTTTATGTGACAGCTGATAACTTATTCAATGTGGAAATGATGTCGCAATATGACGATTAGTTTGCCGGTCGAAAGAGTGCTTGAAAGAGTTGAATATTCGGCCATCTATTCTTGAAAATATAAATTTAATTAATTTATGATTTTTAATGTCAAATATATATGTGTGTATATATATATATATTTTTTTTTTATTTTTTCATATCTTAGCTCTGTTATTAATCGGAAGTAATAGTTTCGTTCATTGTGGAATATATGTTCGGCCTCCATACTCAAACGACGTTTATCTTCGAAATTTCGCTCCAACTCGCAATAGATAGAGCTATCTAAAGTAGCTCCTATTTTACAAAGTCAAATTAGCCTATAACCCTTCTTCTGTGTTAAACAGCATTTAGAGAAGTTGTAAATTTCAGGTGCAATCAAACAAGATAAAGAAATCACGGGTGAACGATTGAGATTTATCGTCCAAGTTGGGATGAAAATGGATGGCAAGAGAACTGGCTTCTTACTTACTTAGGATTTGGTATATGTGACCTCAACTTGGATCTGTTACTACTTTTTTCTTACTTAGAAAATAAGGTATCTGTACCAACCATCAATTTTTCCTATAGGTTTCATAAATTAACTGAAATAACAATAAATTATAAATCAGCAATATATTCTTATGTAATTATAAAAAATGAAGAAACTAACACCACAAAACGTCGGGATAGCATTTTTTCCAACTATACTGAAATGATTCTAACTTAAATAATACTTTGTAAAGATATATTAACAAAACTATATTTATATTTAATTAAAAGTTAGAGATTATAGTTTGATTTAAATATAACAAAGATAATCTATAAAAGGAAATATTATAAGCAATATTAACGAAGTTCTTTCTGTTGTCTATATTTAAATCAAATAGGATATTAGATTTAGATATCAGAATACCGAAATTATTTCAACAAACCGACATATGGCTCGAGATAGGTACAAAAAGAAGCATAATTCATTAATAGAATCTAATAAAGTAAGTTCAGGAATATTTAACTTACATTTATATAATTACTTAAATTACATATTACAGAAATATGTTCTTATATTCAGTACTGGGCATGATGAGGTAGCATTTATTATCCTTTTTTTTACTTTCATTTAGAAATTTTTTAGGGTTTAATATCCCATTGATTCTGCAAAAAAATACGACATCAAACAAATTATATAACTCTCAAAACAAAGTAAAATGATTTGAATTTTCAAATAGAAATTTAATACGCTGACCTTGTCAACGCAGTTTGATTTTTGCCTCCCTACTCCTTCCTCTTCACTCGTTCCTATACAATCATATTTTTGTTGTCTGGGCTCCATTTCCGGCTTTATTTGAACTAACTGTTTACAACTTTATTATTTTCGATTTTCTAATCTAATATTATTATCGGTTACATTTTTTCGATATCATTATATACGATACTACAAAGATCTACGCTAGCATGAAAAATCTGCTCTCAAATTATTATAACCTCTGCAAACGCTTCAACTTCGTTTCGAGCGAGTCAAAGTCGAATCCAAGGAACCGATCGATACTGTTGGAGGTAGTTTTGTAATAAATAATTTGTATTTATTATACATACATCCATATTTCTCTCTGAGGAAATAAAAAATATGTGAACTAATCATTTTTAAATTATAATTTATATCTCATAATAATAGAGCAATTTTTTCACATACCTCATCTGTCCGGTAAACGATATTTAAAAAAAAAATCAAGCATTGATACTGCAAGCCAAACGTCAAATTGTTGAAGATACTACTAGGATAATAAAGAAATATGGTATTATTTTTAACTGCCAAAGTTGAACGACTAAAAAAATTAGTGCGGTCAGTCATTAGCACCCTTTTATTATAATTTTTTGTAAGTAAGACTTTTGCAATCCCAGAATAAAGATTAGTTTCCATTTCATTTGTTGCACATACTGGTTTCTGAATCCTAATGTATTATTAAAATCAACCACCAGAGAAATATATAAGTTTTATTTGCACATTGCAACATTAATATATGAAATCCAGAAATTTATGTAATATTTGTCTTCCTAAATAATATTTATTAATACGAATTATTTTTTGTACATTAAGCTGCAATAATTAGAATTAGTTATTATAAAATAAAAATAATTTCCAGCTAACGCTTTCAAAGATCCTCGCTACGTCGACCCTAAAAGAAGTAAAAAGGAAATATAGATTAACTTCAGAAAATAGCCTGATTAAAATGCGCCTCTTCATATCAGAAAGAATACCTTTTTGCTAAACAATATTAAATTAGTTCCAGGATTCGAAAAAACATAACAACCTATAGATATGTTGATAAATTACTAGAAATCCTTTTTCTATCATACTTTTTTTTTCTCTGATCGAACTAAAATAAAGTAAAGATTCCAAAAAAGATAATAACTAAAACAATTATAAAATCGAATTGGGGTAAAGAAAAAAATGGCGCAATGGATTGAGTTATTACTTTTTGAAGAATCCAATCAGATCCTAAATTAAAAAATCAGCGACGGGGCAGGAAACGGAAAACAGGTCCTACCCCCTGGCATTTGTAAGGTCAAAGGTGATAAGGTCTCCAAAAGGTTATTGGTCCATCAAGCATATGGAATTAGTGGAAGTTGTCTGATTGCGAATATCTGAGATAGCTAATTTTATGGAATTATACATCAACTGAATAATAAAAATGGATTTAAATATTTTAATGTCAGGCAATGATAAATATTCTAGTTAATCATAATTTATTAATTCTTGATTGATTGATAAAATGGTCAACAAATAGATTGCAACTAAGACCACGTCGTTATAAATATCATGGTAATAATTTTAAAGTAAAAAGTAAAGTTTATCCAATATTAAATACTACAGTACCTTAATTAATTTTTAGTTAGTCGTGGATAGCTTTAAAAATTCACAAATAAATATGGTATCCCTGGAGGCCATTGCATACACATTTGCCTAATTTATGTAATTTCTTTTTATAGAAGTAACTATAATTTAAAATTTCTTGGAAAGTTTTTGGAGTTCATCAAACTGTTGGAGTTACTTTCAGTTTGGAACACTTTGGAGTAACTTACACAGAGTTTCGTTGATAAGACCGTTTTAAATAATTGTTTCAGGTTAGCTAAGTAATTGATTTAGCGTTAGTTTTGTACTGTCATATTAGGAATTTATTTCAATTGAAGTGTTGGCCGCTATTAACATTACATCGTTAAGTGCTCTGTGCTTGTGACAATATTATCAATAGTATAAACTATAATCCTTCAGCCAAACTTTTATAAACAGTGAAAGTTTTACAAAATCTTTAGACAGAGAAACTGGGTGAGGTGAGTGCGTTTATTATTAATTAAAGACAATTAATAATAAAGACAATTCTCAGGCGATCAGTTCTCCATATGGGGCGTTACCTATACTGCCTATCTCTCAAGGTCTAGGTCTGTTGATCTGTTGAACAGCCGAGTCTAACTCGGATTGTTTTTGTTATTGCTTTTTTTTCTGCTTATATTATTTCTTTCATCGTTAGTAATGTGTTTTTTTTTCCTTTTATTCAAATATTTTATATAGTTCTGTAAATACTCTAGTTTATAAGTATATTTTACATTTGTTTTTTTTTTCTCTTTTAATTCATTTTAGTTAGTTTAAATGTAAATTTCATTTCACTTGCTTATACAATGGACCTTGATAATTCATCAGGAACCGAATCGGAAGATGAAACTCCAATGTCGGAATAAGTGAGAACGTCAGCGCAATGCTACACCCGGTTCCGCTCAAATTATTGATAGTGAGCCACCAACAACTCGTAGTAAAATCTACTGCAGCCAAGAAAACACAAATTATTGTCAATATTCCTACCAGCAATAAATTTGCCGACTTAAAAAAAATTCCATCAGACCCACAACCAACTGGACCCTGTGCCCCCACCCATTTTTGTGACCAATATTAAAAATTTTAATGTATTCGGTCAAGAAATCGCCAATTTGATTGGTCAAACAAACTTTAAATGTTTTTCGAGGGTGAAAGACATAAAATTAATACCACGGCAAAAGAGCATTATAAAAAGTTAATTCACTATTTGTCTGTCAATAAATATGAATTCCATTGCTACCAATTAAGGGAGGAAAAATCATATCGTGTTGTACTGAGAGGTCTCCATAGCACCACTTCAACCGATGCGATCAAGCGAGATATCGAAGAAATAGAAATATTTCAGTTTGCTCCATCCTACCGAAAAGTACCCTCTCCCTCTATTTTTTGTAGATCTGGAGCCAGCGAAAATAATTCAGAAATTTTTCAAATTAACAGACTGGTTTATTCAGTAGTACGTTTTGAGCAGCCAAGACAGCGACCAGTAATAGTACAATGTACTAGGTGCCAAAATCTTGGACACACTAAGGCATATTGTCACCATCCGCCTACAATGTCAAATGTGCAGGCACCCATGCCAGAGAAACCTGTTCCAAGACTAGAGATACACCTGCAAAATGTGTATTATGCAAGGAAGATCACCCCGCCAATTATAAAGGCTGCATAGTTTAAAAATACCCAAAGAAGAAGATTAAACAATGCAGCTATAAAACATCAAACTCAAATGAATGGTAGACATGCAACTCCAACAACAGGACTCTCTGAAAACTCCCTGTGAGGAAAACCAAATTATTCTTACTAGAAATGAACCCTCAACTTCAGCGGTCACCGATCGGCCCCGCCAGGAACCTAGATCATCATACTTAAACATCACTACAAGCCCGCAGCAGCACCGACCACAACAACCTCGAAACCAGATGCCTCAAATCTCCCAACCTTTGCCTTTGATTTCCTAATCCCAACAATCAACCTCTAACTCAGTACAATGACCAATCCTATCACCATCTACCCCTACGGGTAAAACTACCGCCAGAAACGCAACATCCAGTTCCTTCCCAAACTTCCTATCCTACATACCCTTTGACCTCAAAACGCCATACAACCCCTAACATCCAAAGATGGGATCCCTCCCCAGCCAACATTCCCGAGCCAACAAATACCCCACATCCTATTCCCAACCAAAATCCAGGTGATATCAACACCATCCTCTCTTCATTCCTGACTGAACTTAAAGAAACAATCAAACCTCTCATTTCCCTCCTCACCAGAGTCCTTTCTGAAGTGCCATTTAACATTCCAAAATGACCAAAAAGCCTCTAGCTGTCATTTTGTGGAATGCAAATGGTCTTCATAATCATCGAGACGAACTTGACGTATTTCTACATGACAATCACATAGATATAGCCCTACTTACCGAAACCCACTTCACAATACAAACATATTTTTCACATACCTGACTACATTACTTACAGGTCAGACCACCCAGACAACACAGCCCACGCTGGTTCTTGCATCCTCATCCATAAATCAATACCTCATTCTCTTGTCCCTTCTACTCCTACAGACACCATTCAATCCACATCAGTAATCATTTCCACTCGTCCTTTCCATATAACATTTTCAGCTGTATACTGTCCTCCTGAAATTCCCTTGCTTATAAAGACCTTGAGTCCTTATTTAGATCCCTCGGACCGCGCTTTATTGCTGGAGGGGACTACAACGCCAAACACCAGCGATGGGGTTGTAGAACATCCAACCCCCGTGGCAACATCTTATCCCGCATTTCAACATCCAGGTCCTATTCTGTCCTCTCACCCTTAAACCCTACATATTGGCCTACATCTACCAAAAAACGTCCTGATATCCTTGATGTATTCATTTCCTCCCAAATTTCCACCTCTCAAACCATTGTCAAATCCCTGGACGACCTTTCATCAGACCACAGCCCTGTTCTGCTTCTCCTTCATTCAAATCCTGTTCCTAAACCTTCTCCTCCTAGACTGATTAAAGGACGAGTAGACTGGGACAAATTTCGTTACGATTTAGAAAATAAATTAGACCTAAAAATTCCACTTAAAACAAAACAGGACATAGACACCGCCATAGATAAACTTACCACATCAATATCTATCACAATTAAAGATAACACCTCACACAAAACAAATTGTAATTCTTTCCAACTAACTAACTTGCCACACCATATTCGCGCGATTTACTAAGAGAAAAACGTAAAGCAAGAGCAAAGTGGCATAGGACTAGATACCCATCAGATAAAAATAATAATTACTGTAGACTAACAAATAAACTTAAGACAGAAATTAAAAAATACTAAATTCAAAATTACATGACTATACAGAAAACCTTAATACCACCGACAAATCTTTATGGAACACCACAAAACAACTACTAAACTATAAAATTACAATCATCCTCTACTAACCCAAGCCCGAACTTGGTCAAAATCGGACGAAGAAAAATCTCTCATTTTTGGCCAACACCTTTTCCAAACTTTTAACCCGCATCCTGATATCGTTAATTCTAGTCACCAAAAAGATATCGAAGCAGAACTAAATATTCCTCTCCAAATGTCTCCTCCCCCTAAAGCATTCCATCCTTCAGAAGTATCAAACATCATTCACAGATTACCTTCAAAGAAAACCCCTGGACACGACCTAATTACATCCCATATCCTAAAACTCCTTCCTCAGAAAGCCATCCTATTCCTAACATACATATACAATGCTGTCCTCCGTACCACATATTTTCCTGATTCCTGGAAATTATCTATAGTTAAGATGATTCCAAAACCCAAAAAGCCACCTGAGCTCCCATCCTCATACCGTCCTATTTCCCTTTTGCCAATCATGGGTAAAATCCTTGAAAAACTAATCTTAAAACGCTTGTATCCTATCCTAGATTCCCACCATGTAATCCCAGACCACCAGTTTGGATTCCGAACATCACACTCCACAATCCAGCAATGTCATCGTGTGGTGGACGTTGTCTCCTCTGCATTGGAGCGCGGAATGTACTGTACGGGAGCCTTTCTTGACGTGGAACAAGCTTTTGACCGAGTCTGGCACCCAGGACTACTTTACAAACTCCGTAGATTCCTTCCTTCAACGTACTACCTAATTATCCGTTCCTATCTGAGTGATAGAACTTTTCAAGTAAACCATGAATTTTCCTATTCTCCCTTCTTTATCCAATCTGCCGGTGTTCCACAAGGTAGTATCCTAGGCCCCATCCTCTACACGGTGTATACAGCTGACATCCCAACTCATCCTACCACTGTCCTCACCACTTATGCTGATGACACATGTGTATTATCAGTAAATAATGATCCCTTCATTGCCTCCCAAACACTCCAATCCCATATCCTAAACATTCAAGAATGGTGTCAAAAATGGAGAATCAAAATAAACCCAAACAAATCTCACCAAATAACCTTTACCCTTCGCCGTAAACCTACGACTTCCTGTCCTACAGTATCCTTCAATGATATTCCACTAATCCCTGTCGAACAGATCCGCTACCTAGGACTCTACTTGGACAAACGTCTTACTTGGAATCCACATACAAGACTAAAACGACAAGAAACTGCTCGTCGTTACAGACTACTTCAACATTTACTAGACAAACGATCAAACCTCCCAATTCATTACAAAAGACTTATTTACATGACTGTTATTAGAATTTGGACGTACGGAGTTTGGCTCTACTAAACCATCCAATTCATCTCGTATCCAATCCTTACAATCCAAAATCCTTCGAAAAATCCTAAATGCCCTTTACTTTGTCACCAATAAGCTTATCCATAAAGACCTTAATGTTCCATATGTTGCTGAGTTAGCTCAAACCAGATACCTATCCTTCCATAGTAAGCTCCATAACCACTCCAATCCACTAGTCTCCCAACTTGCTTCCTCCTCCATCCCTGATAATCCTCCGAGGCGTCTGAAAAGAAGATGGCCTAGAGACCTTTTAGACTAGATTTTATTGAAGTGCTACTAGTGAGTAGTTCTTCACAAGTTATTTACATGCCATTGTATTCACTGTCAACACATTTACTTGTTGTATATTATTCTGTACAGTTGTAAATATCAATAAATGAAAAAAAAAAAAAAAAAAAAAAAAAATTTCAATAATGGTCGTCCTTTATTTTATTTTAGTCAGTATTTGTTCTAGTCATCGATTTAATCCGTTCTTATTTATTTTTTGACAAAGGTAAACTGAACTTAATTTTTGTATTTATAAGGTAGTCAGTTATTATTTGCAGCTTTTTTTTTCATACAGCTTACTATAAGATTTTTATCGATGAACAAATAAAACTTTAATTATTAGTTAAAATTAAAGTCCTTTAACTTGATAGGGGGAGTGAAGCCGCGACTGGGAATTCCTTAATAGTGTGAACCAGGCAGTTATCGACACAGATATTCGGAAATATTCATAATTATAGAAAGTATAGTTCAATAAAATTGAAATTTACAGTTATTTTTACTTAATTACTATACTTCAAGCTAAAAAAAAAAGTTCATACCAAACATTATTCCTGGAATGAATTTTACAAGAAAATGACATTAACAAATGTAAAATCAGTTATTGACATCCTAAGGGTATCTTTTAAAATATGGACAGAATTGGAAGTATTTTGACACAGTTGGGTTGTGGGATTTAAAAGGAATTTAATTTTTTATTTTTTTGGTTAAATTTTTCATTTTTAGGTTAGGGTTTCAATAACTACCTGGGGTGTCAATAACTGCCTGCTTTACCTTAATTTAACTACATATATATTATAACATTAAAAAAATATAACAATCCTTTAGAAATTACTTCGAACCTCACATTTTTAAAAAGTACGCATCTTACTAGCCAGATCCAGGCTATGGAAATGAGGTACCTGCGAAAAGTAGAAAGGAAGACCCGACCAGATAGATCAGAATGAGGGCCAGTCTCGACGTAAAATCGGCAGAGACCATGACACCAAGGGCCAGTCTCGATCAAGAGAGAATCGCCAGAAAAATCGGCAGGAAGACCATCCTGGAGCGAGCACAAACTACGAGATTTGGTTCTATATGGTAAAAGGAAGCCACACACCGCACAGCGGTAAAAAGAGGATCCTGAGATGATGGATCAAGAGAGAATCGCCAGAATAATATATGAGGCACGGATGGAAGGAAGAAGCCCCAGAGGAAGACCCCGCATCACCTGGGAAAACGGTGTTCAGGACACATTCCGGAAGCGAGGCATTGATTGGAGCAGGAGATGAGAGCTGGTTCAAGAACGAGACATTTGGTCCAAACTCTATAAAAGGAAGCCACACACCGCACAGCGGTAAAAGAGGATAAGCCTAGAATGATGATGTTGATGACCAATCTTACTGGAAAATATTAAGAATATCGTATAATAAAAAAGCAAAATATTAAGCAAAAAAATGTAAAGTAAATAATCTTTATGTTCTTGTAAATCAAGGTTTTAATTTGGAAAGTATGGTAGATGTAGTGAATATTTTTGTGAAAATTAACTCTTCCAATATTCAATATTTTATATATTTTAATAATTCTTTCTCTTAATAATACTCGTTTTATAATAAAATAATTATTATCATCTTATTAAAAATACAGAAAATAGTAGGATTGTGTATACAATATTCATATATACAAACCTACGTTTCTTGTTTTAAATTAATGTAGGGATCTGTGTTGTTAACATACCTAGTTCTAATTTAAATGGATGCGAAGATATAAAGGTCCCTTTGTTGTAGTAGATACATTGTTTTACCTCTACATAGTGCTCTAGCTCTGATTACTAATTACTAGAAAAAGCTCTTTCACGTTTGTGAACTACAACACTAATAATTTATATATTTTTCATTAAATAAAGTTACATATCCTATATAATAGAATAAAGAAATGTGTCCCCTGAGAGAATATTAAGGCTAGGCTAGTAGACGGATTCTTGACATAATAATTTTCTTGCGATGTGGTATAATCAGCACTGTGCTGCAGCAGCCTAACTCTATCTTACCTGATATTATTATTAATCATTTAGTATTAACAGTTTATTCTTTAAAGCGATGAAGACCTAAAACACAAGTGACAATGGATCCGGCTACATTAGTTTCCTTATTTTTGTTAGCATTAAACTCTTACGCTATAATTGTACTCGTACATAAATAAAAATCCACTTATTCAGTAGCTCCAATAACTCCAAAAATAAAAATTTCAAAGTCGTTACAAATCACACAGCGCAAATCAGATACAATATTATGTTATTGATTTTTTTTTTTGGTAGGCATTTATAAACCTTGGAGATCCCTAGCCGCCTCTAGCAGTCTTCCACCTTTTCAATCCTGAGCCATGGACTTTCCAATTATTAACGCGATTTTTATAGTCTAAGTTTTTTATACTTGTTTCGGCCTCTCTCATGGCCTGTTTTCAGTCATTGTAGTATTCATTGTTAGAAAGAGAGGACTTCTAGGGTGGCTTCTTACTACATGTAGTAATCATAAACATCAACATCATAATCCTAGGCTTATCCTCTTTTACCGCTGTGCGGTGTGTGGCTTCCTTTTACCATATAGAGTTTGGACCAAATGTCTCGTTCTTGAACCAGCTCTCATCTCCTGCTCCAATCAATGCCTCGCTTCCGGAATGTGTCCTGAACACCGTTTTCCCAGGTGATGCGGGGTCTTCCTCTGGGGCTTCTTCCTTCCATCCGTGTCTCATATATTATTCTGGCGATTCTCTCTTGATCCATCCTGAGGAGGTGACCGAACCATCTTAGTTTGTGCTCCTCCAGGATGGTCTCTGCCGATTTTACGTCGAGACTGGCCCTTGGTGTCATTCCTGATCCTATCTGGTCGGGTCTTCCTTTCTACTTTTCGCAGGTACCTCATTTCCATAGCCTGGATCTGGCTAGTAAGATTCGTACTTTTTAAAAATGTGAGGTTCGAAGTAATTTCTAAAGGATTGTTATATTTTTTTAATGTTATAATATATATGTAGTTAAATTAAGGTAAACCAGGCAGTTATTGACACCCCAGGTAGTTATTGAAACCCTAACCTAAAAATGAAAAATTTAACCAAAAAAAATAAAAAATTAAATTCCTTTTAAATCCCACAACCCAACTGTGTCAAAATACTTCCAATTCTGTCCATATTTTAAAAGATACCCTTAGGGTGTCAATAACTGATTTTACATTTGTTACTGTCATTTTCTTGTAAAATTCATTCCAGGAATAATGTTTGGTATGAACTTTTTTTTTTAGCTTGAAGTATAGTAATTAAGTAAAAATAACTGTAAATTTCAATTTTATTGAACTATACTTTCTATAATTATAGCATGAATATTTCCGAATATCTGTGTCGATAACTGCCTGGTTCACACTATTAAGGTATTCCCAGTCGCGGCTTCACTCCCCCTATCAAGTTAAAGGACTTTAATTTTAACTAATAATTGAAGTTTTATTTGTTCATTGATAAAAATCTTGTATTGAAGTATGGAATTAATTATTATTTTTACAATGATATATTTACGCAAAACATTTTTTTTTTTTTTGGCAGAAATCATTTTATTGTTTTCATCTGGTTAGATTTTAATATCTAATCGTAGAAGTATATGGCAGTGGTACAAACCTTTTACTGCCATTCAACATTGTACATTTAAATTTGTATTAATGTAAATTTTATTATTGCTAAATCGTTCTAGATGATATGAAGATGATGTTAAAATTTGTGTTTATTATAGATGATTTCAGTAGTTTTACGATTGTAAACTACATTGCAGAATAGTGATGACCACATAGCGGTCCATTTTTAAATATTATTTATGTCGACACGCCACACCAAATATTTAAATCCTGTTTAATGATTTATTTTAATGTACTTATGTAAATTTTATTATCAATACCACGCTTTATATAACATTGTACCTTTGTAACCTCTCACGTAGACTAGCACACGCTACCTATCGGTTTATCCTCATATTATCGCTTTTTCAATAACAAACCTATTGAAAATCAGTACATTTTATTATTGCTGAACCTTCTTAGAACTATAAAGATGATGTGGTTAAAATTTGGCCCATATTGATTCATTAGTTTTTGTGATTACAAACGAAAAATTGTTTGTCGTTTTATATAATAGTTACATCAATTATATAATAGCATAGATATTTCTTTTAATTGTTACTGAGCCAAAAAATGTTGACTTCGTCAGAATTTTTTGGCTCCTTATTGTTACTGAATAATAATCATTTGAAATATGATCCCCCGGTGGCAATCAATATACTCCATAAAGCATCCAGACTGCATAAATACATTGGTCTTAAAAGTGTATTGTTATTGTTATTTTCAGTACCAGAAAAGGAATCCATTACTTAAAACTGTTAAGTGAAATGGGCAAATAAATGATAAATAAAATGGAGGTTTCCTTATTTTACAAACCATAAAATATGACGGAATAGAAATCATTCCTCCGTTGGCTAGAACCTTCTGAAGCTGACGTTTCATTAATTAAGATTCCTTTCCATTTCCTCGTTTCAGTTCTCCCCCTCTCTCCCCTCTCCCCCCTCCCCCATTCCCCGTCCTATTTATAAAGTTAATTTCTTGTACTTCATTATGTCAAGGGGCTGTAGGATTGTCTTCCCCTGACAGCCTAGGGTCCCCGCATTCCTTCCAAATTTAAAATAACAACCCTGGCTGAATTTGAAACAACAAGCTTGGTCAAGGTTTGTTAATAATAAGCTTTGTTATTGTTATTGTTTGTTTATTTGTTATTAAACTTAACAAAAATACAATCTTATTATACGAATTGGAATGCCTTATTGATTTGAATAATTGTCATTATTACATCTGCTGATGTAATAACAGAAATACTGCAATAGGTATTTGTATGAGGCTTAAAAAAAATGTTTGAATTTCAAATTATTAACATTATTACATGAAATTTTTTTTCCTAAACTAATTTTTCACTATGCTTAATTTTATGATCGCGTTATCACGTGGATTAGCTACATTTTACACTGATTAAGTATTTACTGCATGTTCCTACGCATGGTATCGTTTAAATATTGTATACCGAACAAAGAAAAAGTATCGGTAAATGGAATAAAAATAAGAATAAAGGAACAGCGTGGTGGAGGCCCAGCACATCCCAAGAGAAATACGCAAAGGAAAAATAAAGTCTGCTATTGAAGGGACTTTTTCCTTTAGCAAGCAAACAATTTCTTTTGTATTCATTAGAATAATCGCCAATATTATTTAAAGGAGTAAAATTCGCCCTGATTTTTCTAAAATAATTAAGAATTCCTTATTTCACGAAGTTGAATTATCTATGAAAATTAGGAAATCTACTCGGAGTATTCGTATTTTCATCACCTTATTAAAACGTAATGGTTGTTAGCTTAGCAATTTTAGTTTCTTAAACTCAACTAACAAGATATGCATCAAGACTAAATAGATGATTTATTTTTTCTCACCCTTCAAAATTTGTGGGTATACAATTAGATAGACAAAATAGATAAAATAGAATAATTGTCGAATCAAAAAAGTGGTTATTTTTTCTTTTAATCTTGAGAGGAGTCAGTAAATAATAAATAAGTTGAATTTATTATGTATCGATTGATACCTAGGAGTGGACATACGATTAAACTCGAGATACATAGTTTTTATTATGTATATATATTTTTTTATCACAATTTTTCTAACTTGAAAAGTTAAGCCCCAATTTTTAGTTTAATTTAAAATCATTTAACAAAAAGTTTATATAAATTACTTTAGTGTATATATATTCAGGTACAGGAAGTAAATAATAAGTACTGGTATCAAGTTTCGAAAAAGAATAGATAATTTTTTAATATAAAAAGATATTAAAAAAAAAAAAAGAATGCATTTTGAATATAATGGCATAAGTAGAATTTTAATTATTTTAAATAATAACATATATATAGGTGTCTTTCTTAAGACTATTATAGTCGAAATAGATTGCATATTAATAGTTGGTTGTTAAGTTAGTTAACAAATTCCAGTTAAAACCAATGATTTTACGTTTCCTAATAATATTTTATTTTTAATTTATTTTATTTACTTTTGCAAAGTTTATGCAACATAAATGTGTGAGTATTTTCGGCATTATTTGTGTTTTATGATAATACCTACTACATTTAGGTAAAAAAAAAAAATTAAAATAGAATAGAATAGAATGAAAACTTTATTCTGGGACAAAGTCCCTTAAGAATAACATTAAATAATACAAAGTAAGATCATAACTGGCCGAGAGGCTGTTAAAAATAAAACAACATAGGTAAAATAAATAAAAATACGTATGAAAAAAAATACAGAAAAAAACTAGAAAAAGAAAAAAACTATTAATAAAAAGAGATTGAAAAAAATAAATGTACAAATAAAGAGGTTAATATTGTAAACAAAATTGCAGAAGAGAAAAAAAAAAACAAACAGAAACTTAAAGAAAAATAAAAGATAGAAACTCAAATTTAATTTTTTTTATTTTTTTTTATTTTGTTTTTTTTTTAGTATTGGTAAGCAACTGGATTTTATTTAAGTATTTCTTTTTTACAATTGAAGGGTTTGGTAAATGAAGAGATAACGTAACAATACACAATTTTGAAAATTTATGTTTAATATTTTATTTGTTTTTACATTTTCCTTTAGTAGGAAAATGTTACATAGTCCCTTCGTCTTCATACCTATTTCCTCTCAAAATATTCAGATTTTGCTACATATCATTTCAAATAAATTCTTTATCCAATAAACTAGATTGTATTTTTTTTAATGTGCCATAACCCCTTCATCCACCAAACCCTTTAATTGAATTTTTTATTGGTATTATTATGTTTCTTTAAAATTAGTGCTTTTTTTTGTAAATTTAAAAATATTCATAGACCCTTATAAATATATAATATATAATTACGGTTTTTGAAATATGGCTATATTCAATATTACATTCAACCTTTCTCATCAATCAAATCCTCTGATTCAATCCTCAGCCAGCAATACCCTCCGATACTATCCTTGGTGAAGCCGCATTTACTTCGAAATCTAATCTACAATTTACAATAGAATCCTAACAATGGCAGGTTTCTCCTCTCTTATTCACAGTTTCTGCGGATCTCCCAGCCCTCACCCTGCCTCCACTGGCTTTCTATCCATTAACTAAACGAGAGAGAAGCTTGGAGATCTCCAGACGCTGAGCTCTATAATTAAATTTTAGGCGGATGAGATAATTTTACCGAAATATTTATTTATTATGTTTCTTTTATTTATTGTTTCATCGGTCGCATTGTAGATGAGCAATGATTATTATTCCTCTTTTATCATATTTTTCAATTATAAACAATACTCCTCTATTAAAATCTACCAAACTGAAAAGCAATAATGTTTAGTTCGGTAGATTGTTATTTTACTAAAATTTATATAATTAAATAACATTTTATTTATATTTGTACATTAGAAATACAAATTATATCAAAACATTTATACACGATGCCATGATCAGTAATCTACAGATCTCCAAAAATAACAAGCTTGATAATAATATATTGTTTTATATTATTTTTCCTTAGTGGCCTCCAATCAAGTTATATTTCTACAAGAAAGAACAATGCAGAAAATAGAGGGAAAATAGCAGAAAACTGGCATCAGCTAGCGGAAAACTTGGCTCTTACTAAGGAGCTAATGGAGGCACTTACTTTATCAATACCTTCGGATGAAAGAAAGTATTGACGTTTTCTCAAGAAGATACTTCTATTAATAATTTAAAAAAATAAAAGCTTCTAAATTGAAATTATATTGTAATTTTTTAAGTTAATGCCATATTTCATTTATATTAATATTAAAAAGATTAATGAGAAAAATAGATAAATTCTATTTTCTAAAGTTGAATACTTATTTTAAAATTGTGATCAACTCGCAGAGTATGAATTTTTACATATGATTCTAAACATTACAAATATCCTAAAATACTTTTAATTTTTAGTTTTATTTATGTTAGTTACTTGAATATGTGTTACCCAATCTTTATACCGTTTATATAAAATAGATGACTCAATTCAATCTCTAGCTAATTAAATTAATCACAGATAGCGCAAATATTTATAACTGGTCGTAAAATCAGTTTGATTATGGATATATAGTTTAAATTAAAAATATATATTAATTATAACAGTTAAATTATTCAAAAGGCCACTACTGTAGTACACAACTCATAAATTTACCTTAAATATTTCCATCCGAAATGAAAGCTCGAAGAAAAGGTAAATTTATCTCATCATTTATCAGTAGATGTCTGAAAAATAATATTGTATTCAAGCCAGTGTGCAAAACAATTGTTTATCATCAATTAAGATAAATTATTGTCATAGCTCAAGGTAGGCAAAGTCAGAGGCGGCTGAAGATCTCCAAGGTTGACAACCGAAAAAAAAGCAATAGATAGCGAGCCTTCTGAACCCGAGTTCGTGTCCGGCTGAAGAGAGGAAATTTATATTCAGCGGGATCGACTATAATTACACACTCTGTCAGTTACTCTCAGTTGGATGGAAAACCTGGTGGTTAAGCGTGATATTGGCTGAATATTCTAATTTCAGATCTGTTGGCCTATAGTACAGTACACCCTCCCCAAAGTACTGAACTTTATGCCGGCAGTACACACTCACTGAGGCTAGACGAATGGAAGCGAACACGAGTATGTACTGTGTCACCTCGTGATAGCTCGCCTTACCTCGGCTCGGCTCGGCACCACTCCGAAAAAAAGTCGGTCTCTGAGCACGACTCAAAGGATCGAGAGGAAACGAGCGACGAGGTGAACCGACCCAGTACACACTCGCCTAAGCTCGGGATTCAGATTTCTGCGAATGGTAAGGCAATTCAGTTATTCACATCTGAGTTTTGTTTAATCACATTTCAATCTTCTTGAATTTCAACTCGCTTCCCTCATTCAATCTCCAGTTCCTTACTAATTAAAGAACTAAAAAAAAAAAGAAGATTAACTAAGAACTAGAGAAAAAAAATATTCCTTATTGGCTTCAATTAGACAATTTATTTTATTCATTTAGCCAAATGAATAAAATAAATTCATATATTCATTCATTCATATATATATATATATATATATATATATATATATATATATATATATATATATGAGAGAGAGATTTATAAAAACAATAAATAAAATCGCTTCCGCTCGGCTAGGATGGCCTCGTTGAGGAGCGCCTTGGCGAGTGTGTACTGCCGGCATTAGGGTGTAGTGTTACAGGCTTATAGCATCTAAAGGCTAGGTAGTTTTTTTTTAAGTTAGCAAGAGACTCATATTAAAGATGTAAAGCTATTTTTTTAGTACTTCATAATACAAAATATTACAACAATATCCTTCAGTTTAAATTTATAAACCATCAATAATTACTTCTAAAAATAAAGTTTTTTAGAAAATCAATTGGTAATTATTTTTGGTGTCAATATTATTTAAGCATGGGATTGAAAATTAGGGCTTATATTTTGTGGAGTGGGCTACATTTTTTAACAATACAATATATCAACAGTGGTTTTAATCAAGATTTATTAACAAAGAAAATATTTTCAGACATATAAAACAATAACTAACTTTACACATTACATAAAATTATTATTTAATGCACCAAGAAACACATTACAAAACACCACAAAAACGCAACTTCCAGTCCATACTGCTCACTTAGGAACCATTTAGAATTTACAGGCGGTTCTATGCTGCAGGGACATTTTTCCTAATTTCATTACGAAACATATAATTAGAAATACAAAGCTGGCTGTTAAATAATATAAGAAGATGATCAGGGATCCAGTCAGGTAAAAGAAATTAAATATTTATAGAGTGCCAACGTTTCGAGCTGCTTTGCTAGGACATCTTCTAGCATGACAGGTGGTATATATGCATATATATTAATATAAAGTGACCATATTTTTCCAAAACATAATATAAATCCGAAGGAGAGCTCATAATGAATGCAAGGTTTGGCGTATGTGTGACACAGAAACTCCAAAAAAAAAAAAAAAAAATGCACAGTATAAAAACATAACCTGGAATCGCTTTGTATACATTTCTCGTGCATGTTACCTATATCTTAGTTTAAAAACATTAAACGTACACAAAGCAATTTAGTCTACAGGAGAGCACTGAATACCGATTCCAGGCTCTCATTTCCGCCCAGGATTCCATTATATTTTGCTCAGGAATGGAACTCCTTACCTCTACATGCTTCCTGATTTAATAATGTTTTCCAATATCTCTAGTCTGAATGAGCTGAGGTGAAAAAACATTTTTTATTGGTTATATTAAAGTTAGTAATTGAATGTACTATTAAAGTTAAAAGCACACATTCTTATATTTTTGACCAGCATAAATTACGGATATGGATACGTTTTTTGGCTGGCGGTCCTTATATTTTTGGTGTAACGTAATGACATTTAAAAGTCAAAAATATAACATTTTGGCAAGCTCTAGCTCTGTTGGTGTGGAGGATCAAAATTTGTCGACAGATTTCTGATTATAAATGTAATGGAGAATATTTTTTGTTATATACCATTTGTCGCTAGAGCCAACCGTTTAGGAACTATATTGGTATGAATTAAAAAGTCAAGATTGAAAACTCCTACTTTTTCTCAACTTAGTTTATTTTGACGTGTGGCTCGGATGGAAGGATCGGAGATCCCGATAAGACTTCTTGAACAGCGATTGCATCAGACAAGAAGAGTTGGCAGACCGAAGTGGAGATGGGTTGATGGTGTAGCTGACGCAAGAGACCTGGTAGGAGTCAGGAATTGGAAAACGGGCGCACATAACATTAATGACTGGCGGAAGCTCATTCAGGAGGCCTGGACCCACTAAGGGTAGTTGAGTCCATTAGATAGAAGATTATAGATAGACATATCCACAACCTATAGTTTTTCCCAGTCAGCGAGAAATTAATTTTTTTTATTTTTCGAAAATCCAAAAATTATATATTTTTTCAATTTATTTTTAATAAAGAAGCAAAAGTGGGGACCGACAGCCAGGGTTACCGACAGGCATATTCCTTATTTTACGAGATGGATCGAAGTTTAATTGAAGAAAACGAATTTTATACACAGTCTTACTCATTAATAAGGGAAATCTTGTTAAGTCCGAAACATGTTTTAGGTGTGAGATAAAAAACTTGAACATTTGTCAAACCACATACAAGACTAAAGTGAAAAGAAACGGCCCGTCATTTTTGATTTTCTTAATATTTACTAGACAAATGTTCAAACCTTCGGATTAATTTCAAGAGACGACTCATTTAAATGAAAGTAATTAGATTTATTCGGACACACATAGCTGAGCTCTGGGGCTCCACTATTATAAAATACTGTCATTATAAGTATTATCATCACATCTATAAGACGTATTTTTTTAAATTTTGTATACAGTTGGAAATTTCAATAAATAGCTAAAACAAAACAAAACAAAAAACCTTCACCGAAAGCATTCATTGATCGATTACCTTAGCCATCGGCCACGCATATAGACCATGAATGCTGAACTGCGAGATCCTTTGTGAAACACTAACTAAAAGACTTTATCAACCTGCAACCAAACGTGACATGTGTTTCTAATATGAACTGACGTCGCTTTGATGGCACAAAACACATGACACTTCAATACACCCAGGATGAAACAAGTACTTGAGTCAAAATTGGTTCCATTTTGTTTTATCAAATCAATAGTTTTAGAGCTGTGGGGGTGAAAAAAATTACACAGCTTGGCTGACTTGCGGTGGGTTGCACTCCTCCTCAAAAACATGTTTGTTGGCACTCTTTTGTCTATAACTCCGAAACTGTTTGTCCGATGCCGAATTTTGTTAAAATTTATCTGAAAGCTGGTTAAATTTACTATCAAATCCCATATAGCAAATTTAGATCAACTTCCGTAAAACACCCATACCAGCACGCTGAGAACCTCATACTGTCATTAAATCCTTGTTTTTTTCGGCACATTTCTATCTATAACTCTAAAAATATTTGTTTGATCCCAAATTTATGTTTTTCATCTCAAATCTCGTTGTATTCACTATAAGTTCATATATATGAAATTTTATTTAATTCCGTGGTATACACATGCCACCACGCTAAAAACCGCGTGCTGTATTGAATCCAAGTTTGTTAGGCACCTTTTTTGCTATACCTCCAAAACAATTTGTCTGATCCCAAATTTATTTTTTTTCATCTTAAAGCTTGTAAAATTTTCTATATGTTCGTTTAACTTAATCAAAACTTTATATGCATTATTTTATAGTAATTTTAACCAACTTTGAGACGAAATGAAGAAATTTGGGACCTGGCAATTTTTTAATTTTTTTTTTAATTATAACGAGAAATATATCTAAAAATATGAGGATTTTACAATAGTATGCGGGTTTGAGCATGTTGGTATGAGTATTTGACGGAATTTGATCAAAATTTTATATATATAATATATGATCTGATAGTAAATATAACTAACTTTGTGATGGAAAAATGAAATTCAGGAATTGTACAAATATTTTTGGAGTTATAATGAGTAATGTGCCGAAAAAAAAACAGGGGTTTCACTACATTACGGGGTTCTCAACGTGATGGCAATGGTGTTTTACTGGGCTTATCAAAATTTTATACATGGGTTCTGATAGTAACTTTAACCAGCTTTGAAATAAAAAAATTCGGTCGTACAAATAGTTTCGGAGTTATAGTAGAACCGACAACGTGTTTTCTTGCAGGATTGCGACTTATCGCAAATTACGATTTCCAACTCTCCTCTCCTCCGCCTTAAACCATTTAACCCATTTATTTTTTAAGTTAAAGTTTTTATTCTGATTTGTCTGTACTATAATGCGTAAAGTTCTATAGTGCTGATACCCCTTTCAACTTTGGAGTAGATATTATCACAGAAACTCCAACACTGAAGTAATACATTTATTATTAGCAATCTGTGGTGTATCCTATGTAAAGTGGTTACTATGAACAATCGGGAAATTGATTCACCTTTCAATAGAACGAGGTTTACCATAGTAACACTTTTGTTAATATACATATATTTAAAGTCTGTTTAGACTTTCGGATAATATTATACAGCTAATTAACCGATTTCATAATCTAAATTGCGAGACATTAGGTAAAATAATTAATTCAGGATTTTTACTTCTAGAATACCTCTCATTCCTGGACGAAGGAAACCTGAAATAACATTAAAAATTTAAAATCCCAAAACCTGGAAATACGGTATTATCTATTTCCTCATAATTTATACTGCAGTTCTTTAACTTAAAAAAAAAAATCAATAAATGTATCTTTAACGAAATTAGGAGTTTCACATTTACATACACCTGTATATAATATTCAATCTCTAAATCTTTACAAAATTGTCTATGCTTCATCGATGAGTGCAAATAAAGTCTTACGAAATGAAAAGGACACACTGCTTATGTTAAAAATTACATAACTAACAAGTACATTCTTCCATTCTTCCAATCAGTCCAATCCATTCACACAACCTCTTCTACATAGTTACTTCCTACACAAAGATTATTATATAAACATTTATTTAAAGAAAGTATCACAATCTCCCTCAATATGGGCAATAAGTAATATGGATGGCTTAGTGGATCCTTACAAAGATTAAGAAAGCAAGGACTACAATTCTTTAGACTTTTTAATATATATGTTTTTAAATATTTCGTTTAAGAATAATTCAAAAGCAGTGGCAGTTGTGAAAGGTGAAATGGCTTTTATAAGTATAAATTTAATCATGTTTGGCGCTAGGTCAGACGTGATTGTAATAACCGCCATTGGATCATTTAAAATGTTTTTCTTTTTGAAGTTTATTTCTCTAGGTGGTTGGAATCGAGTATCGAGACAGGTAGAACTGAGTAGGCGTGATTGGCACACTCGACTTGCTGAGTGCTGTCGGTACTTCTCGAGTGTCGGACCATGTATTTGTTTTGATTATTGATGCAAACCCGCCAGTTGTCACCGCCAGCCATAGAATTTTTTCCTGGTTTTTATTCTGTTTGTCACATCAAACAAAGTGTTATGTAAACCTCATGCCATTTTGATTTACACCATAGTGTTAAGAGTCTTAATATCATAGTTTGATCAATTTTATAAAAAAATTATAGAAATTGCATTTATTCCTAATTTTTAATTTTTAATTTTTAGTAAGGCTTCATTAAAAACGTTTATGATGAACTGTTGTAAGGATGAACGTCAACTTAAAAGTGAGTGAAAGTTCCGATTGATGTATTTTCCCATTGTAAGTAAGCGGACGTTTCTAATAATTAATAATAAAATTTCTGCTGCTTAATTAATTCCGAAAACAAATTTGAACTAACTGATCCATGAAGGTATTGCTCGATATTTGGCATCATCCTAGGATGATTTGACAAATTGTCAAATTACTTGCAATAAGATATTGTTTTGTAATTTTATTACTACTTCCAGGAACAGTTGTAGAGCTGCCTTCATATCCCTGACAGGAAAACAACTCCAGACTTCCTTGAATCGGCAATTAAGTTTTATGTCGTCAAATGAGATAATATAAGGATTGAAAACCAACGATAGATTGGTCATATCTGAATTTCAATCACAATTTTTTTTTTTTATTGAGTTGTATTTTAATAAAAAATTGGTTTAATATGATTGATATTCCTAAATAAATAGAAAGAAGCACATTTGTTTAAACATTTAAAATTTTTGTTTTATTTTTGGCACTATATTATCAACAATATTTTTGAGTATAACTTTATTCATCATCCAATCTCTTTAGCTCAATCCTTATCCAGTTCTCAACAACTCTGTAATGTTTTCCTTTTCAAAGGCAGGAGACTGGAAAGCTATTGTAAACTTGAAAATTGGAGTCCTGGAAATGGCCAACAATTTCGTTCGTGTTTGGAATGTCTGTGGCTAAAGCGCTGTCTGACATTGCCTCGGCTGTGTTAACCAACAAATCTCTTGGATCTCCTGAGATTCTGTCTGATCCCGCTGTCGGGTTCGGGGTTCTTCAGGTTCAATGAAAATATTATAAATAAGCATAAATTTATTATATCCATTTATTTACTATTGTTATTAATTTTGTATAGATTTTTATCTTATTTAATATACGTCTCTGTAGTACTATTTTTTTAATTCTCTAAGCTAAATGTGTACTTGATTGTACTATTAATGAAACTGTAATTGTTGCTGATTCTGATCTCTATCAAAATAGAAGTTTTCAAAAGATAAAATAGAAATATTGAATGCATGATAAAGATGTTAAATCTGTTAATAAAATATAGATTTTACAATTCATATAAGCAACAAACTAATGGCGACATTTACCAACGGTGAAAAAAAAGATGGGAAAGGTGTGGATGGAATATTTATGACCAATCGGGACATCAAAGTGGCAGGTCAATAACTCTGAGCGCTGACCCAGAGATACAGTTCCTCCCCCCCCCCCCCCAATCGAGCTTTGATAATTCACAGCCCTATCTGATTAATTGTGTCTGCTTGATTTGTCACGTTCAATGTTCTTAGTATTATATTTTGGTCAGGTTTCAATTTATCTCGTAGTTCCGAATGAAATTTATCAAGGGTTGCATATCATACCTATATTAAATCATAACGCTCCCTGATTTTTATCAAGCCCTAATATTAATATAAATAGGTTTAAGTCTATAATTTATTGAATATATTTTGGAATGTAATATATTTCAAAATCATGATTATTCAGAGTCTGGAAGACCATAAAATGTTAGAAAACATTTTTTTATAACTCAAATATTAATATTAGGATTGTAAGAAAACAACACTAGGTCTTAACAGGAACTCTTCAATTATTTTATAATTTGGTGGTTGCGTAATGGATAGAGAAAGAAATTATCAATTGAGGAATACCACCCAAGTACCTTGAATTATTTTCACAATAGAATGTAAAATTGAATATTCTTTTTATATTAAAAATTTTCATTAGTTGTATAATTTAATGTTATTCATTATATTTCATATTGCTTCTATAAACAGGTTTTAATGGACTAACAGATTGCCCGGGATCGACTGTTTTAAGGGATCCTGTCAAGATCACATCCTTTTCTTATACTGATCTTGAAAAATAAAAAGTATAGTTGTGTTCCAAACTTACAGGCTTCACGGTCCAAGTAAGATCAAACGATTCGTTATCATCTGGTATGATGACATTAGCTCTGAACCAACCACGCCCAAGAAACAATTGGGTGAGGGATTGGTCAATCCATGTTTTTGGGTTACACATTTTCTAATGTCAGGAATCACGTGGAAGGCCCCATCTCGCGGCAACAGACTTATTTGAATAGAGGAGCCGGTCAGTTTGCATATGTCTTTTGATTATTTGAATACAAATTTAATTTCTTTCATCGACTGCTACAAGACCCAGCATTTTAACGAAAATGTACACTTCCTATCTTAAAACAGTTCTAAATGCAAGGTTGGTTTTGAGGAGACTTCTGTTGTATACACGATAACCTAAGAGGTATATTGTTATATCAGTGCTCTAAATAAAACGACAGAGCTAACCACCCTGGATGTCTTCTTTGGTATTATATTTTTATTGCTATGATTCGAGGTAGTGTAATCTATACTCGTGCAGCTTTATTGATGTGTGTAAATGTTTATTAAACATTATCTGTTGCCTATCTAAAAAAAAAAAGATATCCTACGAATAGCTATGAGGTTATGTTTAACCTTAGATTAGGCTCCTCAACAGACTTAGAAACAAGTTTCGATGTACGAAGGTTTTTTTTAATTAAACCGCTTTTCAGGCCCAGCAAACCTTAAAACATGTAAAATAAGTGAAATTCATAGAAGAATCTTATGAACATGATTGAAATGTATTTTACTAGGTCTAATACCTAAGTACAATTTTTTTTTTTCTAAGCTCCTATGCCTAGATTGATAAAATCTTTATTATAAGATTCTATCTTTTTTACAGCACCAAAGACCCATTTTAAGAGGGTTTTGAGGAGATCACTGGTTTGGATAAAAAAGTCATTATGAGTCACTAACTAGGAATGGGGCGCACTAGGATTTTGGCGTTGAATAAGGTCTATTAATAACTTTCATATATAATTGAGCTATTGAAAGCTATCTATGATATTCCAAATCCACTCACTAAACTATTTTAGAAAAATGGAATAGGTAAAAACCAAAAGGGTCATTATTATATTTTACTATTTTTTTTAATCTATAAATTTCTAAATACCTTGTAGAGGCTGATTAGTGTAGATTTGAGCTGACGAAACGTGGAACGCCTCACATTTGCAGCTTGGAACTAAGAAGCGCAAGGAAGAAAACTGGCGCCCTCACCCAACACAGCTGGGGTGTTAGTGGTGGTGGGGTTTAACAGTAAGGGGAGGAGTTCTCTGTCTTCTTCCACCCTGTTTGGTTCAGCTCTAAGTCATTCTCTAAAATCCCTAATGTTTGTTTGATTTCGAGTTAGCATGAAGGATAACTTTTTAAATTCTATGAACCAATCAAAATAATTATAAAAGAACTATAATAGTAGCTGCGACATACTTATTATTCCTTAAGTACTTGTCAAATCAAAAATACTAACTTATCGCGTGATGTTTTATCCTTTTTCAACATTTAAGCACGTTTTTAGACTACTAAAACAGTGATTTTCATGGCAGCTTCACCCCAGCAACTTACTTAGGGCCCTAAAACATTGATACCACTTATCACGATCTTATCGCACTTATCAAATTTTTAGCACTTATCACATCGGTTTTCGTGCATTGGCTCCCTTATTGTAAATTACTCCTGCTAGGAAGCTCCACTTACGAAAACCATAAGATATAATGAATCGGAACATAAAAAAACAACTAAATTAATTAGATTTTGTTGTATGTTAGAAAATTAATCAATATTAAAAAATAAAAGATTTGTACAGTTGAAGATAATGATTTATTGGATGAATATAAGTTCTTCACTGCCTCTTGTAATTGAATTAAAAGTTATTTAAGTTAAGCTGGAGCTCATTCGTAGTAATATTTGGCTACCACTTGTCATCACCAGTTCCTCTACATGCGGTTGAAGGTGGTTACCTATACAGTAATAGTTGCCTACGTAGTATATTTTTTACATTTCAGGTGAACCCTGAGGCAACCGCCAACGCCCAAGTCAAAGAGTCACTGGCTAAGCCGGCGAGTTTACTGCACAGTACGGTCAGGAGTTAGCCTGGGTGAAGCTCATGGACACTTATCCACAACTATGGGGAAAAGCTGAACCGTTTCTCATCACTTTCCTATCAACATATTTAGTTGCAAGAGGATTTATTTCTGTGTTCCAGCTCCTTACAAAACAAAGGAATAAGGTGGATATTTGCTTCAAAGAAGACGCGCCTGAGCTTAACTAGGACAAAGCCGGATATTAAAGCTTTGACTGATATCCACCGAGCACAAGGCTGCAAACCAAAAGGTAAAAAAAAAATAATAACAAAGTTTTCAAACTTTCATTTATTTTTTTCAAATTCTAGCTGTCAACTCTATCATTTTTTTCATATTCTAGTATAAAAATGAGAACATTTACTCCTGTTTATTTTATTTACTCCTGTTTTAAACATACTGCTTAATTATAAATAATAAAAATTATTTCACTTGTTTGTTCTTAAAATAATCTGTAAAAATGTAAATTTTAATTTTTTTTTTTTTTTATTTAAAGTTGAGCAAATGAAACTTGCTTTGGTTGTATTTGTTTATAGTAATACAATTTTCAAGACTGGGGGTGAATGGTTGAAGGAAGAAGGCGGAAGATAGGCAGGAATGTTTCTGCATAGGCACACACACCTTTTATTTTTATTTTCATATCGTTTCAATAATGTATTATAAAAGAAAATACCATGGAGCAAAAAAAAAAAAATAAATAAATAATTTAACGAATAGGAGTTTAATACAGGTATATAATTTGTTTCTATATGTAAAACAACAGTATAAGGGTATTTTTTTTTGTTTATTTATATTTACCATTCAATTATAATAATTATATATAATAAATGAAGCAATTACACAAGTCAATAAACAAAATAAATTAAAGAATATAAAATAAAAAAATATAGTCTATATAAAGTATAAACTAAAAATGTAGTTTCGGTATAACTTTATTACCAATAAATGTATTCAGAAACATTTACCTGCCACAGATAACGTTTTCATTAATTCAGAGTTTATTAAAGTTTAATTTCCGTTTGGGTCTACTTCAGCCACTGAAATGGGAAAATTCAAGGAGCATCTTCTAAAGTTAGGAGCCCCTAATGAGGTTGAGAGGGCTGATTGAGAGAAAACGAAATTAGGTCGTATCTGGACATCAAGCACTAGTTAGCCTGTTAGTTCGACAAAGAAGAAGTTCTAAAATAAATTATTTAGATTTTAGATAGCAACGTGTTGTTAAAATTGATCGAGTCTCACTCCAGGTTATTGTAATATATTAAAGATTTTTATTTTTCCAATCTATAAGGTACCTACTTATAGTAAAACATGATAATAGTACTTAAAAAATGTATTTCTGTGAAGAATATGATTTGTCGAAATATTAAAAGTATCTTTTTGCGAATGAAAATTCAATATTAAAAAAATGATTTATGTGATTAGATAAGCTTTAATTTATGTATTAATTTATAACACAAATTATAAATAAAATTATAAACTAAATAAATATAATGAAATTATTAAATAGCAATAACTATAATCAATATTAATATATGTCATATTAATATTAGTAATATCAGTTTGACTACTTAAACTTGAAACATCCAAATTTGAATTAAGGACCTCAAAACAAGAAAAAAAATTTCCTATAGGGCTACAGCCATGGCCAAACGTATTAGGCACCTACATAAAAGTATTAGGGAATAATATAACTTTAACCATTTAAAACATATATTTTTTTTAATCAGTATTAGGGAAAAAAACAGGATTTAATACTTCGTCATCAAACCATTTGCTTTTATTACCCCAATTATTCTTTTTTGCATGGAATTAACAAGTTGTGTACAATCTTTTGTAACTATCTTTTCCCACTCTTCTTTTAATAATGTAAACAAATTATCTTTGTTTGTAGGGTAACGTTTACCAACTCTAATTTTTAATTTAGCCCACAGGTTTTCAGTGGGATTGAGGTTTGGGGACTAAGGAGGCCAGTCAAGAAAATTGATATTATTTTTTTCGAACCATTCTCTACTTTTACGTGAAACGTAGCATGGAGCATTATCCTGTTGAAAATAATGTTGGCACTGTCCTCAGTTCAAATATTTTTTCAAATGAAGGCTTTAAAATCTGGTTTAATATTGATATGTAGGTATCGTTATTCATACTCCCTTCGCAAAAAAATATTTCTCGATCTCCCGAAGCCCCATACAACCCCCAAAACATTATGTTTCCTCCACCATATTTAACAGTAGGGAAAACACAATCTGGGTGATAGGCTTCGCCTTCCCTCCTTCGTACAAAAACTGCTCCAGGAGGTAATCTGCACAAAATTAGATATTTTAAGGATTCGTAAAAATAATTATATTCTTGCTGTTGAAACTTATTTTAGGGATTTTTCGACATTTTTAATTTCAATTTACAATAGTTTAATTACCTCAAAGTTGTTAACATCTGATCAAATTACCTTTGCCCAATCTTCAGCAGTCCAGTTTTGGTGAAGTTTTACCCTGGCAAGCCTGTTCTTGCGATTGGCTTCACTAAGCCACGGTTTCTTCCTGGCTTTACATCCCTTCAGACCTTTCTCCCCTAGTCTTCTTCTTACTGTCCGAGCAGAAATATCGCCAGAACACAAGGTTTTAATCTCTTCAGTCAGTTCTTTTGATGTTATCTTGCGATTTTGAAGAGATGTTCTCACGAAAAATCTCTCCTCACGTGCACCTGTTTTTTTTTTTTTTTTTTTTTTTTTCTTTCTATTCTAGGTAGCGAGGAAAATGTGTTAAAGGTCCGCTGTCTCATAAGTTTATATTGAACAGCACATCGGGAGCACTTCATAGTTTTAGCAATCTAAGATTGATTATACCCTTCCGACGACATAAAATCTTTGCACGTTCAATCTCACTCAGTTCTTTAAATTCAAAAAAGCCCAAAATGTATTTTTTTTTTGTAATATTCACAATTAAATACAATAAAAATTTTCTCAAGTTGAAGTAAAGAGAGCAGCGACTGTACTGAGTCCTATAGTTTATATTACATTATTGTTTCCCCTGGCGTATCGTATGAAGTAGGGGACAAAGGTTGAAAATAATATATTCAAATAAATAAAAAAAAACAATACAATTCAAAGGCCTAATATTGCCTGAAAACCAATCATACGGGAAATCATTTTTGAACCGATGAAAAATTACAGTTGACAAGAGTTACAACTGCCCATGCTTAGCGTAACCATTTGATGAAACAAATGGACCGATTCATGACGATCTCTGGCGATTTGAGATTGACACTTGATGAGACTAATTGACCAACTCTGGCCTAATTATCGAAGATAAATGGTTGATATTTCGCGTATATTAGAGAAACGAAAATCATCAAAACCACTCAGCTAAGGGACTGAGTCAGATAAACAGAGTGCTCAAATGTTTGCCTTCCACTTTAAGAACCTTTTCACCCTCCAACATGACATCTACGACTCTCTCCACGCTCGACTGGAAGAACATCTTAGGAGACCGCCTTCACATCTAACTGCAGTATTAAAGTTTATTTATTTTCTTCAAAAAAATAAAATAAAGTGTTATTTTGGAGGTTGTCGTGAAGAAGTGAAGGAGTCAAGTCAAATAACTTTAAATGCGAGTAAACTATTAACCTTTAGTGCAGAAAGTTTAATATAACAATTTTGACTTATCGAGTTCTTCACGACAAACGGAATTTTCGGTACTGGAATATTCATTTATAGATGTGTTTCGTAGTTATATCAGTAGTTAAAATATTATTATATTTACTTATTTAAAAATGAACAAGTTTTGCTAAAAGAGACAATTTATTTCCCGCAGCACTTTTTGATATTTTTATATTTTATAGATGTGTCTTTCTTTTATTATTTAATCATATGTTCGTTACATACGATGTATATATGTTCATGTATATTGATATTGGATTCTAGCACCTTAATTAATTTTTTTTTCGAAGAATTACTAAGAATTAATGCGCCGCTTGAGAAAAGGTAGATTAGAAAAATGGTATCTTCGTTTACTAAGATCAAACCAATCGATACTGGATTATAAAAAAAAAAAGTGTATGAGCAAAAAGTTTTAATATCTCGTTTCAGTTCGAACCATAATTGCCTACACCCTTATTTTGATTGTTTAAAAAATTAATTAAAACGATAAGGCATGTATTATTCCAGAAGAAAGTGGACTGTATTTAAAGTTGGTTTCGAAAAAGTAGGTTAAGTGTCAATAAAATATGGAGCCGAATAGTTACTTTTTTTTTTATTCTTGTATTAACAGAAATTCACAACTATATGACAAAAATATATCCAGTAAATATGAGGTATACTATGTAAAATAATGACATTACAAAAACTTGTAGAGGAACTACCTATTGATAGTACATTAATGAAATTTCTGCAATAGAAGAAGATCCCGGGGCTAATTTCGTTTTAGACGTTTAGAAGTTTCTTAAAGAGAAGCGTGAGATTTGAACGTTTGTCAAGTATGAGTTGGAGCAGTCGAAAACAATTGTTACATTTCAAAATAAAAATGACAGATATGTTTATATCTATTTTAACCATCTTCATATTTCATAGAATGGCAATCATTTATTTTAATTTTTGGACGAACAACTAATATGGATTACTCTAGTGGGATAAAAGATAAAACTGAACCGAAGTTAGAATTTAAGATTTTCATTGACTAACACATTATGTTTGAAAAAAAAAAAGACAGCATTAAACATATAATAATATCAATAATAAACAATTAATCAAATATTTGTATGTAATTATTATTTAAACTCATTAAATAACCAAGATAAGCAAAGTAACCTAGGAGTTAAATACAAATACAAGAGTACTCACACGCACGCACGCACACACACACGCACACACGCACACGCACGCACGCACGCGCGCGCACACACACACACACACACACACACACACACACACACACACACACACACACACACACACACACACACACATGGATCAGTTTTATTGCTGACTGGATGGGGGCAGTTGAAGGAGGCACTGCTAAGAAATAACCTGAGCTAGAGGTAGCTCAAAAAGTAATAAGACTTCTTAATTAATTTCTACCTGCCCCACCTGCCGTCAAAACGTTATAACTTTTCCTTCACAATCTGGAAATTAGACTTTTTCATTTGTGGAAGGAACCTGGATTCTTTTTATCTGTAGTGTTATTCATTAAATATAAAATTGTATTTCAAAAGATGATTTTTGTGTTAATAAAAAATATAAACCTACTTTCCTTATATAAATGTACAACTACTTCTACGAAGTAGATTAAATTAGAAGTCTTATGACGCAGAAAAAGTTTAAGAAAAATTGACAGCACTGCAATCAAAATGTTAATATTCTGTACTTCAGTCATGTTTAAGTTTAATAGTTCTTTATGAAACGTCAAAAATGTTCCGAATTATTTTCAAATCCCTCATGATCTATCTCATTTGCGGTTAGGATTAAATGATAATTCAGGTACACTATCGATATTTCATATTAAATTTTATATTTAATGCAGGTTTTTGAGTTGTGTCACTTTAGAAATACATGTGGAACTTGATAAAGGATCATGCATTTGTAATATTTTACAAGTTCCATGCGTATTCACATGTTACCTATAATTTGCAGGTGTAGGTCAGATATACTATAAAGAAAAATAGTTGCTGATCGAAATAAAATAAACACATAGAGAGAAGAATAAGAATAAATATAGCAAAATGTCTTAACAGCAAATAAATTAACAAAATAAAAGGAAATGTAACAATTATACAAGTTAATCCGATTGATGTCGTCAATTGTTTTTCTTGGATTTTGACGTGTATTGGTCTTTCTTCTTTTCTTTTTTGTAATCTGTTTTTCAATATACATTTTGAATTCCACCAACTGTTTCCTGTATTTTTTATATAGTTTTGCTCTCAGAGGAGTGTCCTCATTCATCAGTACTTTCTTTGCTACTATAGATCATTTGTGTCCCTAAAGATTAAAGTCGTATAGTAAATGTTAAAATGTTTTTGAAGCCTGCCCTTCGTATTCACATGCATCTGTATTTTTTAAATTAAATCGTTTCAGGTAGTGATTAGTCTGTCTATGTTCTGTTAGCAGCAGTGTAAATTTGTGATGCGTACTTTACGGTGTATTGTGATTTCTTAGCGTAATATTTGGGATGTAGTTGTGTAGGAGATGTAAAAAAATGATGGCTTTCGTAATCATAAAGAGTGCAAGCTATAAACAAGAGAAGGCTCTTAAATATTTATAATACAGTCCCACCACTTTCCATATTAACTAGAAAATGATAAACCTACCCTTCGGACATAAAAAAGCTTTTCATCTAAAGTTTCAAACAGTTTGTTGAATTTGAAAGTTTGCTATAATTCCGACGTAACTGGGACCTAAATGAGTTAAAACAAGGTGTACAGGCTAGAACAGAACTCGCCGTAACTTTCTTCATTTTTATTGCTGGGAAAGAATAAAATAAAGGTGTTAAAGCCCGATAATTTAATATCCTATTTTATTTTATTTTTTTTTTTTTTATTCTCATCTCCTATAGTGAGGAAACCGCATTTAACTTATAATGGACAATATGTAGTGTAAATAGCGTGTTTACGGTTCAAGTTAAGTGTTTATGGTTCAAGTTACTTATTTACGTACGCCTCGGGAGATAAGAGACTCAACGGTCAGTCCTGGCCAGACCTCCCTAGAAGAAGTAGTTACGCACCATCTCACCAACTTCATCCTCGAGACTCACCGGCAGGTTTTTTTTTTTTATTACTCACCCCTGCCCATGGAAGTATGAAGCAACTCCCCGTATGGATTGAAGATTGCACCAGGGACCCTCAAGCACAGTAACACGTAACTTGAACCAATATATAAAAAAGGAAAAGAGACATTTAAATTTTTTTTTGGTATGTATTTGAATTTGGTTTATTTTGTAATCACAATAGGGGATTTTTAATATTATTAGGAGAAACTTTTTTTTTATTTTGTTTATTTCTAGTTTCAAACTTAAATTTCTCACCACGATATTTTTAATGTTTATATATATTTATATACTCACTCATTTAAGAAAATATATTTTTAATTTCTGGTGTTCATTTATAATTTCAATTTTCTTTGTTTTTTATGTCATTAATTATTTTACAGGTTTCCCAATCTTTAAGACTTATGTTTGGGCATTTTTCTAAGTAATTCTTTACCAGCATTCATTGGGGTTGGGAATTGTTTTTTTCCAAAAGTGAAAAGCCCCCCTCCCCAACAGAAGGTATGAGAAGTATATTTTACTCTTTGAGACAGGGCCCAACTAATAAAGACAAGCAATATAACGTGTAACCTAACTCTCAGTAGGTATAAAAAAAAACTTTTGATTTATAATAATAAATTTACATATTGCTTTACATTTAAAACGGAAAGGAGGTCACATAATATGAAGCATGATGAATGTATAAGAAGGTAATAGAGTGGACTAGAAAGAATTCATCATCTGCTGCAGATCTGTGACAAGAGAAACATAGGTCGATAGGATTCTGGTGGAAGAAGTTTACAGATAGAGTAGAAATAGCCCAGTAAAGGAAGGAGGATAAAATAAAAAATAGAAGGATCCTTGGCTAAGGCCTTTTGAACCTCATTTATTCGCCATAACAACTGGTCACGTGACAGACCCTGGGAGACCCCAAGGCAAATCTATACTTAATAAACTACTAGAGCTCCCCGTGGCTTAAATAATGAGCTTCGATAATTTTAAATGATAATTGCAGTTTTATTTACTTATCAATAAAAATCTTGTAATGAAGATAGCATGCGAAAAGAACAAAATAAATTCATTAGACCACCGAATAAACTACATTTCGAATTTTATCTCCCGATATTATGAGAATGATTTGATTGTTAGGATTTCTTGTTTTGGGAAGTCGTTAAGACATAAAGTCGCTCCTGAGAGAAACACTCAGTCGGAAGAGCTACTATTACGTTTTTGTAAGTCTATACTTAAGTAATGAACATCGATAACTGTAACTGATCTTCGATAAGTTAACCTTGCGATTCGTTAATTATTGACAGCAAAAGAAAATTTAACTGAAAAGTTTTATCTGTTTGAATTGAAATGGTAGATTAATAGGAATTATTGGGATTCTAGAAATAAATACAAATTGATCAGTCGCTGTTTCAGTGAGAATTATAGCCGCGATAATATTTCCACACATCGCACAGTGTTTCGTCAATGGACAAAAATCAAAAATCCAAGTATTTTGTATCGAGCTGTTTACCTTTTGATATTCTTAAATATACCTTAGACAACTGTTCAGTATGATTATTTCATGGTTTTCTTATTCGTTTAAGTCAACACAATCGAAAAACTACTGGAGTATTTCCGTTTTGGGATTTATATTATATTAGCCGCAAATTATATTTTGTTCCATTCACATCTCATTGGATAAAAAATAACCATTGTTAACGATTCAAAATACAGGTCAAGGTATCTATTTTAAAATATACTACTTTAATTGGTAAGCTAAGCACTTATTATATTCATTGCCTGCGTGTAAAGTTTCGTTAGCCAGTTTGAAAATTGTTCAAACTTTGAAGAGGCTTTTAAAAAAATCCTCAAATATCCTTTTGTAGTTTGTGCATATTCTTGTTGCTTGGTATAAAGGCTTTGATTTGCCATGAATTTTAACTGCGCCTGCCTGCGCCGGGACTGTTTTATTATTTTTTTTGTTAAGAAAGCAAAAATTAGGCCAATGGCCAGTTTGCTGAAATATGTTTTTCCCACAAAAAATCAGATCAAATAGCTGTAGTCACTCATAAACTACATTCGTTTAAGGACGTGGAAGAGTCTAACCACCAATTGGAAATAGAAACATCTATAATTAGTCGGTTATTTTTCTTTAAATTCAATAAAAATTGAATGAGGTCGAAAGGAGCCGTAATATATTTCGTCAGAGAGTTTAGCAGGAACTTCAATTGCCAACTATTCCCAAAATCAGTGCAGTCAAACCAGAACAAAACCGAACACGCGGAAGAACGGAAACTCTTTTAGAAGAATCTTCCAATAAAACCAGAAAAAAAAAAAAGCGAATAAAGGATCTTGTTGAATTACGTTTTGCTGCAGAGATGTCTGGACAATCTTTGGTTGAAGAACGAAATCGATAACACCTTTAAGCATGGATTTATGTTTGTCCGATAGAAAATAAGGTATGGTTTTCATAAGGACTGCTTTCCTAGCTTCTATTTATTAAATTTGACGAAAAATTCCCTACTTTCTAATAATATTATCGCTAGTAAAGTTAGCGCTTGAATAAATTTACAAGAACTCCTGCAACTAACAGTAAAGAGCAATATTAAAAATGGTAAGTTCAGAGATAGGATAATGAGTTCAAACTTAAATGTAAATGGGGATTCGATAACAGTTTCGGTCTTACCATTATAAACAAATGTTTAAAAATGTATCAAGCACTGATGAATATCTTTTTTTAATAGCTATGGCTGCTCTGACATTGGTAGAAGTGAGGAATGGAAATGTTGCTTGAAGGTAAATCTGCGTTCATCTTTTACCATATATTTGCAAACCCATTAAAATTAAGTATCAAAAAAGGAACTGCAGATCTAATGCGTGAGGAGAAAAAGCATTGAAAGATAAAATTTGCCACCTCCAAACCTTTGAAAGCGATCAAATTTACACGGTTAGTTTTGAAATGTTCACAATGCTGGATGGTAGTGTTAATAAAAGCAATAAAAATAAAACCAACATGTTATCTGGAACAAACGCCATGTATATGTGTTTCATTTACTGAGCCACCCTAATTAAAAACTGGTGATGAGCAATACCGCCTCTAATCTGAGCAATAATATAATGATAGTATGAGATGATCTGGGTAGGTGCCTAGTTTTGAAAAAATATTAGAAAAACTAAGCATTTTACGTTGATTAAAAAAAAAAAAAAAAAAATATATATATATATATATATATATATATATATATATATATATATATATATATATATATATATATATATATAACTGCTTATCTTTTTCATTAACTCTAGTATTAAAAAACACATTCTAATGTAATTCGAAACGCAAAATTTACGCTAGTATTAAAAACTTGCACCAAGAATACCATTTTGCTACAAGAAAAATAGGAAAAAAAAATGGCTTTTTTTTTCAGTCTTTATTTTATTATTTTAGTCAAGGAGGCAGCTCCTTTTTAGTCTTCTCTGTGTGTTGTCGGGAATAATGTTGTGGCCATGTTGTTTTGATGTCCATGTAGTTTTTCGTGGAATCGTTTGTAGTAGGTCTGTATTTGTTCTTAAAATGTTGCTATGCGTAGGTCAGTATGTAAAGTTATGTTGCTTACGTACCATGGGGCTTTTGTAATTGTCCTGAATGTTTTTGCCTGGAAGATTTGGAGTTTGTTGATATGTGTCTTTTTAGCTGTCCCGTATAATGTGGACCCCATGTCATTCTTCGGTCAAATGTAAGACCAAGGTGTACAGTGTCTGTTTGAGGAATCGGGTGTGTTGTCAAGAAAAACTGGTGCGCATGTTATAAGTCGAAGTGTAAATGTAATGTGTTGCGATTTGTCGTAATTTATTTGTACTTTCCAAGTATTTAGCCAGTCATGTAATTTTGACAAGTGATGCTGTAGAGTCAGTGAAGCATGATTCGGATTTTTATCTCTTGTTAAAATTGCTGTGTCGTCTGCATATGTCGCTGTAAGAATGTCAGAGCTAATTGGAATGTCGTGTTTGTATATGATATAGAGTAATGGAGCAAGCACTGAGCCTTGTGGCACTCCTGCTGACGCCAACTTAATAGAAGAAAGCTCTGAGCCTTGATGGACAGAGAAAGATCTATCAGAAAGAAAGGACTGTAGAATAAGATAGTAGGTCGGTGGGAGTATCGTCTTTAGTTTAAAGAAAAGCCCTTGGTGCCAAACTCTGTCAAAGCTTGAGCAACATCCAGAAATACTCCAGTTGCACACAGTTTGTGCTCCAGTGCCGTGCATATGTAGTCGGTAACTCTGTGTAATTGATGTATAGTCGAATGTTGTGTTCTAAATCCAAATTGATGATCTGGTATTACGTTCAGTTTTTTTAGTATATCAGAGAGTCTTTTGTATAATAAATGCTCCAAAATTTTGGAACAGACAGGAAGTAAGCTAATAGGTCGGTATGATGAGGGGATTTTTTTATCTTTGTTTGGTTTGTGAATCATTGTAATATGTGCGTGTTTCCACTGTAGAGGGAATTTAGTAGTCCTTAGTATTGCGTTGTAAATAGTAGTTAAGAACACTAGACCTTTCCTAGGCATTTGTTGGAGTACTCTAGCAGTGATCAGATCATAGCCAGGGGCTTTTCTTTTCGGTAACTTTTTTATTTGTTCGGCAACTTGAGCTGGTGTGAAGGGAGGTGGAGGTAATGTCAGTTGAAGGGGTACATCTAAAGTGCTGTGTATATGTTTGTCATGTTCAATGTTATTGCAGTTCGTACGTGGTGTAAACAAAGTTGAAAGATGTTAAGCAAAAAGTTCTGATCTTTCCCCATCGGTCACGGCCCAAGAGCCATCCTCCTTTCGGAGGGGTGCTTGGACTTCACGATGCCCGGTAAGATTTCTAGTACGCCTCCATAGGCTTCCATCATCAGATTTAAGGTTACTAATGTAATTATCGTAATTCGCTCTTTTAAATTTTAGTATCTATCGCTTGAGTTCGTTATTAAGTCTATTAAAAGTTCGTTTGTCTGAGGGCAATCTGTCAGTCTGCCATATGTTCCGTGCTCTTCTCTTTGCTCTGATCAAATCCCTTATGTATTGAGGGTAAATGGGTAGCTTTTCTGACTTTCTATGCGTGGGAACTGAAGAAGACCACGCAGCTTCTTGTATATTCTGAGTGAAATATTCTACTGCATCATCCAGTTCATTTTCAGTCTTGATAGATAAAGGAATCTAAATGCATCCCAATCAGTTTTGCCGTTAGTAAGAGTTTTTTTTTTTTTTGCTTCACAGGGTTCTTCAAATAAAAGTTAAGACAAATTGCCAGGATCTGACGATTTTTTTGAGGCCGAGGAAGGAGAAAACTCTCTCCATCCACATTATAATTAGCTTTTTCGTCCTTAAGGATTGCTTACAAAATTTTAAAGGTAAAAAAAAAATGATTTTTATTTGACAAAATTAAGTTTCTACATGTTATTTGAGATGAGGAATCTGAAAATATAGTTTTTAGTTAAAAAATTTCCTCACCTATGTATATAAATAGACTGATAATTTTACGAAAATAGATTAACAACTTAAATATGTAACCATAATTTATAATGAACGAAAGATATACAAAAACTTTCAAGGAACAGATTAGGTGGTTTAAGGTTACTTAAAATATAATTGGACATCCAATTTTTAATTTCAATCTATGAGTTGGTAATCCAAACGGACGAGTAATCTTCGAATTTCAAACTTCACTGGAATCCGCATTTCGCGTCTCATATTTTTTTCTTTATAATAACAATTAAATTGAAAATTGTGTTTTTCTAAAATATGATTTTTGCACGAAGCAGATTATTCACAAGTCCCACAGATATTACGATATAATTTACTATTACGTGTTATTATATGCAATTGATTTTCGTTATTTGCCGTTTTTATTTTCTATTGTGTCAACTGGTGCGCTAATTATCTGAATAAAGAGTTTTCGCTACTGTAATACTTTTTTTTTTTAATAACCAATCTAATGGCAATAATCTATGCCACCAATATATGCATATATTTGTAGGATGTGCTAAATTTATTTTTCTTTTTAATTGTCTTTGTTCTACTATTGGAAATGGCCAATAAATTATAAACCAACTTCCAAAATACATTAGACAGAAACAGAATTAAATGAATGGAAACTGTCATTAATTAAATAACTGAGTTAATATTGATCAACTTCAAACCTTCATCGCGTTGGTTTTTTGTAGCAGACATTCAAAATTCAATAGATTTTTTTTTTTTTAATACAACCATTTACAAAATGCAGCTGATGAAATCGTATTTTCATATACCCGCAGCGAAACTCATCCATTATACAGAACCTTCAGAGAGCATTCAGAAAATATTTATAAGAGTGGAACTTAAAATATGCACATAAAATAGCGCGAGACAGCAACTTTTGAATTGTTTTGCATAATATAGGCTCTCACAATGGGTCTCACGCTGACATCACTTGGGATCCCATTCTGTGAGATGTGTATTCACAGTTGAAAGCTTCTATGCCCGGATTCCAGATTCCGAGGCATCTGTTTTCGCTTTGTAATTCTTTTGAAATTAAAAAGTAAATAAAAGCAATGCAGCGACATTCGGTCCTATTATTTAAAAATATATTCCGCATTTTCTTAAAATAAAAACTTTTCGTTTCAGGATTCCATTTACGCTCCTAACTTCTCTAGCTGAAACTGAAATCACTTTTATTAAGTTATAATAATTGTATTTTAATTTTTACTTTCAACGATTTCCTTTTCTCTAGAAAATTACTTTTAGTCAATATGACTTTAGGAATCTGTTTACGCAGGACAGATTTTAATATTTTAAAATTTTCCGTAAAGAAATAATTATAATTCTATGAAGAAGATAGCGTGAGATGCAGTCAGGAGTAAAAGTAAAAAAAAAAAAAAAACATGTTCAAAAAAAAAACGTTTAATTTAGTGCCGTTATTTCGAACTGCCTTGCAGGTAGGTGGTCTCCAAGGCTAAAAATAAGAATAACTGCATGCGACTATACGGTAACAAAAAATGTCAAATAAACTAAATTAAATTATAAATGAATATTAAAAGTTTTAATTACATTAATCAGTCTCATTAAATTTCTATAATAAAAAGTACAACTTTTAAGGAAATAGGTAAGGAAAAAGATGAGGTGAGGAAGTTAGTTGAGACAAAAAAAAAAATCATCTGATTTTATTAAATATAAAAAGGTACAAACAAGTTTTTAAATAAATATAATAAAAATATAAGATAAGGTAATATATCGTGGTGTTGAAACTGAAAGACACTAAAAAATATATTTTTTTGGCCTTTGGTCAAAAAAACGCCAATAAAAGATTTTTTTTGTTGTCAGTACCAAAGTAGACAAAGCAAAATTATACGCGTACACTCAAAACTATTGTTTTTTTACTCAGTATTTCTCATTTGTAACCCTACGCTATAAGATAGATAAGGAAAAATAAAAGATAGAAATATAAGACAGAAAATTAGATTTGGAATAGTAACAGAGAGGGAAGGTTGATGAATATGAATATGAGAAATTCTAATAAATCAACTTACACATTTTCGTCAAGCTGGAGACAAAACAAACAGACTGTTAAAAAAAAGAAGTATGATTTATGGAAGAGGGTACAATGACTTGCAGAAAAGTACGAACTTGGAAGGGGTTTGAATGACTTGAAGAAAATAATGGTCTTGAGAAGAGGCCGCTGGTATAAACAAAAAGAACTTAGGAAGAAAAGACGCGGAAAATATGAAGTATGGATCTAAAAAATAAAACATTATATCAACAACAGGGAGAAAGCGCAATCGCTATAAGTAGAATAAAAACATTATTTAAATAGTAATAAGTGAGTTTAAAAAAAATAATATTAACGAATTAAGAAAAATAAATAATATAAATATAAATATATATATATGTAAAATAAAATAAAATGAAAAAAAAAATTAAATACAAAACAAACGAAAAATGAAAGAGGTAGGAGTAGTTATAGTTTTTTAGTTGCATTTAATACCTAGAAACAAGCGAAGGAAATGAAGTTTTTATCAATTTTATGGTTGACAGGATTAGATTCAAGATGGACACTAATAGATTCTGATAATATACGTTTGCTATGGTTGTAGAATCAACGCTTGCAACGAAAGACCCTTTATCAAAACCAAAAGTGCGGTTTAAAGCCTTCAAAAAGTTTGAATAGAGAGGGATCTTTTGAAAATATAAAATGTTTTGTTGGGAAATCCGGGTTTTAAAGTGGTTTATGGTTATTTATCAGTAAATGGGAAAACAAAATATTTGTTTTCTTTCTCTTATCTTTTTTATCTTTTCCTTGTTCTTACCGTACTACTTATTATTAGAGATGTTTAATATAGCTGTTTATTAAAAACAATCAATAGGATTTATTTGGTTATAATACTGTAATAATTAAAAATTGAATTATTCGGCTAGATCATGGTAAAAATGTAATACTTAATTATTTTATAACATTTTTTTAATATTTTATTTCATTTTATTAACATCCACTTCTAGTTATTTTTATCCTGAAAAAGACCTGCGAGGCAGGTTACGCGATTTTGATCTGGTGATGTGGTGTTAATAGCATACCACTGAGGATGTATAAGTTTTTATTTCTATACATATACCACAATTAATATCAGTTGATATATAAAATACCCTTTATATTTTAAAACATTCCAAATAATTTATTTTCATATTGGAAAATTGGTTCGGACTTCCAGTGAACTACTTTTCTCGTCAAAATAATTTAAATTTGTATATGTGCATTTCAAATTCGTATTTGGTTTCAAGAGAATTAATGTTTTATCCACTTACTAAGCTGACCTTTTTAATTTACCTACTTATAATGTGTTTTTGTTTTCATCAAATATATTTTTTTTTTTTTTCAAATAAATCCCCCGTGGCATTATCATTAAAACTGTAATACATTCTATGACTGCAGCGCTCTTAAAAAAGCTACATCTGCAGTTTAATTTATTTATTTAAGGATATACTTTTTGATCCATGTATATAAAAATGTATTGATTTATTTCAACTTTACAGCGATATATATATATATATATATATATATATATATATATATATATATATATATATATATATATATAATGTAATGTATCCATTGAAGTAAGATTATATTGACAGGACTAATACTTCTAGAAAAACTACTCATTGGTAGCTCTCCGATTTAGATAAAATTTACACACAAACACATACTTATGTATATATTATATAAAAAAATGGCAAAATAAAGTACTACTACATATCATTAATAATTATATCTAATCTGAGTATTAAAAATTGAATCTGATTATTATTTCTGACTGGTTTAAATTAAAAAGCAATAATATCTAACAATTGAACTTTATTGAATGACATTTTATGAATTAAGAAATAAAATATGATAAATAAAACAGAATTAATTTTGATATTTGGTTGTACATTTTTGAATGATACAAATTGATCATCTTATTTATACTTTTAAAGCCTTTTTATAGAAAATATATTTTATAAAAATAAGTTGAAAATAATTATTGATCAGTTCTATTTCTTCATGTAAACATTTAAAGTACAATTTATTGTATGTACTTATTGTTTAAACTTTATATTTTAAGATATAAAATATTGTGTACACATAAACTTTATAAACAATTTTAAAACTACCAACTGGTATTGGATGTTATATAAAGTTGGATGATGCATAGTTTGAGTATTTTTTTTTAAATTTTAATTATTTGTTACGTCAGTATAAATAAATGTTAGGTAACTAAAATATGTAATATAAGTATTCAGTCGTAAAACCGTTAAATACCAAAGTAGTATAAAAATAATGAGTAAATATTTTATTTATGTGACGGGAAAGTTCCTAGAACCCTTTCAGTAAGTTGTCCGAGTTTGGAGCACACGTTTAAACTTCTCCAAGTTTCAACAACACTGTTTAATATAAGTTCTATAATTGAGTTTTATTTGTACCAATAAGTTTAAAAAATAATAAATATGGATATACAATGATGGTGGATTTTGGTAACGTATATTAACTTAATTAGTAAGCAATAGATATGATGAATGTTAATGTTATATATTGAAGTAAAAATCAATTAGGAAAGGAACAAACTTATTAACCTTGTTTATTGATTAGAAAAATGTACATTATAAAAATAACATGTGTTTTAAATTAAATTACAAATCGATACACAACAGTTAATTTAAGTTTAAGTAAAAAAGATTTTCAAAGGGAATCATCAAGACTGTTTTATAGAGCAAGGGGTGCTTTTCTCATGAGGATAACGATTCAATTCTAGGCGATCAGAGTTGAATTGTCATTAATGGAGGACCTAAAAAACTAATCTAGACTCTCTCATTAAAATAAACCGTAAACTATTGAAAAAAGCTTCTCTAACCTATTTTACATAATAACAACAAGTGAACTAAAAAAACGAAAATAATAATAATATTAATAAAGTGGATATACAGTGAAAAAAATAAAATAAATAAATTCTAATATTATGAAATCGTTTTAAAGAAAAAAAAAGTCCTATAAAACATTTGCTTAAAAATTTAGAAGTTTGCTAACGAAAAGTTTCTTATTATTTGTAAAAATTTAATTGTTTTAGTTTTTCATTTTTCATTTTCAAAACTGGAGTTAAGAAAATAGTTACAGATCACTGTCTAGCGAGTTTACTAAGAGATAAAGTTCAACTATTGTTTAATCTTTAAGAATTTACTCTTATATTCAAACATTACTAATCGGTTCTTCATTCTTTCCCCCCCCCCCAGAAATATAACAAAAAATGCCTAGTTTTTAAGCACCTTTAACTTATTTAGAACTTATATTAGCTCCGATACCAAAAATAACTGATCATAAATTGTGAATAGGTATATAATTATCGATAATTTCATTGATTGTTCTTCTATGCTGTTTGCTAATTGTTAAGGCATAATCTTGAAGTTGGTTTTTTTTTTTTTTATTTCAAAATTAATTATCAAAAAAATGAATTCATATATTAACTTTATTAAGATTTACAACACCTAGGAACTTGTGAATGTAAAAACATGGCAATAAGTTGTAAAAGTTACTACCAATTTCATGTATTTTGATGAACTATTAAGTTAATGTAGGTGTATAAGGACATAGGTATTTTATAGAACCAGAACTAAGATTGAGTATTTTAGGAGGGAATACAGATTGTGGAGATTGAGGGGAGGGGGAGATCAGCGAAGCCCCATTGTAGATTTTGGCAATATTATTTTATATTATATTTTTTTCACACAATATAATTTTATTTACATATTGCCAATAAAAAACTACATTTAAGTAAACACATCTTCTACATGAATAATATAGTTTTTTTTAATAATAAATAGGTTTTACAATTTAAAATTCACCACTAAGTAGCAGCAAAAATTAGAAAAGAAAAAAACAAAAATAAAAAATAAAAATAACTAATATGTATTTATAATAACAAATATTAAACATAAGTAACAGGAGACGTGTTAACTTTTATGTTATAAGTATAAGTTTTGTTCTTTTGTGATAGTATCTTTATAGAGATGTTTTCCTTTTTATTTTTCAGATAAGTGGATTTTCTGAATTCTTTATTGTTTCAAATTATGTTTTGGTTTGATCATAGGCGTGAAATTGAAAAGGGATTAGATAGCAATAGTGATGATCCCAGTACACACGTTTTTGATCTTTTCGAGTTAATTTCGTATTGTTAGTTATACTTAGTATTGTTAATTTCACAAGTTGAGTTCCACACAGATAAGGCACAAATAATCTGAGCTCGAATAACTGGTTTGTACAATAAAAGTTTGTTTTTGAGACTATAATTAGTTTTTTTTTTTTTTTTTTTTTGTTAAAAAAAAAAAAAAAAAAATTATATATATAATATATATATATTTTTATGTATATATATATAACATAAAAACATTATGTATATGTTTTTGTGTTTTCTTTTTTTGCTTTGTCTATTTTATTGTTTATGTGTTCTGTTACAGTGATCTGTCAAGCGTTAAATTCAGATAATTTACTGATTTTTACCAAGGTATGACTTCTCTGTTAAAGAAAAATATGTTATTGTAAGTATTTTATTGTTACCGTTTAAATTTGTAATATTTTTAGAAAACACTACAATATTATTTATGTATGATAATGTTAGTACTAGTGCTGTAATATTGCGTAATTTTCATTTTAGAAATCATTGGTGAAATTTCTGTTGTTATGATTTTTCCTTTTAAGTTGCTGACAGTTAAGTTCAAGAAAATAATTACTCTTTAACTGGAAAAGGAAATGATGAATACTTGATTGCTTAGAATCGCCATTCTCCTCATTATATAAAATGAGCTAAGTTTAAATAAGTCGGTAAAGTTTGGCAGAAAGTTATCTTTAAGCCCCTACTTCTTAGCGATGGCATTATCATCTTATTCCAAACTTATTACTACATTAATTAGGAACCTTTTTAAATTTGATGCCCAATCTCGGGAAATAATGAACCCCAGGGGAAAGGAGGTTCGCAATAGAGGGCACTTAATTAGGGCACGATTTAAGCCCTTTGCTGTTAATTATAATAAAATTTGTCGAAGAAGTCCAGATGAAGAGGTTTTAGAAATAAACAAGAGATATAGATTAGTGAAGATGATGAGATTGTCTTCGGTTCCATCAAAGGACAGTTTAGCTCTCCTTTATCTTTAATTCATTTTATCAAGGAAGGTTCTTGAGAGTTTTTTAATTGAGCGTGATTCCAAAGGCGGTTCCTCTGCCCACTCGATCTTTAAATGAGTACCTGCCATTAGGGTTTGAATCAGTCGTTTGGGGCATAGTATTGACTTCATTGTCTCCCATGAATACTGCATTTATCTGAATTTATTTATTGACTGAATCAGAAATTATCTTTAAACTATAAATTGCAGATTTGCTTCCTAAGAAGACGGCAAGTCTGCCAACCCAATCAGAAAGAATGAATCTAGATCCTCATCTAAGAAGGCCGGTCCATACGCTGATGTAAAAGTTATTAAGTCAAAGCTTTCAAGTAGACTTGCGGGAATGCAGCCTACATACAGCGAAGTATTTTCCCATCCATTTTTTTTAATACCCCAAATCATTAGTCAACATTTTTTATACGATATTAGAGTCAATATTATTGTGTCTGTATGCCACGAATATTTCGTAATGTTATTAGCAGTAGAACTCCTCTTAGCACGCCTTCTCCGATTAACTGAACTTTTTCGTGCTACCAATCTAATTTTTTCCTCTTTCAGCAAACTCGTAGTAGTTAGCACACGACTCAAAAAGTATTAGTTTGATGGAATTTTTCTCAATATATAGAACGAGAAAAAGGAATCATATTACATTTTGTCTTCCAAAAACAAAGTATCGGCATGTTGCGGGAAAAAGTATCATCATTGGTAATGTAATAGAAGATTTAAAAAAAATCTTGCACTTCGGTGCACGAAAAACAAACTAGTTGTAATATCAAACAGGCAGTCCACTTTCCTGTGGGCAAGTTTTAATTAAAAAAAAAAAATTACACCGCAAAATGGTAACAGCTCTATATTGCGCAGCAACACATTCTAATGTCCTTGGAAGTGGTGAGGATTCGAAAATGGTAAGAACTAGCTTTCGAAACATAAATTACTCAATATTTAGATCAGATACATTACTAATTAAAAGTGTATAAAAAACAAAAGAAAATAAATAAACAAACTCATTAATATGTAATATATAATAGGACTTAAATAAGCAATTCGTAGGCAATATTTATTCCATAATTATTCCTGTTTCTTTACAAATATTGTATTTTTAAATAAACATAATTTTTAAAAGTTAAAAAATTAACTCATGTTTACAGACTCTTCACACACACACACACCTAACGTTAACTGTTCTAGATGAAACGTGCCTTCCAGTTTACCTTGACAACTCACTTATTCCAAGTACTGACTCTGTATACTACCTTAGTCAGACATTTACCCGGAGAATGACTTAAGGTCGGGAGAAAAAAGAAAATCCCTCAATCAAAGGTATACTCATTATTTTCAAAACATTCAGCGCCACAACATAGACGGAACATAAACACTTATACTTACCTATTTGTACCTTTACAGCACATATATACAAAACAGTTTTTTACATGATATGCGAATTTACGTTTTATAACGCCAGGTTTGCGATAAGAAAAATATTTTAAAAAATAAATAAATAAAAGAAAATAAAAAAATTAGTTTTAGATGAATCTAATCATAATTGAATGCCTCATCAGATCTAACACAACGTTATTCAACGATTTAGCATATGCTTCGGTCTTGTTCTAAATCATTACCTAAAATCTGAATCTTTAGAACATAATTTGATGTGAGATTCCCGATAATATAAAGAAGTGTATATGAATTAAATGATGATAAATTAATTCTTGCAAAAATTTTAGAGAGAAGTCTGCAGATTTGTGTTAATGGAAAAAAACATTCAAAAATAATTCACTTTGGCTAATGATAATCTAACAAAATGATAACATCAGCCTAGAGGAAGTACAGAAATAGAACTATCATCATATTTTTCACACATTTGTGAGACTTGCTCTGTAAAAGAACCCCAAGAAAATAACTACTAGTGATTTGGTAGAAAAGTCCTTGGAGATGTGAACAATGGAAGTGATATTTAACGTCGTTAGCTTAAAAACGTGGAGGGAGAAGAAACTTAGGAACTATCTTTAGGAATCTGGTCTCAGGTTACAACATTGCAAAATATAGGCGAAGAAGTTACAGTTTGATAATACGCGTTTCTAAAAGTTATTAGTTTTTTATTGTCTAAACGAAGAAAATAAAAGGAAGACACAAATTTATGAATTCACAATTTAGTTATTACAATTATTTTAATGAATAATATTATTTGTTTTACATTTATAAATTCTCTCGGTCAGAGGTGTACATTAAATAAAAAGCTTATTAATAGGTAAACAATTATATAACTAACAATGGAAATATAAACAAAATATGACATTAAAAAAAAAATTAACCTAAATATATAAATTAAATGTACATAATAAATATCAATACGTTATTTAATTTTAATTAAATAGTAAAGTTAAAAACTGTTTAAACAAATATAGTTTATGACACTCGAACCAATTTAGAAAATCTACTGCCTCCTTTTTATTTAGCTGACCTAAATATCTAGCTAAATGCCAAGTTTAAATTTTATTGGGATTTCAGTAATTACATGAAACGAATATTGTTTTGCATTCAAATTGCATATGTGGAACAAATATGTATTAAATCACGTTGCCAGGGTCTTTTTAATTGAAAAGTTTCATTTGTGCATTAACAATTGTATTTATAAATCCTTTTGTCTTTATTAATTTAGGGATCATTGAAAATGAGGTTTTTATTTAATATTTTGTATTGCTTTGAAGAAACTAACATTATAAGTTCTCTGGTTTTTTCTTATTGTATTTGTTATTTAGCATATATATAAACAAAGAAATTCCATGGTATAAACAAACAGACTAAATCGGAAATAAAAGCTTAAATAAAAGAAATTTTAATAACCAAACAGAAAATAAATTATGTATAACACTCTACCTTGATGGCTAGTTTACTGGAATATTGAAGTATGCACAATGCATTTATTTAATAATCTATAGGCTCCGAAGAATTAAACTGGCTTAAGATTTTCCCAAGCATCAGTGAAACTTTGGACCAACAAAGTCCCGGTGAAACTGGAACACACATCAAATTTCAAAGCAGCAACCTACTAAATCATTTTTAATTAAAAATTAAAATTACAAGAGATATACTGCTGAAGTGCTATAACCGTTTTCGAAAACAAAAGTCTGGAACTAGTTGTGCAGAACAAGCAATGCGACTTGTTTTGTCCGAGGCAACTGAACCCTAATCCACTCAACTACACCCAATAAATCCTGCACGGTACTTAGCCTTGAAAGCTTCAGACCAATAGATCAAGTCCTCAATGCCAAAACATTTAAATCAGAAATGTCGATAGAATAATGAAAGACATAAAAATAATATTTCCATTTATATTATATTGTTAGATTATCCGTTAATTACAATACAAAAGATATGACACAATTGAAGTTCTATGTTAGATCGGTTATGTTCTTTAAAAAAGTATAATGTTTCAGCATGAAGTATTCCTAAGAAAATAGTTTTTATATATTATATATACTCAAATTTTAAAATATATTAAATCAATCATTATTTTACACAAAGGTTAATAAGAATAAATAAATGTTAGATGTATTCGAACGTATGTCACTCGTTGAAAAGTAATAATTTTTATTTTTCGAAAGGAATAAAATTTTGACGTAAACAATTTTTTTTTTGACAAATATTTTACACCAGCGCACTGATACAAGCAAGCTAAGCTTCCATTAAAAAAACTGAAACTAAAACTTTCAGCGGCATTCCACCTTTTTCAATTTTTATACTTTTCCTTCAAAAATATTTAGTTCGATACATGTACTCATTAAAATTCACAAAGTACAGTACTTTATTTATATATAAAAAAAGTAATATATAAGGTCGTTGTGCCTAAAAGTACACAATTTTATAAAAATTGTATACATCAAAATTCCGTGTAAATGAATGAAAAATCTTCAAAGACCTTTTTGTAAATGCAAGAAATAAATTGTATGACATTTTTGGAGCAGAATTTTGTTTGCTGTGTTTTTTTGTGAGTACTTACTAAAGGATATTGTATTCACCAATTGCCTGTTGATTTTACATGGTAAAATTCATGAAAATATATAAAAAGTACTTACTGATTAGTTGGTGTATATCATCTCATTCTCGTTTATTATGTTCGCGATCCGTATTCACAGGACTTAATTTAAAACAATTATAGATAATATTATTTGTTTAATTTAATGACGTATTTAACCTTTAAATGCAATATTTAATTTGAAGTTAAATTTTTAATCACGTATTTAACCTTTGAATTTATTTTTCGTTACATCGTTTCTGTTACATGTTCCGCGATTTAATCTAAGGAAATATTTGTATGTATAAATAACATACTATCACTATAGAAGCTTCGCTTCAATCAAATAACAGAAGATAATGTTGTACTTTTCTTTGACGTTGGCTTAAGGAGATTATGTACTCCTACAAGGACAGGGTTATCCTACAGGTTACCAACCTGTCCTAGCCTGAGTGGAAAAGTCGAAAACCATTTCACGGAACCTCAACGAAATAAATATCAACTGACACAGGTGGGAATCGAACCCACAATCAATAGTCATCTAAAATTTTGAAACAAAATTTCATAAATAAATATTTAGTAATTATTTGAATATATTTTCATAAAACATTAAAAAAACAACAACAAAAATTAAAGAAATACTTTACAATATAAATAGTCAAGATTGAAAAATTTTAAAAGGCGAACAGGTGCTTAAGGAAAAGAAGATATTCTTTACTAAAATCTGAATTAAATGGGACGAGTCTATCTCGCAGTGCTATTTAAATTTAATATCAACTGTAAAGTTATAAGATTTCTGAATAATAAATAATTCAAAGAAGTGCCATAATTTATTCCGAACCAAGCGAAATACTTTAAGCTCTCACTATGAGGGGTGACAACTAAGCAGGTTTTGTCCTCGGCAGGGAGAGGTCCCTCATTACAATTTAGGCTAATTAATTATTTTGTGTTGATTCATGATCCAGTCATTGAATTTTCCCTTATAATTTAATTTTCTAATTGAACGCCACGGAGGAATAAAAATAACAGTCCATATTTAAAACATGCGTTTTAGGAGGGAGATTAATGTGATTTCGAAGAGTGTTGGGTTGATGTTGATGCATGTTAGGAATACGATGGCTTTCCGAAGGAGTTTTAGGATATGGAATGTAATAAGGTCGTGTCCAGCGGCTTTTTTGGTGGGCAATCTTTGGATAATACTCTTGATATTTCTAAGGGATGGAATGCTTTAGGAGGAAAAGGCATTTGAAGTGGAATATTTAATTCTGTTTCAATACTTTCATGGTAACTTGTGTTAAAAACATAAGGATGGGATTTAAAAGTATTCTGATTGAAATATTTGAAAAGGTTCTGACCAAATATTTCAGATTTTTCATTGTCAAATTCTGACCACGTTTCGGATTCAGTTAGCCTAGGACTATTACAATTTTTATAATTCAAAAATTTTTAGTGGCCATCCTTAAAGATTTGTCAATCTTAATACGATTTTCAGTATAGTTATATGTTGTTGTTTTTTTTTTTAGTTTCTGTTTTAAGTTTGTTAGTTAATTTGGTGTATTTATTATTGTCTGATGGGTATCTGGTCTTGTACCACTTAGCTCTTTCTCTTCACTTTCTTCTCAATAGAATGCGAAGATTTCGCCTAATACTCCGGAAAGCATTGTCAGTTTTTCTTTTAGAGGTGTTACCTATAATGCTATTGTTAATTGATGTAGTTGGAATTTCTATGGCAGCATCTATGTCTTGTTTTTTTGTTTGGATTTTTTAAAACGATTTTCATTTTCAAATCATATCGAAAACTGTTCCTGTCAACTCCGTCTAGAATCAACAAAGGATGGGCAGTTTTAGGAGCAAAAGTTTAATGCAGGAAAAGCAGTACAGGACTTTGATTGGATAAAATGACATTTAGGGATTTTACTGTGAACTGGGATGATTATATCTAGGAAGTTATGAATATATCAAAGATATAGGGTCGTTTTGTGAGGGATTGCGGCCAATATGTATGGCTCATATGGTAGATGAAAGATTAGGAATTGGATGTAGAGACTCGGGATAATGCTGCCACGGGAGTTGGAAGTCGATAACCCCACCGTTGGTGTTTAGCGTTGTAGTCTCCACCTGCTATGAAGCGAGGTCCTTGGGATCGGAATAAGAATTCAAAATTATTATAGGAAATGGGAATGTTTAGAGGAAAATATACAGCTGAGAAAGTTGAATTGTAACTTCTTGTTGATACGATAACCGAAGTTGATTGGATTTATAGTTTTTATATATATTCTATGAACCTACATTACATGTAATGAACATTTCATGTAAATGTACAAATCTTTCACAATTTACCCATTAAAAAAATGATTATAAGAGGGGAGTGGATATTGAGAAAACACTTTTGATGTTTTCTAATAAAAATAGTAAAGTATCAAACAGTATAGTTTCCAAGAACTTCGGTCCGAAATTCCGAAATGGGTCGTTTGACCCGCCATGATAGGGTTAGTATTGAACAATGATTGTTTAAAGGCTTTGTGCTGGTCATATTTTAAGTTAGATCGCAGTAGTTGCTTACTATAATCAATTCTGACTAAGAAACACACACAATAAGAAGACAAAAATTTATCATACTGACGTTTTAGTTGACATTGCATGACTTTTTCTGAGTCTGGTATAGAAGACCATTACCTAAAAAAGCAACATATAATATTAACTATATTTTATATTAAAATTGATTTCTGAATGTACATACAACTTTAGCTATACATACAGTAATTACATATATGCCTGTTTAAAGGCAAGTCTGCTTTACAAATCAAGGTTTGCTTCCTGAGTCTTCTTGGCGAACAGCGGCCAAAATGCAAAATAGAACTGTTAATAGCGGTATACTAAAGACTTTCAAAACGCACCTTGAGAGTCTTACGATTCACCTCATCACTCCAGGCTCTGTTACCGCTTTATATACCGGAGGTCAAATGTATTTTGAGGGAAAGAAGCTTTAATCCCAAACATTTAACACTTAATTATATAATATAAAATAATAATAATACAAAATTATGTAAATTATTTTTTTCTTTTATTTCTATAAGTTGCCTTGATTAATTGAGTATCTCACTTTTCTCTCTTTATTTAGTATTTTTAAAACATTTTTTTGAGCTTCTCGGATTTACTTGGCCTATCATAGTCGCACATAGTTTCTCGATTAATGTTTCAGTTTTTCCACCCCCATACCGTCCTATTATACTTTTGCCAATCATGGGTAGAATCCTTGAAAAACTAATTTTAAAACGTTTGTATCCTATCCTAGCTTCCCATCAAGTAATCGCAGATCACCAGTTTGGATTCCGAACATCACACTCCACAATCAAGCAATGTCATCGTGTGGTGGACGTTGTCCCCTCTGCATTGAAGCACGGAATATACTGCACGGGAGCCTTTCTCGACGTGGAACAAGCTTTTGACCGAGTCTGGCACCCAGGACTGCTTCCTTCAACATACTTCCTAATTATCCGGTCCTATCTTAGTGGTAGAACTTTCAAAGTAAACCATAAATTATCCTGTTCTTTTCTCTTTACCCGATCTGCCGGTGTACCTCAAGATAGTATCCTAGGTCCTATCCTCCACACAGTATATACAGCTGACACCCCAACTCATCCTACCACTATGCTCACCACTTACGCTCATGACACGTGTGTTGTCAATGAATGTGTTAGATGTATAACAATGATCCCTTTATTGCCTCTCAATCACTACAATCCCATATCCTAAACCTTTAAGAATAGTTTCAAAAATGTAGAATCAAAATAAATCCAAACAACGTTTAAGCTACGTCGTAAACCTACGAATTCCTGTCCTACTGTATCCTTTAATGATATTCCACTAATCCGAGTTGGACAAATCCACTCCCTAGGACTCCACTTGGACAAACGTCTAACTTGGAATCCACATACAAGACTAAAACGAAAAGAAGCTGCCCGTCGAAACAGACTACTTTAACATTTACTTGACAAACAAAATCTCCCAATTAATTAAAAAGACTCATATACATGACTGTGATTAGGACCTATTTTTATTTTGGAATGTTATTTATAGGTTTAATTTTTATTTATGAATTACCAAACATTGAATTTAATATAATAGTAATAATAATATTACTATAAAATAATAATAATAATATATGTATTATATTTCTTCAACAGCTAACATTAAGCGTTAATTATAAATAGAAAACAGTGAAGGTGAAATGACTAGCAACACCCCCCCCCCCCCCCCCCCACGACCCCTAATGGCGCCACCTCGCCGCCTACTGCTGTGCCATTACACTTTAATTAGCTCCTGGGGGTAACAAATGGATTTCATCAATCCAATCTTATGTGTGAATTCGGTATAAGATGTTGCAGAACATTGTGCTATATATCTTAGAGGATTCAGTAGTTGAAAAGAACCATTTAAATTTATCAAGAGAATGACGAAATATGGTCTAATCTATATATATATATATATATATACACACATATATATATATATATACTATATATCCACTAGCATATATATATAGATATAATATAAACGTTAAAAATAAAATATATATATATATATATACACACACGTATATATATGCCTACACTTATAAGATAACTATAAATCCACTGGCATAATTAAAAAACGATGAATAACACAACTCGTTTAGATAATAATATAAACGTTAAAAATAAAATAATATATATATATATATATATATATATATATATATATATATATATATATATATATATATATATATATATAAAGCCAAAAAAAATTAATAGCAGGACCAGTGAAATAGATTTATCATAAAAAATAATATTAATTCTGCAATCAATTTATAAGGAAAAATTAGAGATTTTTTTAAAAAATTGATCACGATAGCTTAACAAAGAATTTAGTAGAATCAGTTAAACTATATTGATAAAGATATAAATGAAAACTTAATGAATAAGTTGGCAAAATAGATTAAACTAATAAATTTTGTTGCAAAGGTAGCGTCAAAAAATAAAAATTAAAAAAAAAAAATGATTAAAATTTCAACGATTTGAATATATAGGGTGAGTACTTAATAGTGTAAAAAAAAAAAATTGGATTACACTAGATCAAAAATGAAGAAAAATGCCGCAGACCTTACCGAAAGGAATAGAAATATTTCTATCAGTTGCAGATATACGATAATTCAAAGACTTTTTTGAGGAAACCATGTTTTTACCATAAAAGCTGTAATATCTCCACTTTGTTTAAATATTTTTTAAATGTTGACCACATTTTCAGATTTAGTATTAAACTTTCTCTAAGGGCAGAGTACATGTACATGTACATTTAGAATAGGAAATATACAATGTCTTATAATACTGCAACGCTCACCGTTTTCGAAAAAAACTAACAATAAAACAGTAAATCTCACAAAAACATTCAAATTTAAACAGCTTTCATATAGTATGATTAAATTAATGATCTGTTTCGATTTCATGGGAAAATTAAATTTCAAAACCAGAAAAACATGGTGTTTTAATTTGGCATACAAATCAGTTACTTGTGTAAGACATTATGATAATCGCTTAATAGAAATATGCATTTTAAACATAATAAACTCTTCATTGGAATAAAAACTGTATTGTTTAACAGAAAATAAAGGAGAACTGTATGAAGCGAAAAGAGATTTTTTATTATTATTTAGAATTAATTCTATTGGATTTTCAATGTAAGTTTTAAAACCCAATGATAATGAACACATACTTCAAATTGCCTCTAGCTTCTGGATGCAGAATACTTCTTTTTGAGGTGAATTTTATGGACAGATGAGTCTGCTTTTACCGGGAAATGCATTTCTACTTTTCCATGTGGGGTAACGTTGGTTTTTGTACTGCTGTCGGATAGTATTTTGGAAAATCATAGTTTGCCCAACAGGTAGAATGATGAGAATTACTAGGATTTGTTATAAAATCCACAACCACGACTTCATCACGATATTCCACCTAAAGTTAGTCAGGAAATATAATTTTCCAACACAAAGATTCTCCTCCATATTATTCGAAAGCAATACAAAAATAAACCAACGATATACTTGGATAGGTAGAAGTGCCTTCCCTAGTAAATACAGAGTCATCTGTCCATAAAATTCACCTCAAAAAGTGGCATTTTTTAGCACCATCTGCATTCAGAAGCTAAAATGTTTAAAATGCATATTTCCACCAAGCGATTATCATAATGTCTTATTTACACAAGTAACAGATTTGTATGCCAAATGAAAACACCATGTTTTCCAGTTTTAAAAGTAAGTTTCTCCATAAAATCGATATGAATTTGATCATACCATATATAAACTGTTTAAATTTGAAAGGGTTGATAAGATTTGCTGTTTTGTGGTTAGTTTTTTCGAAAAACGGTTAGCGTTGAAGTATTATAAGACATTATATCTTCCCTAAATAAGGTGAATCGCTGTGTTTAGGTCCCAACTTCATAAAATTCAAGGTTACAAGTTCTCTACCCTTACAGAAAATTTAATACTAAATCCGAAAATGGTGTCAAAATTTGAAGAGTTCGATGGAGGGAAAATGTGAAAGAGGACATGCGAATGGCGGTATTCGTTTGGTGAAGGACAGAGCAGGTGTTAAAGCAGGCCAAGGACCACTTCTGTGCCAGAAGAAGAAAAAGAAGAAACCTACTTTACATGAAGATAAATAAGACTTAAGTTATTTCAAAAAATACATTGAACTGAAGTCTTTTCTGCATAAAGTGGGTTTACAATATATATATATTTTTTTTTTATTCCTAACTCATTTTATGAAAAGAATGGATTGAAGCACTTTTTTCAAAGACCGATTCATAATGAGTATCAAGCTAGTTTAATTTTGTAAACTTTATATCAGTTGTACAATACATGCTACAATTAATATAAGTGAAATAACGTAACAGAGGAATATAAAAATAAAGACAAACTATAAAAAAATACATGACAAATATACACATACAATCAATTTACAGCAAGGAAATAATTAATTTCAATATTCAGTATTATATTATTTCAGTATTCAGTGTTTACTTTTCAAATTAATTATTCTATTAAACTGTCTTGCTAATTTTTGGTTTTGCAATATTTCATTATTTTCTCCAATTACTTTTACTATTTTAAATTAAGATATCCCTATTGATTCAATCTGCCAAAATTTTCACGAATTATGTTACTAAACTGATTATAAGGAAACTGAAATAACTATTTCAGTATATATTTTTATTGGTTGGCTTTTATTTGTTATCGATTGTTTTAATGGGTAATATGAAGCGTTAGAAGCATTTCCACCTTAAAAGAAACCGTTAAAAAGAGAGTTGAATTAGTGTAAAGATATGCCTAGGACTTGGGGGAGTTATGCCAAGGACCACACAACTTTTTCGAAGCCAGATCCGTTCGACTTTCCTCAAGCTGGAAAACACACGAAAGAATAATAAGAAAAAGAGGAGAAGTTATTTATTTATTTATGCATTTTAATATTTTCCTCCCTATTACATCAATGATAATTTAACTTTCGATGATTCTAGTCAGCTAAAATATTTTTCATTACAACGGTCAGGCGAAGATACAGGCTCAGGTGAGCGTATAATTCTGGCCTCTTGGAAGATAACATAATGACTATGATAACATAATACGCAGTGACATGTTTAAAACGCGTCCTACTTCCTATAATAATGTTTTGTATCCCGTAAAGCTGAACTCATTACATATATCGCTAAGGAAACACGTCTTAGAGCATCTAGAAAGCAAACACTAAAATGTATATAAAAGTGTAATATATTTATAAATATTTCACAAATTGGTGCTAAAATGATACCTCTGATAAGGATCCGCTATATTAGAAAGTAAAATTAGTCCCATAAAATGTTATATATCCTGATATAAAATACATATAACATTATAGTCTATTATATTTTAAACACCGACCTTATCTCTCCCGCACTAGGAGGCGAAATATGACAAGAAGGATGGAAACTCATGAACTTAATTTTAATTATAAGACAAAGTGGAAGCCTCCATATCATCCATTAGCTAACTAGATAGATAAAACTTAAAGATACTATAAAAATAAATTAAGTTTATGATAATTTTTATTATGCAACTACTATATCGCAAAACCTTCTACTGAACCTTGACACTAAGTAGAAAGGTAAATTAGTTTACCTTCCAGAAACCTTAGAACGCCTGGAGTTTATATTTTTAAAATATACTTTAAACTTATTAGCCAGTTTTCAATTTCTTCGAGGCGGAATTTTTCTAATTTATGTTCTAGAACATAAATTTACTTTGTTATTATGTTACTCCAGAAATAATAATTATTTCTGGAGTAACCTAATGACAAAGTAACTAGGAGTTGACTATTATTCGTCAAGTTACATTTTAAAGATTAAATTACAGGTCTTGTAATTAGTTCTTAATAAACCAAAAAATAAGCAAATTTACTATAGGGGAAGTTTTATAATGACACCACAATAACCTTAAAGGCTTATAAAACTTTTGCATAAAGGTTTATTCTGATTTTCAAAGGAAATTGCATTGCATTTATTATAATCATCAGAATTAATCTAAAAGTTAATTTTTATAATTTGAAAGTAATTATTTTTTTGTTTCGAAATGTTAATTTCATAAATATTTTATTAAAAAACTATCTATTGATATTTACAACTGTATACACTACATACAACAAGTAAATTTGAGAAAAATAATTACAATTAGATGTCAGTACCATGTAAGCAACAACTCATTAGTTGCACTTTAATAGTTCTACATTAAAAGGTGGGTTATCTTCTTTTCAGACACCTCGGAGGATTATCGGGAATGAGTATAAGACAAGTTGGTAGACGAGTGGATTGATGGATTAGTATTAAGATCTTAATGGATAAGTTTGTTTGTGACACAATATGGAGCATCGCGAATTTTACGAAGGATTAGGGATTGTAAGGATTGTATACGAGAAGAATTTGAAGGTTTAGTAGAGCCATAATGTTCAAATGAGTCTAATTACAGTCATGTATTGAAGTCTTTTGTAATTAATTGAATGATTTGAACGGTTGTCGAGTAAATGTAAATGAATACTTGCTTGAGGGACACTGGCAGATCGGGTAAAGAGGGGGGAGAATAGGAAAATTTACTTTGAAGGTTCTATCACTAAGATAGGACCGCGAAATGTTATTTAATCTTAACTTTTTAATGTCTCTAGAGCAAAAAAAATGTAATAAAAAAAATCTTTTTGAGACAACTCCTATCTTAAAGATACCTTGTTCTTTACAAATTCTAAACCATTCCGATAAACAGTTACTTTCACTTTGTCTCCTCATTCTTTTAAAAATCTGTGCCTCTTTTACAAGCTGAATACATGGAAAAATATAACGAGTTGTAAACAGCATTTAAGAGCATTCAATAATAAGACCCAGTATTCCAACTTCGCTACCCATTATTACATGAGGTGGAATATATTCTAAAATTACCTAATTATGGTTTATTAGAAATACTAAAATCATTCAAAACCAACCCAGATTTTTGTATAACGTTCACTATTGCGTAAATGCAACACTAGTTTAACATTTTTTATTTATTTTTTTTATTTTTATGAGTTCAAATATTTTTCTTTTTTTATAAAATCAGCTTGTAATTTAAGGTTTGTAATTATTAAAATTAATAAATTTTGTGTTTTTTAATCCATTGAAAAACAATAGTACAATTGGTTATTTTTCAACGCTAATGAAGTTGCTGCAGGTTAATTGTGTGAGCAATGTAATTTTCAATAACACCCAGATTGCTTTAAAGCTTAACACGAATTAAGAATTAAAATTTTGTTTTTTGTTTGAAAACTACAATTGTTTATTTCTTTGAAGGATTTTATGATTTAAAAAAATTTAAATAAATAAATAAAAGTTTTTATGTAATAGTATGATTCTAGCATTTATAAATATATTAGCCTATTTATTTCTGTCTAAAAATATACGAGGTGTGATCAAAAAGTTCCAGGACTGAATTTTTATACATTTATTCATACAACATACAGGTTATTCAAATTTGTCTGCTTCGAAGTACTCCCCTTGGCAACACACTTTTCCCACCGGTGTTTCCACTGATCAAAGGCCCCATAAAACTGTTCTTTTGTAAAGGTGTCTAGCAGCTCCGTTGTTTTTTCTTTAATTTCGTCAACTGCTTGAAATCTTCGTCCTTTCAGGTGTCTCTTGAGCTTCGGGAAAAGAAAAAAGTCGGCTAAAGCCAGGTCAGGTGAGTAGGGGAGGCCGAGGAATGACAGTCATTGCGTTTTTCACACAAAAAGGCCATCTTTAAACCTCTTGAACCACTGATGGCAGCATGATCGGCTTAGACATTCTTCACCAAAAGCCTCTTGTAACATCAAAAAGGTTTCAGAAAACGTTTTGTTCAGTTTCACACACAACTTCACACAAACACGTTGCTCTTCTTTCACATTCATTTTTATAAAATAGCCAAACTCTATAAAACTAACCTCAAACAAACTGTGCTAATGTTACTTTCAGTGATGTTATGATTGATCTGTGTTCCAGAAACACAGCTGTGTTCCTGTTGAGTCAGACAATACAATGCTGCCAACCGCATCGCTGTGAGACATTGCATTCCCATAGTATATAAAAAGTCCTGGAACTTTTTGATCACACCTCGTATATATTCTACAGGCTGATGTTGCATGAACGCAACATTTTTGCTGCTATTACAAGTCGGAAAAAAAATCGTTTAATTAAACTACCCTAAAAATATTTCTTTAGGGCAGAAACAAAACTTACAACTACTTTTAGCCTTGGTCTTAAATGGATTAGAGGATGAGAAAAATAATTCTGGATCAGAGAAATATATTCTGAAAAATAATCTAATTTTAAATTTGCATCCACTAGGAACAGAAAAAATCAACCAGTCATAGGAAAAACCTAAACCTTTACAACCCATTTCTACCTGACCTTTATGTATCTGTACACTCGGTCTGTTCAAGGTCCTCATATCTTTTAGAACCACATTTTATTTGGTATCCTTAAGGAAATAGCAACATGTTTCATTTCTTGTCCAACAGTTTATAAAATATATATACATAGAGGCTTCACTTCAAATAAAGTACAAATATTTTGAAACTGTTTGTATGTTTTTAGAAATGATCTTTTTATACCAGCATGGGTGCTTCAAGTGATTGAAAGGTATTTTAAACTATTTAAAAAAAAATATTTATATAAAACTAAAATAAAAAACAGGGGCCACTGTATAATATTTTAATCACAAAAAAAAAACTTTGAATGCAATATTATTTAATTAAAACTATTTAATTCTTTTTTTTTCAATTTTTAGATAATCTAGTGATCGGAATTCAAGCAGTACTATTAAATATTTTTTTTTTCAGTACAGACGTTCACAAAATAAGTTCCTACACACGAGTGGGTGATGTTGGAATCCAACTTAAAAATTCAACACGGTGCTACTAGGGATCGCTAAATGAAATAAAAATGAGAGAAAAAAAGGAGGATCGTAGTAAGGGGAGGGGGAAGATATCCCTGGAGAAATACGTAAAGAAGGAAGAGTCCGCTATTGACGGGGCTCTTGTACTTCACGCCGGTAAGCCGGGGCCTACTCCTCCTGCCATAACTAACAGCCTAATGTGTTCCAGCCGTGTCTGCAATGATTGCTTTCGAAATATTCAGAGTTGAAGACATTAAAGATTGAAGATGATGTCCTATCATTATTCGTAAGATTATTTCTTATAAGGAATAATTTTTAATGATATTCCCTTCCTAGTAAGGATGGATTTCGTGACAATAACATCAATATTGTTATTATAATCGGTTCAAATTCCCTTCTCAGATCCATTACCAAGATTCCTACCCTAAACCTGAATAATCAACCTATCACCTTCTGTTCCTCCACCAAAATCTTGGAAATCATTATAGACCAAAACGTTTCCTGGAAGCCTCAAATAGCACGAAAAACAACAGGAATCCTTATTGCTAATTATATGATGAATGATTTCATCATTCACGCCATTTCCTTCCTCAATCAATATGAAAACTCATAGTTTCCTCATTCATTTTGCTCAGTTTGATTATGATTGTAGGCCTCTCGATGGGTCTCCGAGAAAGATTACACCGAATTATGAACAGTTTTATCAGATTTGTTGCCGGAACCCCGAAACGTTTCCATGTTTCGCACCACTACACTGCCTTCGAGCTCTATCCATCCTCCCGTAGACAATATTTCCTGGGCACATTCCTGACCATGTCAGTAATAACCATCACCCACCTTACATCTATAACCTATTGAAATTCAAGTCTTCCGTCCACCTCCAACTCACAAGATCACGTTCCTTTGGCCTATATACTCCTTTGCACCGAACAGCATTATACCAACACTCCTTCCAAGCTCCTTCGATCCTCTGGAATTCTTCCCCCTCCCTCCCGAAATTAGACACGCTTATTCCTTAAACTCATTCAAAACTCTCCTATTCCAATATCTCCTTAAATCCCAGTTAGATGCCGCCAATATGAGTAAGAATTAAAAATCAAGTTAATCAAACAGCATGTCCGATGCTAATGAATTTCTTCAATAAGTATATCATTGTATAAATTTAAATTAGTTTTGTTTTAGACATTTGTTTCCCTAACTATTGCTTTTTTTCTTTTTCTTATATAAGTATGTATATAAGCCGTTGTATAGATTAATAGGCATGCACAGATATGCCTGTAGTGAACATCTACATCTACATAAATGGGAGTAGATGTGTGAATACATTTTTTATATATTTGTTAATAATTTTTCTTATCCGACGGTAAAACATATCAATTTCATATATTTACCTAAAAGGTATCTGCACTCAAAAAAAAATATATATATTGGTGCAAGAATCATGTTGATATCATTTTTAAAATCGATATACAAAAAATTATTTTAATTTTATTTCATTTTTTCTCTAGGATTCTAGGGTTTATTAGCCGGAACGGCAAAATACGTGTTTAATATTTTTTGACCTGAAACCACCAAAAAATTTGCCATCAAATTCCCTAAAGGTAGGGTTCCGCATGGAGCAGCCAGCCGCCGCTGCTACGTTCAGAAGCGGGAGAGGGTGTTTCCACATATAGCTTCCTAACACTGCGGCTGGAAGTTTATCATTCGTTTTCTGGCTTCAGCGTAGTATATTGAGAAGAAAACTGGCGTTGTGATTGTTTATAGAGAAAGAGGATTTCCATGTTAAGAACAGATTAATTGACCCTATGTTTTTCCGAAGAAGTGAAGAAGGTTTTCTCTCTTCGTTGATTGAGCTGCACCTCAAGAGAGGAATTTCGGAAATTCAGGAAGTTTTTCCGGCTGAACTTCATTCAATTAGATTTTATAATTTCTCTGTATTTCTATTTCTCTAACGTACTAAAGCGAGCCTTTTTAATAAACGGGAGCTCACGAGGCGTATCTTGAAAACTAACAAACTGTGGGCAGACCTGAAATCTAGCAAATTGTGGGAAGACCAGAAAACAAACCAATACTTGGAAGTCTCCATTGCTGTGAATCCCACGTTTTCCCTTCGGTGGTTTCACAATATAAAGAAAAACAATTTAGAAAACTCGCTGGAACCACAATTTTATTGTTTTTTCAGATGATGCATAAAGTTCCAGGTTTTTTATTACTGTTTTGTCCGATGAACATTTCATTGACAACCTTGTTTTCGTTAAATAATTATTATCATGCAAGATATAGTATAATTACGAAAGAGATATTTATATATAAATAAACTGTGTGTTTCAACCTGAGGTTGTATCAAATTATTTATAAATGTGTATTTAATATACCAAAACCTAAAAACTTCTGTAATTTATTTTTAAGAATTTTTTTTTCAAAAATACTATATGCACATATACATATACAGTTTAAAATGGTACAAGAAACTTTGGTGAGGGGGTTTGCATACCACAGACGCGAAGGAGAGCGCCTGGACTGCTCCCAGTCCGTACGCAGCAGCTCAGCTTCTCAATTTTCTGGAGGCAGCTGCTGCGGCACCTCTTGCAACAGTTCTATTAGCCCAGTCAATAAAGGTTTCGTGTGGCAGCTAATTAGGAGAAAGCTGAATTTTTGCAGGGTGTTAGTACATAAAGTATACACTAAAACAACATAAAGTCCCAATAAGAAAATTTAACCACCTTTCAGATGAAAAAAATGGATTTTGAATCGGAGAAATAGTTCTGGAGTTATTATGATATATGTGCCCAAAAATAAGAGTTATTCACAACAGTACGGGTTTTTCAATATTCTGCCGTGGGTGTTTTACGGGACTAGATAAAAATTTTATATTAGAGTTATTATAGCAAACTTCCATCTTCCATAGTTCTAAAATTATGGTATGGAAAAAAAAGGAATAAAATGACATTTTGTGCAAATTTGCTTTGTTTTTTTATGTATATATGTGCTAAAAGTATCGTTTTCCGAGGTCCGAGATCAGACAGCCAGCAACGTACGACTTCCACCCCCTCTCTCCCCTAAACCCGAAGATAGTTTAAGGAAAAATTTTTATCACACTTACAGCTAAGGGTGGTAAACAATATCCAGCAGTCAGATCTTTTGATTTTTGGAGTTGAATCTTCGATGCTAAATTTTGTACTATATAAGTGATACAAGTAAACTATAGACTATTATAGCACAAAAAATACACTTTGGAAGTAATAACCTAAAAATAAACGTTATTAAAATTACTAAATGACTATTCATGATCATAGGACCGGCGGAGCGGTGTCCACTGCTCTTTCAACGCTCTCTATGTAGCCATCGTTTTAATGTTATGCCTTGTGAGACACATCATTTTACAGCTAATTATATTATTTATAAGTTTTGTTTTATACTTGTCTTCTCAAAACGTAATGATAAAAATCTATAATTTGTTGAAGTTACTTTTTGTTTTTTGTAGCGGCAGTTTTCTGCATATGATTAAGTATTACGGCGAAACTAAGCTATCTACATAAAAAGTGTATATAACATAATTTGTTTGCAATAATATTAGGAGTAAAATAAAAAAAGAACACTCCGATAGCATAATTCGGTTTCGAGCTGTCGGCATATACCCAGAGTTCTGTACTTGTGATGTTGCTGAAGGGGTGGGGGGAAAGCAAGAGGGGTGGGAGTCGGGACTTAGTTTATACTTTATGTACTTTATGTGGTTTTTTAGTTTATACTTTATGTACTAACACCCTGCAAAAATTAAGCTTTCCCCTAATTAGTTGCGACAAAAGCCAATTTCTTGCTTTCATTGACTGGGCTATATTAAAACACACTGAAGCAGTACCTCGCCTCCAGCCGCGGCGTCTGGCAGACGCAGCGGCTGCGGCTGGCTGCTTCCTGCGGAACCCTATCTTTAAGGACTGAATGTTTTCCCTTGCTCGTCAGATGTGTACCACGTGAAGATGCAACCAGTACCTGTCTTGCCAACTCTCATTTCCCTAATAATAAAAACGTCCCCTTATTTAGATGTTTTTACTGTTTTTATTTTAAATATATGTACTTGTGTGTTGTTTTAATTCAGAGAAAGTGATACATCATAACGTTCGTATCGATACGGTATTGCCATATGTAATACATGACACCGAAAAATATGAAAACAAATAATAGGAGATAGTAAATTTACAAATATTTTATTTAAAGTTATTTAGCCAGCTAAATATTAAGTGGTGGAATTGACATAAAGTATTAAAAAAAAATGGAAATTAAAATTATTTGTTTTTCACTATTAACTTATGAAACAAAATCAATCTAAACATATCGGTCTGTCATAGAAAAATATTCTTTACTTCTTTATACATCGTATATCTATACACATCCCGACTTCTTATATTTTGTAATGATTTATCATCTAACAAACATGTTTTTTTTAATTAAAAAAAAAATTTATCAAAACAAATTATAATATTATATAATTTAGTTTTATTTTATTTATTGCCATATTTGGATATTAATCACCAGTGAATACATCTTCATTATATTATTTTAGCTAAAACTAGTCGTGGGTCAACAAATTTATTTTGCTAAAGTAGACGTTGAAGATTTCAAAAAATATTCAAAGTTATAAAAACGATTGTTCCTAATAATATATAATTATATTTCTTAAAGTCCCCAACAATCCGTAGCTCAGAACTCTTTGGCCCATAGCTTTATAGCATTTTTTTTTTTTCATTTTTACCTTTGAGACTTCTTAGAGGGCCTTATTACTACTGCGGCACTGGCAGAACAATTTCACCTTCGAGTACCGGAAATTCTGCTTTCAAAAGCTTTTCTTTTTATTCTTTTCATTTTATTTTTATTTAACGGTGTTGGAAACTATGATTTGATTTTCTGTGAATGTTTTCCACTCAGCAAGAACTTATAAATAAGAGTAAAGTGGTTATAATCATTATTGTAGACATACTGATTATTTTTTTCTATTAAAAAAAAAATTCTATTTATGACGCACTTGTATTTCGGATTTTAAAAGCTTTTACTTTTAATCTCTTCATCTACCCAATAATTGTTGTCGATGAGAGGAATGAGTAAAATGCTCATTCAATACAAGGCACTCTGCTAAAAAATATAAAATATTTTTTCATTACTGGACATGCCAAGGACTCTTTTTTTTTTAAGCTTTGATTTGTATGTACCTAACTTTATTATCTACGACCTTCCTCTATTTACGATTAATCTGCTTCAGATAAAATCATAACAACTTGATATTTGTAGATGGGTTATTTATATTTAAAATATTTATCTGTGGTAGACACAAAGTGATAGATAGACACACCCTCTAGAGAGAACGAAAATGTTTCACAGTTGGGCGATTTTTTTTTTTCGCTAGCTCTTCTCTTGGCATATAAAGCAACGTCCATCGGACCTAAAAATAACTTTCATCAGCAAATATTACAGTTGTCCAAAACTCAGGGTTCTTCAGTAAATATTCATTTGTAAATTGCATCTAAACAATGTTATTTTTTATGCTGATGAAGGATATATTTTAGGCCATACCAAACTGTTTCTGTACTTGCTGGGTTACCTAATCAGTTCGATGTTTTTGTGGGTATTTAAGATGCACTCAAACGTAGATTGTTTTTAATTTCTCTTACAATTCAAGTCTCAACCCTATTAGTTAAAATTTTTCTAGTGCTTTAATCTCTTTTTTTTTTTGGCAATGAGCTTTTCCATCTCCACTATATGCTGGACAGTTTGGATGGGTTTTTAGAATAATTACGGCCATTTGTTTAAAGAATTTCTGTCAGTAAAATGTTGACTGACCGATCACATTCTTTTAAAGGTGGGTGTGCCTTGATTAATGAAAAAAGTTCTAAAACACGGCAGATTTTGTTCAACTTCCTTTGAAAAGAGCAAAACACTTTCTACACAAAATTTTACCTAATGCAAAATAGTTTAAGGTAAAGAAAATATTAGGAAAAACAAAGCTGTATCATTTTTACTTTGAGACAAGAAATCGTAAACAAAGGTGTTTTATTTTCATAATAAATCATTATTTATTTTTATATGTTTATGTACAAATTAAATACTATTAAAATGTTTAGTGATTACGAAAAATTATAGTTTTTAATGTAATATAATTTAAAATATTTATTGTATCAAAGACATATAAAAATATCCTGGTGTATCATTTTGACTGGGAACCACTGTACGTCATGTAAAAGTGGCTTTATTCTGAATTCCTATGCCAGTATTTTCTTATTATTTTCAGTTTCAATAATAATTATAGTATAAGAATAATAAGAAATATAACCTAATTATATTCCTCCTATCAAGTCTTTTATTAGCAGTGCAATCTCTTTTATATTTTCTTAACCATTTTTTTATATTTTTTTTGTTTGTTGAAATCTTACAGAAATATTATTTAAAGTAATTAAAAAAAACTTTAAATATATTTCATTTCATTACTTTAAATAATAATGGAATAACTCAAAGAATTTAAAATAATAAATAAATAGTTGAGGGAATAAAAAAAGAGATTTTACTGATACGAAAAGACTTGCCAATTGACAACAGAAACAAACTTAAAACAATTGGACCAACACGAGGACCAAGGTATCAAGAATTATGTAAGGAGAAGAGTCTAAGAAAACATTACGAACGTTTTGTTTTTTTTAACATAAAAACTTTTATCAGCACCTGTAATAAATTATTACAATAATTAAATGTAATTTATTGTAAATTAACTTGGCATGAGGGAGACAGCGCCCAGTGGTCCATAACCCTTACCAAGACCACGAATTTGCCACTGGAAACTAACCTATAGTTACTTACTGGAAATTACACCGATCCCAAAATGCAACGAATGACAAGCGTATCTGGCAATAAAAGAGATTCTTGTGGAATGTAAGACATTTCAAAATTATTAAAAAAATAGCATACGTTTCTACAGACAATTGACTATTTAAAAGCAACTAATGTTTACAAAAGCTTGTAGTTTTTGGCTTGTGAATGGTGCCTCAAACGAAATTTAGCGATACGTGGCACCGAAAAATTCTATTATACCTTAGCATTTTAAATAAATTGTATTTAAAGTAATTTATCCAGCTGTATAATAAGTGGTGAAACTGACATAATCTATTTTAAAAAATTGATATTATAAATATTTCACCTTACGATCATAACTCATGAATGGGCATTACAATATGTCCTTAGGTAATGGAGGGCGTAGCAGGAATCCCTTCTCTCCCAACCGCATCAATGGATTGAATACCTGAGGAGATTGAGCGAGGGAGCATTAGCCACAAACGTTGAGGCTATGTTTAATAGAACAGCCTACTGGTTATGTTTCCAATCCTATATTGCACGAAATATCTTGTTGGGTCACGGCAAGGGAATCATAAGAATAGTGTTATTCCAAGAATGATTTAAAAAATAAAAAACAAACGATATAAAATTGTAAAATTAGAAGGTTGGAATTTTAACTATGACTTCAGCCGAAATAAATAGAATTTCCATCTTAAAATTGTCAGTTAAGTATTGAAATCATATCTTCCAAAATAATATAGAAAATATAATAGAATAAACGCCATTGAAGAGGAGTCGTTGCTAAGAGTGTAACTTTTAGTTAAAATAGAAAATCAAGATAATTTCTTAATGTCCATGAAAGCGCAGAATGTAATTAAAATACAATGGAATCTCGATAGTCCGGCTCTCACTCGAGTGTATTATGAAGTTATCGTGTATACAGACAATACTTGTGGCATTAGTTATATAGTTATGCTAAAATAAAATCAATAGGAGAAAGCTTTATATCTCTCATTAAAAGTTTGAAAAAAAAAAGTTTCTATATGAGTAAGATTATCAAGATTGTACTGTTATTTAACACTGAATCTACTATGACGGGAGAAATAACCTTTTACGGAATTATAGGCAGACGTTCTTAGAAACAACATTCATTACTTTCTTTTCGACTTTACAACTTTTATAAAAAAAATATATCAAAAATGGTTTCGTTTCGTGGTTTTCGTTTAGATTTCTTAATCTAGAAATAAAGCCTACGGATATTTTAAAAAATGAGATGAGTAAAAGAGAAATAAATCTACGGCATAAAGAAAAGAAGCAAAAAGCTTGTGTTAGTTGAGAGATATAAACTGAGTTGAGTTTTACTGCCAATAAAGCTGTATTAGGCCATCAAAATTCTTATTTCACAACAGCGAATCATTTTGATTTGGAACCACTACGTTTCAGTTAATTTGGGTTTAGTCACTATAAGGCCAAATATTAAATTATGATAAACGATATCCTATTCTACTGATAATAGCCATAATACTTATCGGTGTTGAAATTTTTCAACAATTAGTATCGTCTCTTTAATTTTTTAAATGTAAATCCATAGATCTTTCATACTTTATAATCCATTGGATTTTTATTTTGAAAACATACTTTTGGTTTTGTGACAGAATTAAAAACTATAGCAATTACAGGTAACCTATTTTCATGTTTACACATCCATATCAGATTAGACATATACATCAGATGCGTCAAACCATGATTAAATTTCGAAGTTCACAATTGACTATCTAAGCTAAGTACAGTAAATTGTTGAATTTTGATTTATTTTTCAGTAAAAAAAGAAAAAGTTGTATAGTTATTTATTCGCGTGAATTTTACCTCAAGACTTCCCTCAAGGGGTGAGTACGTGCGGGGTAATATCAAGGAAATGGGGATGAGAGTCAGGAAGAGTCGTAAATATCCTTTTCCATAAAAAAGTATGTTTCATGGCCTCCTGACAATGACAGGTTTGTTCAGTGAAAGTGTTGGCTCCTTCTATTTACTGCCAGGGCAATATTTCAATGAAGAAAATAACTAGCTCTGAACTACAAAATAACAATGAAATAATTTAGAGTAGTAGTATCATAAGGTAAAAATGACATCTTCCAATATTTCATTAATATACCGATTTAAATTTATTGCATTAAATATATGTGTTTAAATGGTGTATTTATTAACATATTTTTACTAACAACTTATTTAAATCAATAAAAGGAGAAAAAAACATTTTTTTTTTTAATTTAAATTTTCAGCTGTATACACAATATAAAAACATAATACATCAAGTAAATATGGTGGTAATGATAAAAATTGCAAGTCACTTGTTTTTAAAGCAACTACCCATTGGTAGAACATATAAAGGTTCTATATAATGAAGTACTATATTAGAAGGTCTCGAGGTCATCTTCTTTTCTGGCGCCTCGGAGGGTTATCTGGAATGGAATGAGAAGCAAGTTGTGATACTAATGGATTTGAATGTTTGTGGAGTTTGCTATGAAAGGAGAGATATCTGGTTTGAGCTATGTCAGAAACGTAACGTATATTAAGATCTTTGTAGATAAGTTTGTTTGTGACGAAGTAAGGAGCATTTAGGATTTTTGGATTGTAAAAATTGGATACGAGAAGAGTTTCAAGGTTTAGTAGAGCCCAAAAGCTCTACTCCGTATGTCCAAATGGGTCTAATCACAGTCATGTAAATAAGTCTTTAGCAATTAATTGAAAGGTTTGAACGTTCGTCAAGTAAATGTTGAAGTAGTCGGAAACGACGAGCAGTTTCTTTTTCTGGTCTTGTAGGTGGAAAAAATTTGCATGGAATAAATTTAAATTGGGAACAAATATTAATCAATAATTGCAATTAAATATTGAATTATAGTCATTTGACCTATCTCACGCAAATGAGATTGTATCAAAACAGTAGATATTAGCATATTAGTTCCATCCATTAATTGACTTCGTGTGACTCTGACTTCGTAAGCGTAAGTGTCACATATTTGAATGTGAACAACAGTAAGCTCTCTAAAAATAGTTTTTGATTCGATGTGCTCCTCAGAAGAAACCACTTAAAAGTACAGATTTTTTTATTTTTTTTTTAGGGTCTGAAATTTCCAACAGTGTACATAAATGTGACGACAATGCTAAAAATGATATGTCAATTTCTTGTAAAAAAAAAAACTACCAATTGGTAGCACTTATAAACTTCTATATTCCATTAGAAGGTCTCTTTCTCATCTTATTTTTAGATACCTCGGTGGATTATCAGTAAAGTGGATTTGAATGGTTATGGAGTTTAGTATCTATAAAAAGATAGGTATCTGGTTTGGGCTAAACCAACGGAAAATGGTACGTTAAGATCTTGATAAATAAGTTTGTTAGCAACAAAATATGGAGCATTGAGGATTTTTCAAAGGATGCTGAAATGTAGGGATTGAATACGAGACGAATTGGGTTGGTTAAGTAGTAAAAGTTAAGGTTTAAAAAAAATTAAATTATATTAAGAGAGATAGAAATTTTGGGACTAAAGGCTCTTATCTGTACATAAATAAAGTGATCACTTCATTTCTCATTAGTTTCTTTACAGGATCAATCAGTATTGGAGCCGATATTTAGCTGAAAATATGATTTTTTTTTTTCAGAAAAAATCGAAGTGATTTGTTTAGCGAACTTTTCCAAAATCCAAAGTGTTTCGGGCTCCATTTAATTTAAACAACAGCGATTGAACATAAATCCTTTTTTTACTTATTTAAAAAAAGGGGGGATAAGTTTCGAGATTTTAGACCAACAATTTTTAAAACGTTAAAAATTGAGATTTATCGACATTCCAAAAAATCAGAACTGTAATTTTTTGTAAATTACATTTTACAAAATTTATATTTATTTATTACAATAAATAATTTATTTATTTAATAAGTGATTTATACTAAATAACTGTCTGTTCAGAACAAACTTCTTGAAAAGGGCTTTACAATTTTCACTCAAGGCGAGTATATCAAAGGGTTGTTTATAAAATAAAAGCAACTGTTGATTTCATTCGGTAGAGTTGGTATTGGGAGCCGGACCAGGTTTCTTTGTGTATCTTCCTTTCTATGTTCTACGTGACTTGAACATTGACGTATCAAACAACGGTATTTCTGCTTCTTCTACATTTAGAAATAATAAATCGATATGACAATTTTTTGAATCCAATAGTTTAGATTAGATGCCTTAACCTTTATTATGTATCCCGATAAGTTGTTAATAATATTATTATTTAATTATGTCGTGAAAAAGGTTTTGTAATAATACTTATATCAACAAAAAAACTTATTCACTTTATTATTATTAATTTATTCACTACGACTGATCACAAAAAACTATTTGTTTCAAGTAGGTAGCTTCAAGATACGACCCAGCACTATATAAACGATAGTATAATAACTGACGTTCAACAGATCTAACAGAAGTGATGTCTGCAGTTTATGTAAAAAATTATAAAATATTTCTCTTTTCTTTTCTGTAAAACATTTCTCTATGTCCTTTCAATCAATATTAGTTTGTTTTTATATAGACGTAACCTCAACAAACCCGGAAGTTTAATACCAATATGACTAATAGTCCAGTCAATAAACACATTTTAGAGTGCATGGAATATGCGATAATTTTTGACTTCATAGCTTCGTTAGGATTAGTTAGAAGGTAAACATACTAAAAGTACCTACCACTGGAGGGTGAGCTAACGGTGGGGGGGAGGAGAGAAGTTAAATTTTTTTTTTTCGATAATATTTCGAAAACGGATGACTCTAGAAAAATATGTTTCAAATAAAAATTAAAGATAAATAAATTTTCTATAAAATTGATAATATATAGATTTGTAGTAGTTCAAACCGTTTACGAGATATTCGTTATTGAATATCGGTGATTTTCGGGAAAAAAACAAATGTCACCTCACTTTTTGTCAAATTTTTGTTTCTAGTACCTTCCACAATCGTTTCTCAGAAAAAATGCCAGAATAAAAATTGTAGAGTATTAAATTTACTTTAATATCATATATACATTTTTGGTATTTGAAGTAAGTGTTTAACAAAAAGTAAGGTAAACATTTTGTATATTTCTATAAATTATGGGTATTTAATGGGACTTGATCAAAATTTCATATTTAGATATTGATAGTAAATTTAAGGAGCATTTAAATAAAAAATATAAATTTTGGATCGAACAGCTAGTTTCGGAATGAGTACCAACAAACGTGTTTTCTCAGAGAAGTGCGACCCCTGGTTAAAGAGTGCTGAAATGAGAGGTGTAGAGTGCATGAAATATGCGATAATTTTAGAAATAAACAAAATGTTTACCTTACTTTTTGTTAAACACTTACTTCAAATACCAAAAATGTATATATGATATTAAAGTAAATTTAATACTCTACAATTTTGATTCTGACATTTTTTTTCTGAGAAACGATTGTGGAAGTTACTAAAAACGAAAGTTTGACAAAAAGTGAGGTAACATTTGTTTTTTCCCGAAAATCACCGATATTCAATAACGAATATCTCGTAAACGGTTAGGACTACTAAAAATTTATATATTGTAACGTAATAAGGGGAACAGCCCCCGTTGCTAAGGAGTATTGAAATAGACTGGTTGGGACTGAATAAGAACAACACGGTTATGTTTTTGGTGTTGTGTATATCGGTGTTGTAATTAGCTGTTTAATGCCCGTTATTATTGTGGTAATGTTAAATAATATTGTTCTGTGTGTGTCTGTATTAAATATCTTGGTTATTTGTTAATAAACTGTAAATAGAAAATCCCTGTGTTGTTCATGTTACAATATTATAAATTTTATAGAAAATTTATTTATCTTTTATGTTTATTTGAAACATATTTTTCTAGAGTCATCCGTTTTCGAGATATTATCGAAAAAACAAAAAAATTGAACTTCTCCCCTCCCCCCCCACCGTTAGCTCACCCCCAGTGGTAGGGACTTTTAGTATGTTTACCTTCTAACTATTCCTAACGAAGCTATGAAGTAAAAAATTATCGGATATTCCATGGACTCTACACCCCTCATTTGAGCACTCATTGACTGGACTATAATAATCACTGCCTATATCCCACTGCATAACCTCATTCTACTGTATTGAAACTTAAGCACTCTTTCTAGGTTATTTGGACTATTAAACTTTGGCTCAGTGGTTATGACCACTAGTGATTTATTCCTTCCTAAATCGGATTACTTTTTACGACCATTTTTATCGCTGTGAAGACAGTAAACGTCCTAAATTTCTTCGCAACCTTAAAGGATTTTCATGCTTCAGTTGCGCCCAGTAATGGTACTTCGTCGTTTGAGTTGAGCATTGCGATTCTATTCTAGAACAATCATCCTAATGACTTTTCCTAGCCATAAGTTGAACAAAAACAGAGAAAATAAACGTCAATTTTACAAACATCCGTGGCATTAAAAACCTCTCCAAATAAAATTTACCAATTCAAGCAAACGTTATCGATTACTATTGATTCGAAAAATATTCTGACTTTGTCTGCACTTTTAGTTGGCCATCTAACTATTTCTAATACTGCACTTCTTCAGTTGTGATTGATCTTGAGTCAGTTTGTTAATAATTAATTTATGTATTTAATATCATAATTTACACAATTCATAAATTTCTTTGTTAAAAGATGATTTGATAACGGGTGCTAAAATTCTGCAACAACTTGAACATAAATCTGACAACAACAACTTGAAATCTAATTGCGAATGCTCAAAAAATAATGTAACTAACAACAGGGGTTTTCAACTCACGGTTTATTAACTAACAATTAACAAGATATTTAACACAGATACACTTACAGAACAGTATTAGAGTACATAAGCACAATATTAATGGACATTTAGTTACTATTTACCACATCAATAAACACAACACAAAAACATAACCACACATTTCATTCCCTCTTGTTATTGCCCTGTCTCCTTGCAACGAGTAAATACTCCTTGGCGAGTCTAGGTCACTTAGAAAAGTGGGTAGTTCTCCTTATTTCGTTACAATAAAATATGGATTTGATAAGAACATGTACATTTTTAAAAAGTATTCTCACGGAAGATAGGTTATACAGTAACAATTTCAATCATATTTACCTTATTTTAAATTGTCTCTATAATTTAACACAGCCCTATGAATTAAGTTTAAAAAACAGCCTGATTTTAATAAATTGAATAATTACAGAAATATCTGTACCATTTGGGAAAAGCTAGATACGTTCATTTTGTCCTCAATAAGATAAATACTTTGGGCAACCTATATAGTGTCCTACACACCTTGTAAAAGTAGGCAAGTTGTAATGTCAATTGTATAAAAGGATACCATTGCAATTACAGTTTGCCTACTTATGCATGATGAGTATGACTCCAATATGGATTGCTCAAAATATTTATCTTATTGTGGACAAAAATGAACTTATTTAGTTTTTCCCAAAGGGTGCATATATATGCTCTTAATTCTGTGGCTTTTGTGAATAGTCCGTCAAGTGCATAATTCGTGTTTTAGGAAAACGTAATTTTTTCTACAATGATTCACAAATTATTATTTATCTCTGTAATAGACTCATAACTAAGTCCATTAAAGGCAAATAAAGATAAGATAAAAATTGCTTTCTGATGATATCCATAGCTCGAAATTCACAAATGAAGAAGACAAAAACTGCAAATAAACGACAATTTACAAGTGCCTTTAATTATCCTCTATAAAATTAAAAGAAAACTAAAATTAGTGCATTTTTGATTTTTTTAGAGTAAAATCAGAACACTAACTGACAGCATTTTGAACTGTTTTGCAATGCGTTAAAGCATATCCCTTTGTTGTTGAGCCAACGAGACAATCCAATCTGGTAACTATTGCTCTAGCCTGCTATTCCAGATTTCGATTTAGTTATGCAAATAGCCATTATACTCGGAGCATCTATAATCTAAAGCCATGGATTCGTGTATAAACTTCATAATCTAATCTCTCCATTCTAAACGAGACTAAATTTAGTCATGCATTTTCAAAATTCAAAAACTCCAGCTGGACAGTTTTTAACGTATTCATTTCATTCAATGACTAGGTAAAATTATTATTATCATTATTTTTTTATTTCGTCTCTGATGCAACTAATTCTATTTATTTATTTAATTATTTTTTCCTCTAAGGGTACTCGGTTCCAGAATAAAGTTATTTTTCTATTCTATTCTACTCTTTTATAAAATGAGTCTCAGTTTAAGTGTCATCGGTCTCTTCACTGCTTAAAATTATTATTATTTAAATTGTTTTTGTTTTTATTTTATACAATCCTGTTAATGCTCTATATACTAATTCCAGCTAAAGTCAAGAGGACCTGATTTATTTCGAGGACCCTCTACGAAATGAAAGTCAACCCTTGAATCTTGGAATCGACTAGGTCGTTTATGATTTGGGGTCGCCCTCAACAGCGCTGACACTATAAAAGCCCCCCCCCCTCCCCGTTAGAGAATAGATAATTTAAGAAAGAAAAAAATTATAGGTCTGTACCACTTTTAATGTAATTATTATTTATATATTGCATTTAATGTTTATAGTTATTCGGTGATTTCAATGCAAATTTTTAACCGATAATCCCGACAAACATTACTTTAATAACCTCTTTCAATCCCTAGGTCTCTTCATAGTTCCCTATTCTGCCACCCATCACCTTTCTCACTCGGATACTTGGCTTGATTTACATATTATTGACTGTCCCGCAAAAATCTCAATAGGTATTTGTTTATTTGTTTATTGAAAGGAATCCATGTTTGGTAGCCTCCGCCTCTATTGATTGTGATGAACTTTCTTTTGAATCTAGTTTCATAAAAACTATTACATTTTTTTTTGGTATTTAAATAAATAAAGATATAGAAATATATATCCTACATAAATAAATGAATATAACAGTAAAATTAAAGATGGATTCTTGGCCAGATATCTTTATGTCGATCTGATGTAACTATGAAGAAACTGTCAATACAAGTAGATGCTGAAATAAAAATTCGTTTTTACTGTAGTTAATTTAAAAAAAGAAGACCAATTTTATGTTAAATTGTTTTGAACATTGAAATGAAGTATGGTGCTGCATTATTACATTCAACGTGGATTTTAATTTCTAACCGTAAAAGCAGATGACAGTGTGGCGAACCACGTTTCTGCCACTCAACATGTTACATTTTAACTTTTACTATTGTAAATGTTATTATTTCTAAACCTTCATAGAACTATGAAAATTATTTATTTAGTTAAAATTTGGTACAGATCGGTTCAGTAGTTTTACCATTGTAAACTCTATTGAGGAATGGTGCTAACCACACATTGGTCAATTTGCAAACTTCACTGGGATCCAAATGTTGCACCACAAAATTTAATTTTTTTAAAAATAATTTAATTGAATATAAGTAAATTTGTTATGAACTTGACACTCTACAACACCGTACCTTCGTAACCTATCATGTGGAATCAGCAGATTTTACTGTTTCTAAACCTTCCTGGAATAGTGATAATGATGTAGTTAAAATTTGGTACAGGTTGGTTCAATATTTTTCGTGATTAGTGATCATAAACGAAAAATGGCTTGTCCTTTTATACAATAGCGTAAATTTAACCCTGTAAGTAATGGTCATAAAGAGCACCGTTGGAATAAGGTGCTAATAAAAAAATCTAATCGTATTTATACATTACGTGTTCCCATTAAATTAGGATTGATCAATCAATTGCCACTTCTATTTGGATTATGTTTTTAGAATACTAGTTTCGAATGCAAATGTATTACCAAAATATATCCAGTAAATATGCGGTTATCAATAATGTAATGTAATGTTATTATAAAAACTTGAAATATGAAACGAATGGTTTCTGGTTCGTGCCAAATCAACGACATGTAGATCATTCTAGATCAGTTCATTTATGACAAAGTCAGGAGCAATAAGGATTTCGATTGGAATGATTGGATGTGGGAAGAAATCAATGGTTGGATGGAACCTCATCAACACACTTAAAAGAAATTTTCATTAGTTTTCTGAGTTAAGGGTTGCAACACTTACTTTTGCGTCAATTATGTACCAAGTCCGCCAGCTATTCCTCTTTGAATTCATAGCAAATAGAAGTATAAGTTGTTGTATAAAGATTTACCACCTTCACGATGAAAAAGTATGTACATATATCTAATGAAAAAAGTAATATTTGTTCAGCCACGAATCGTTTAATCTAAATAGGAAATTTCTTATATGACACCACTCTAGCAAAAGTACATGGAATAACCATATTTTTCAATCTGGAAAAGTCAAACCAAAAAGGTATCTCGGGTAGAGAGGTTCATTTTGAACCTATTTAAGGTCACTTACCTATATACAAAGTCTTACGGGTTTTTTTTTTATGATTTATCTTTGTAAAAATGGCCAAATAGAAACATTTATGCCTTATAACTCCGTTGTTTACTGATCAACGCCATTTTTCCCCTGTAACTACTAATACATTGTCCATGTAAAATAAAAAAGATATGGTGCAAAAAACAAATACCATAAAAACGGGAGATCGTTAAATCTTGTTAAAGGCAAAAATAAAAATTATGAACTTCAAGTTTAGGTTCAATCAAAAAAAAAAAAAGTAAGCGCAACGGCAAATCAAAATTGTTTTAAAAACTTCTCTAGTTAATACTATTTAAAAAAATACCACTAGTTTTTTTTTTATTTCTTATAAAGTAACAAAAGGATGCCACCAGCGCACACTGACAATAATAATGAATCGAATCATATTTTTTATGCAAAACGTAACAAATAGTTTTGTTTCTTTATATCATAGGTTAAACTTCATATTTTCTCTTTCTTTCTCGGAATGTGGATATTATCAGAGTATACTTTATCTACATTTTTGTTAACAAAAATTGGGGAACAGAATTAAACAAATTTTAAATTATTCATAAATTTGAAAAAATTTCTTCATTATAAAGCAAATATTTGGCACGGCCCAAGGCGTAATAATCGAGCGGCGCACAGTGGGGCAAAGGTGGAAAAAACCCTAAAATCTTATGATTTTTGTTTTTGTTTTTATTATTATTTTTGTATACCTAAATAAATGTAGCATAAGGTTGTGGAACTGATTTTTCGATTATTTCATTACCAGGGTCTGTACACGGCCTTGAAGTTGCCCTTTTCTGGAGTTTAGAAAATAACTCGGTTTTGAAGTTCTCTTAAAATAATTTTTTATGAAACTGAATTTTTAGCAAAAATTTTTGTATAACCCTTTGAACTTCACTATTGATGTTTACTGGTTTATGGACGATTTTTATTTTGTAAATGTAGCCACAACCTTGACTGCCAGGAATTTTCAAAGTTAGCTGCCTCGTAAATCTAACTTATCTTCATTTCACTTGGTCTTTCAAAAAAAGCTACACCGAACTAGGCTCTCTATAGGGGTTCAAATTGAAGTACAGGTATCTGAGGAACCGTGTTATAAATATAAATCCCGGCTTCGGCCATATTTGTTCAGGGGATGAATTTATGTGTTATTTTTCATTATACAGAAACTAATTTTTAGAAAGAATTTTTTTTTTTTTTTTATAACTAGGATGTGAAAATTGGCTTACTATATATGTATATTTGTTTTTATTAGTCTGCCTTATTTTATATATATATATATATATATATATATATATATTATATATATATATATATTTTTTTTTTTTTTTTTTCTTATCTTTATCCATTGTAAAATGATCTGATATGATTTCTGGTTTTCTATACAAAAATAACTAACACATAACTCTTCTTGAGAGAATTAGTTCCGGAATATTACAGAAAGATTAATTTTCAAAAATAGCCCTTCAAAAAAAAAAAAAACAAAAAACAATTGAAAAATAAAAGTTTTGGACTTTGGATGATAAATTTATGGGGTTATGATTTGTATCACTGAGTTCTAATTATTATATACCTTAATTATCTTATGAAGATTATCATATTTATTTATATTATTCTTTTATATCAATGGCTAGGATATTCTACGACTGGAATTATTTTCGCTCTATATTTATAACTAAATTCAGAGATTTAAAATCAAATTATAAAAAAAGAAGTAATTCAAGACCGGATTATAAAACAAAAAAGAAGTTCCCATTAAATGATAAAGATTCTCATTTACTGTTGTAGAAAAAAGGAACAATTCGAAATATTTTATTTCTTTACTTTTATAGTTAATATCTTTTATTTTTTTATCTAATTGTTTTTGTTTGTATCATTGGTTCATTATGTATTGAATATTAGTTCATTATATTGAAAAATATGACGATCAAACTTCTTTGTTAATATAAGATTGATAATTGTAAATAACTGCCCAGTCCATTCAGTAGAGCTCAACTGAAATTACTTTGTAAAACTTATTACGTAACATTTTTCAAATTATATTCAAAAAAATTTTAATTTATTCCCAAATATAACTTAATAATGAATTTTAACCTAATTCAAGGAATCTTGGGTCTGTAATAGAGCTATATAGTAAATTTCATTCAATTTAGCACCTAAAAAACATATAAAATAATAACAAACTTGATTTTTATTTTTTTTTTTTTTTTCAAACTAAAAACATGGCTCAATTCTGATGATCTGATTGCTCTGGTTATAGTTTTATTCTATTAGCAGCTTAGATAGCAAATAAATATACTCCAAACTTGCTTTATTATTATTTTTTTACATTTTGTTCTTACATTTTGACCCTTTTTGATCATCTGATGAAGCTGGATTATGGTTTTCATTCAATTCAGCACCTCATGAAATATGTAATTCCAAAATTTCAAGCTTATAGCACGAACCGTTTAGAAAATATGAGGTTTTTACCCATTTTGGGCCGTTTTGCCCCACTGTGCGGCGCACAGTGGAAAATATGACCGATTTAGATGGACAAAATTCTGAAACTTGTCCATATTTAACCTTTGGGACCCAAATTACGGAAAAAATAATTTAAAAAATCTAATAAATTTTTTTACACGATTTGCGAGCGCACAGTGGTCAAAAATCAAATTTTTTTGCTAAAATCTAAAACTTTGATACATTTAACGTTTGAAGTTCCAGAATACATGAAAAAATAGTACAACAAATCTAATTATCGAATCGGAGAGGCGTAAACCTGCTAATAGATGTATTTCAAATTTTTTAAACTATTTTAAAATTTTAAACTCTTCAAATTATAGATTGTAAAACTTTTATTTATTTATTTTTTATTTTTTTAATAATCAATGTACATTAAATAGAAATTAAATCAATTACAGAAATAAAATTAGGCATAATTTATAATGATTAATAAACGGTATTAAGCACAGGTAGATAAATATTTAAAAAAAATACTGAATACTAAACAACTAATAATCCTCTTCACTTGTATCATACTATGATGAACCAGATTGATCTGATAACTCTGGATCTGACATATCATCATTTGGTTTCTCAAGATTTAAGTTTAATAAGGATAATTGTTCGTTCGGAGTAGTGCGCTTTAGTAATAGATTTAATAGATTTTCCTAGTGTAGCAACAATAGGGTCCGATGAAACTAGTAGCATTGTCAACTAATCACTATTTTTCGTTATTCGTCAAAATTTGTTGCAGAAGAAGATGGCATGGATTTTAAGAGATAGATGTCTCTTTCACAGTATTGGAAGAACCACGCGTACCAGAAACATTAAGTCCGTGCTGTGCAGCGAAAGTCAATTTTTCAGTCTACCTTCAATAACTCGCTGACTTTTCTTTTTTTTTTTGTTTTCTCACAAGAACATTCGAAACATTTTTCTAGGCATCCTGAGCGTTGAAAAGTAGGTTGGATAACTGAAATACTAAAATCCAGAAATCAAGCCAACTAGAGTATTTATTGAAAAGATCTTCCAATTTTCAGTGACATTTGTCCCACCTTTCCGAAATTTTGTCGGAAAGACGGGAAATTCTAATTTTCAAAGGCCCAATCTCCACATCTTCTTAATTAATAATATGAGCGAAAGTAACAAATAAATTTCAGCCAGTGGTCTTGTCGGTTTTTTTTTTGGGAAACTTAACCCACTCTTCAAAAAATTTCCTCCTCGTGATTTGGAATGTTTTGTCTGAAAAAAAATTATATAGCACCCAAAACGCAAAAAATCGCAAAAATTCTTTGCAACATTTAAAGACTAGAAGGATTGATTAAACAAATCCTACAAACGAATCCTTGGAGTAACTTGGGGGTTATATAGTTTTTCGTTATTTAATAAGGGGATACATTTATAAATTGCTAAATTAACTCTACAGACAGATTCCAATTTATATTCAATAACGAGTGTGGAAATATAATGTCTTACCTGCCTCAGCAATGTCCATTGTTAAATAAAAGCAAAAAGACTTTGCGCTACATACACCTTGAACATAATAAACGGCCATCGAATAAAGTTAATCCCACTTTTGGTTATTAGGCACTTGTGTAAACAGGAATGATTCACTCATTTACTGTTTATTTGTAAACACGGTATGGCGGGAAATATTAGTATTAATCATCTTACCAACTAATAATAAAAATGTCAAGCTCTCAGAAATTCATACAGAAAGGTAAGTTGTAGTGGGCTTTTTAAAAAAAAAAAACTTATTCAAAAAATCAATGCCGCGTTTACCATAATGAAGGAAGAATTTATTTTTAGAACAACTACCACAGAAATAAAAAAAATATATCGTGCTTGTATTATAAATAGTGGAGATCATTTTTGGCAATACCTGTGATACTCTACAAATTGAATTTATGAATAATTTAAAATTTGTTTAATTTGGCTGTTGTGCTTACTTTTTTTTTTTATTGAACCTAAACTCGAAGTTCATAATTTTTATTTTTGCCTTTAACAAGATTTAACGATCTCCCGTTTTTTTGGTATTTGTTTTTTGCACTATATCTTTTTTATTTTACATGGACAATGTATTAGTAATTACAGGGAAAAAAATAACGTTGTTATGTCAGTAAACAACGGAGTTATAAGGCATAAATGTTTACGAAAAAATCCATTAAAAAAAAAAACCGTAAGACTTTGTATAAAGGTAAGTGACCTTGAATAGGTTCAAAATGAACATCTCTACCCGAGATACATTTTTGGCCAACGATCTTCCGTACACCCTGTATAATAAATGAAATATAGTACTGATGTGTTGAAAATTTTGTATGTTTTAGAACTTAAGATGAATGTTTACAAACATTAATTTTAAGTTATAAAACATACAAAATTTTCAACACGTCAGTACTACATTACATGGATAATATATACTAAAGTTTTCAAAAATATAAGACTAGAAATCAAAAATTGGTGCTCACCTGAGGAGATCTAACAGATATCTGAAATATACCCATCGAGGAAAGGGGAAGAGGGCAGGTAGGTTAAATTTTTGGGGTTCACTATGGGATTTCCCTTGACTCAATTTTTTCGTTCTGATAGGAAACAAATTTAAAATGGAGCTATTGGAAATGTTTTTCTGGTCATTTAAACCAATAATAATTAAAAATGAAGATGAATGTTTAGCATTCGAAACTTGTATTCGAATAAAATAATCCCAATAGAAGTGGCAATTAATTCATCAATCCTAATTGCATTGATCCTTCTATTGAATCAGTGTACTTCAAGTGTTTCTATTGAAATAGAAAAAAATATTTTATAGACAATGTGACTAGGAGAAAGGAGAACAAATCCAAAGTGTAATAAATACTACTTACCTTCATCAATGCCATGATTAATCGTAATTCTCGGATACAGTGTTGTTAGTTGAAGTAGAGAGTGATTGAAACTAAAATTTAAAATCCGTAACTCAGCTCAGAGAGGTCATCAATATCTTAAGACTTAGAATTTTATTGGGTGGAATGTAGTGGTCAGAGTTGGAGTGGCAGGTAAAAGTTTCGCCAAGTAAACGCCTCTAAAGGGCTTAAACATGGCGTTTAAATTAGTTAAGGCCAAGTTGAGGGAACAAGACCCAAGGGCGGGGCAGCAACTGTTCGCCTGATTTTGAATTCCATCGACCCTTGTTTCCAAACTGCACCCATCGCCCTCAAACCTAGGTCTCTAGCTATTTACAATTTATGACCACCTCTCGTCATATTTTGGCGATATATTCATTAAAGATAACAGATTTTTTTTTTAATCAATCTCTGCCACTAGTGAAACTATAACTACACCAAAGGCCTCACCAAAGTTCAATAACCAATCACTCCTATAAGTTACCTCCTACACTGACCCTTACTCCACTTACTTTTACATTTATTTACCAAATTATTTTTGTTGGCTTCCCTTTGGAGTTATGTTTCCGCTAATAGAAGTTAACTACCGCTATTTCATTCTTAGCTAAAGTAAGTAGAATGATTCGTCTACAAACATCAAAGCCAAATATATATGACTGTACTTAAAATTGACTAAATATTGTAAATAGGAAATTATAAATATAAATATTTAAAAAAGTTTTACATAACTATATATGTATAAGATATTATCAGTGAATTTAGTTGCAACCACTAATTATTCTAAATATACTAATAGAAAGTTATTTATAAAATTAATTGCTTCCCTTTACAGTCTTTTGATGTTTTAACTTCAAGGAAACGAACCAGAAGGGATTACGAAATCTATTAAAATTCCTTTAATGGACTTCCTCTCATTTAGATTTTCCACATGAATTGCCTTCTTACACAATTATTATAATTTAATATGTCCGGACCGGCGAGCTAAAATTATTTCTTAAACATTAAATTCATGTAGTTGCTCCTAGAGACGGTATCTATTTTAGAACTTCATTAGATTAAATTAAGGATTCCAAAAGAGGACTCTGCATGATCAACCATCTGCGATCAATAACTAATTCCCCTCTTCAGTCATTCATAACGGTCCAATTAGTGCCAATTTTTTTTAATTTATTTATTTTTTAATATTGTTTTACATACCAAAGCTTGTATCCTCTTATCGGTCTAGGTACCTAAACCCATCTTAAAGTGGTTTAAATATAAGACGAAAGATATCATTTGTAAAGTATAAATAAAAAAAATAAAAGTTGTAATAAACCAAATTCTTTGTTTTCACAATGTTTCTTACTTAGAGCAATGATTGTTTACCCGGAGTTAAATTTTAGTTATTTGCTTAGTATTATTTTTATTTTAGCATTCTAACACAGCTTGGTTATCACACTATTGACAGTGAAGCTATGGTATCTCTTTGGACCTGGCTTATCCCTCCATGAGTGGAGCAACAGGTTTGGTTGAGGGATCCCTTGGATGAGTGCATATTCTAAATAATTTATTATTGTATTTTTAACTTTTTTTTATTCTATTTTATTTTAATTTTAGTATTATTATTTCTTTTTTGGTTAATTTAATTATTTTTGTGATTTCGTTCCTTCTTTTAAATTTATTTTTTGTACATATCGCGTATGATGTTTTCTATGGTTATGATTTTCTTAATATTTCATTTATAAACATTTTTTTCATGGTGTTTAATTTTATGAGAATTAAATATAAACCATTTATCCATTTAAATATTTGCACATTAAACAATACTTTCTTCTACCTGTAAAACCCGGGAAAAACCCAAGTAACCCACAACCACTCCCCCCCCTTGTATATTATAACTTCTATAATTATAACTGTAGTGTATAAACCCCCTTGACGTTTATACACTATAGTTATAATTTGTGAGTAGATTCATACTCCTCTATATTTTCGAATTATATGCAGACAGATATTCGAACTTATGTATATTATATATTTATTTGTTTATACATAAACCGACCATTCTGCAGACAATTTTTGAAAATATTCTTCCACTCTCTAAACCCATCTCTCATTACATAAATGATGAATAGAATGGAAAATCACGAGTCACTTAAAAGAATTGAGCAAGAATATTCCATCTTGCATTGATTAGGAGGTTTAGGCCAAACAGATACTTACAGCACGAAATATAGGAGTGCCATAAAACAACTAGAAACGCCATTGAAGTTGAAGAACGAGTTCACTAGAAAGAGATAGTCTGCGGGTTGGAAGGCGGAAAATGATGGATGATGATAAAGCAGTCTGTTTTATGTAGCCAAAGATTGAAAAGCCCTGTAATGCCGACTATAACACGAAAGGAAAAGAAATTGTGATCGAAAATAATGAATGATAATAAGTTATATAAACTAGCATTATTATTCAACAGAAAGAAAATATAAGAGATACAGATTAAAATTAAAAATTTCATATCATCACATTTTATGAAATTCATTTAAAGATTAGTGGCTTTATATGGGATGATTGACTTGTTACTTCAACCATTATCTATTAAATTGTTCTAGTATTCCCATTACATGGATTTTTGTACAGTTTTAAATTTAAATAAACAGATAATACTAGGCTGTAACCAAAGTCCTTGTGCACGAACACAATTCGTAATTGCAACTCTTGTAATTAATCCTATAAGAATAAATTGTTCATTTACATCTTTAGAACACCCTTGCAATGGCAGGAGAAAAATTTTTACAAGCACAAAGGTGACAACGGAAGAAATTTATGCCATATCAGCACAGGCAATGACCCATCCTAATACAACCTCACTTTGGTTGTAAAAAAAAAAAAAAAACCTAATGCTTTCGGTGCAACTTCAAAAGCGTTTTGCATTTTGACTCCTGATTCGAATTGGGCTTTGTCGGGGAGTGGACTGAAACCTTTACTGTGGACGGCTAGATAGAGTTTTTGCCGTTTTGAGTGCACTTAGTCCGCTTTAGTTTAGTCAACAGGAAACAAGCTATTTCGCAACACCAACTTCGTTCTCTTTTGCCAAATGAAATATTATCTGAACAGAAAGGATTAAACTTGCTGCTAAATCACGCGCAACGCCTTTATATAATGGTTTGCTTAGATCAAAGGCTCAGTTTTAAAAATGTCGGATATTGGGTTATTACGAGGATGTTAAAATTGAATTAGAAGAATTGCCTCAAAACCGAAGGAGTGATAACGGCACTATATCCAATCAATGTGAGAAACTTAAAAATAACCCGAAAATTATGCACAAGTACTTTTGTAACAACCTAGAATCTGTATTTTGCTTTATTTTATTTTATTTTGTTGAGTAATTTAATAAGTTTATCATTGTTCAATAATAGGTTTTAGTTCGTTAGTTTTTTTTCTATTTTTTAGATCATAGTTTATAAAAATTTAAAACCATATTTTTTACAATGTACAATTTATAGAGTTTTATTAAAATGAAATAAATTATCCAATATTATTAAAGTCGAATGATACTACTGATTTCAGTATAATAAATGTAGGAGAAGCTTTTGGGTGTTTTAATAATGGCGGAGGTGTAAGGGTAGCATTGATAATGGTGGCTGTGGACCAACATGTATCAAAACAAACTCTCGCGCTCCGAAGGATTTTTCTTTTCTGAGTTATTATTCCATTTCCCTTCGATAGAAATAAAAGGAAATTTGGTCCATATTTCATCTAGGCAAGGAAGATAGCTTAACAAAATAACGAAATGTTTTTCTGTTGTGATTTACACTATTGCCTCACTGGATATTGTAGGCAACCTTTTTAAAGGCCAAGATTTAAATCATATTTATCATAGTTTAAAAAAATTAAAACCTAAACTTTAAAATCGTTTAGGGTTCTGTACTTGATTAGGTTTCGTGCAAGAAGGTAATCTGGCTAGAATCACATACAGAATCCAGAATCAGAGTATATGCAATCATGAAAGATGATATTTATTTACATCTTTATAACCGTTAGTAGTGAGGATATATTCGATATCAAGGGCTCATCAAAAAAATTACTAGTTGTATCATATTATTGTACCTTAAAAAACCTAAATAGAATGCAATTCGTAATTATATACTGACAACAGTATTAGCTCAATTCATACTGGTATGTATTATTATGTTGTTTTTTTTTATTAAATAAATAAAATAAAAAA